>CM055201.1:7940364-8290364 GCA_029224185.1 Karalla daura
GAGCTACGGCGATCCCGAACCCGGCAGACGGAGGCACACGGAGCAGGCGTGAGTCATGCTGTTGGTAAACACTCCCAATGGCGGCCGACATGCGAGCGCGAGCGGGCACGCCTCCCCTCTGGCCCGGGAGCTCGCTTTAATCTCTCGTCCCGCTCGACTGGGTGAACCAGAGCAAGTACGGGCCGGCTCGCCCCCCCTCCCCCACCCCCCCCCCACCCTCCACCCTCCCCCGAGCGCCGCTTCATACGCTCCCCGGTAAACAGAAAGAGAAAAAAAATCAGCTGCGAAGTGAGAAACTTCACACGAGCGGCCCTCAAAACCAGTCCGCGGCCTAATCTGATTCACCGTCTTCTCGGAGCCTGCCAGACCTGAAAGTCCGGCTCTTTCGGTTTCGGCAGCATAGCGCGAGCGGCTGGCATTCCCCTCGTCACCGTTCCGGCATCTGGCCGCTGACGCGCCGGGGCCGTCCGCAGCGAGGAGGAGGCGGCGGCCCGGGCCCGGGACGGGGACGGGGACAACGTTCGCACATGGGCGTTGAGCGAGGAGCGGGGACGAAGCTGTGGAGGAAAGAGGAAAAGGGCCGTTCGTTTCCAGAGACGGACCCTCCGCCGTCAGGAGGGTTTTGTAAATGAGGCCGACTCGAAGCTAATTGGGACGGTTTGTGGTGCGATTACAGCTCGGCAGGAAAGGGAAACCCGAAGAGATAAACTTTTGAGGCTCTGAGTGGTTTCATTCACCGCTTCAGGACATAAGAGACTAAAATACTCCAGAGACCGATTCAGAAATGCCCCAGAACGCGATCAGATTAAAAGAACGGTCTGCTGGAGGTGGTTGAGGCAATTTTTGACACTAAACTTCACATCAGTGAGTCCATGTCTGAACGACAAATACATCCTCTCGTTATGCTCGACTGCTACGAGTCCTGTTTGACTGACACACTGACATGAACAGAGGTGGTTCGCGCCGTGGCACACACTTCAATTTGCATCGCGTTTTCGCACTTGATTTTGTGATCGCAATGTGACAGCTGTCGGCCGGAGTCAGCTGGCACGCACGCACGCGCGCGCGCACACACACACACACACACACACACACACACAGACGGAGTCCCTGACAAACCTGGGCCCGGTGTCTCATAACAACCTGGGAGCACCAGCTGGGTCTCGGAGCGGCGAGGGGGGGGTGGGGGGCGGGGGGGGGGGGGGGGGGGGCAGGGGGGGGGTGTAGAGGGTCGTGACCGGCGTCCTGTCGATGATGGGAGCGCTTTAAGCGTGTGAGACCGGATGCTGACTCGCAATAGACACGCAGCTCCTCGCTGCCTCCCGCCCTCTTTCCCTGGGAAATGTTACAAAACAGACCAAGACCTACGGCGAGATCCGTTACATAAATCACTTCAGATCCGTCCACTTCTCCCTCCACTGACATACGGTCGGTGAGCGGCCGGCCAGGAGGCATGCACACACGAACAAACACACACACACACACACACACACACACACACACACACACACACACACACACACACACGTACGGTCACATTTTGCGCGAGAGAAAATGGTTTCAGGCAAGACGGGAGTTCAGCGTGAGCGGCGAGGCTGTGATTTAATGGTCGGCTGTAACTTCCTACTCGGCTCCATCACGTCTCTCTGCAAAAACAGACAGTGCAGATAACTGGAAGTAACTGGAAGAGCACCGTTTCCCGGGAATAATTAACGCAACCTGCATTTATCTTCTCACTCCCTTTGTCTTCTCAATTCCTCTCCCACATTCCTTGTTTGTTTTTTCCCCCTCCTCCTCCTCCTCCTATTCCTCCTCCTCCTCCTCCTCAGTACCCTGCAGGCCCGACACTTTCTGCCGTGGCCTTTCGGGCTGCTCACGCCGAGCGGAGACACAAACTCAGACACTCGGGTTATTTTAAAGTCTGGACGTCCCGGGGAGACGGCTGAGGAACTCCCTTCCAAAAAAACGTAGGCAGAAATGGATAATAGTTAACTGCAGTCCCCACCCCGGAGTTAACATGACTCAGAGGAAAACTGTAGGGAGAGCGAGAGAGAGAGAGAGAGAAAAAAACACTACGGAAACTGCTTCTGCTGGTTTTAAATTACACATAATGTGAAGGAGAAATGAGTCAAAAGCTCTTTTGAACAAATGAAATCCTTACATAACACCACAACCCTGTCCAAATGGTGAAGCTTGAACACATTTGAGGAGGGGGCTGTGCTCCTGTGAGTACCTCCCCTCTCTCTCCCCCCTAACCCCCAACCCCCCCCCCCCCCCCACCCGAGGCAGCAGTGTTTCTGTATTGTTGTCCACGCTGGACCCGCCCGGGCCCACAGCCACATGACCCCTGCAAAGTGCCGGAAAAGTCCAATAATGTTTGGAATTCCCTCATCCGCTACGCATGACTCCAATTACGAGCCCTCCTGGTCGACGGGGAAAGTCTCTACCGATTGAAACACCTTGGCGGGAGGGAGGAGGGGGTGAGGGGGGTGAGACGCGAGGGGGGGGGGCAGGTAGAAACACACCCATGCACACACCAGCATGCACGCGCACGCAATGTTTAGTAGATGTGCGTGTGTTAGGGACGCGTCCGGTGGAGCGGGACTCTGACACACGGAGGAGGAGCGCGAGCACGAGCTGGGTGAAACCTGAGAGAAGTGACCACTGCTGCGCCATCACTTTCCTGCAGGGGAGAACAGAGGAGAAAGTGAGAGAGGAGGGGAGAGAAGAGGCCTGCGCCGCCCAGTCATACGTCCACGAGGCCATGCAAACGCTCAATCAGGACGCATTCATACTATGGAGCGAAACCGCTCTGGGATGGGACGCGGAAATATTTCGGCCCGGGCCCCCGTAACCAGCTTTGATTGGAGCAAACATTCCTGCGCGTCAGCACGGGCGTCCAAGGGCGGCCGTAACTCGCCATCGGTCCACACGGAGAGGCACAGAGCGCACGGCATTGGGGGGGGTGGGGGGGGGGCAGGTGGGAAGAGATGGAAGGGTTTTGATATCTGAGAGAGAGACGCTGGGCAGTCATCTCTTCGCACCGTCGTATCGGAATAAATCTTAAAAAAAGTCTCCGATTACAATCTGAGGGGAGTAAAAAAAAAAAAAAGGCAAAGTGGGGGGAGGGAAGGAAAGGAAAGGGAAGGGAAGGGAAGGGAAGGCAGGACTTGCCGGGGATGAAAAGCCACAAGTCGAGGAGAAGAATGCCGTCGGTCGGAGGCTCGGTCAGCCTTAAAAATAGCTGCCAGAGGAGCAGGGAGACGGAGCTGGGAGGCAGCAGCCAAGCAGCGGAGGTGGGAGGAGGACGGCGCTTCACCAGCCGAAGCCGCTCGTCCCCCCCCCGGCTCGTCTCCTCCTGCGTCCTGCGCATGAAGCCACATGTGACTCGACATGAAAAACTGGCCTGCCTATGGGAGGCTTTACCAAGAATGCAGTAAGCTCCGGAGGGTCACGGAAAAGCTCTTGGGGCTGATTGCTAAGGTGTTAAACAACTCTGTGTGTGTGTGTGTGTGTGTGTGTGTGTGTGCGTGCGTGTACGTACTCGGTCTAAGAACGCGATTACGCAAAGGGGTCGGCGGACCCGTACGCGTAAGCTTATGCCTGCGTGTTTACAGTCCGGGTGGGGGGGGTGGGGGGTGCCTCGGCGATATTGCATGTGTGACAGTTAAGGGCAGGCTAGAATTAAGAGGACGGCCTGTAATTAGAATCAGCTCTCTGGAAAACCTCTGCAGCCGTGACTCATACGTTCTGTCCAAACACGGCCGACGATGCCCTCGTCTGAGCCAGCACGCCGTAGTTACAGAGGCGCGCATACACACACACACACGCACACGCACATCCCTCGCACCTCCGGGGCGCTTTACCGCCGATGTTCAAAAGAAAAACAACAACACGCCGCAGTCATTTTGTCGCCCGCTGCGGCCTCCCATATGTATCCGATGACACGGCCGCGACCTCGCAAGGCGATGTATTATATACTCCGGACCCTCGGATTCTCAGCCTGGTGGGGGGCATCAGAAAAGTGTCTGAAGCTGCCGAGGCCTGGGACCCAGACTGCTTCGGCCCACTCGCGGAACGGACGCCAGACCAGACCGCGGCTCGGTCTCCTCTCTCTCTCTCTCTCTTCACTGACAGAGCACGGTTTCTTAATCCTGTTCCTCTGGGACCCCTACCCTGCCTGTCTTAAGCGTTTCCAAAGATGGAGAGACACCTGACTGGGAAACACTGCGCTGGAACTCATTTGCCAATCAGTCTGTAAATATACACCAAATATAACACCAAAGGAGCACCTGTAAGGGTGTAAAAGTCCCCTTTTTCGTTTTAAAGTCCATAGGTGTGTTGAAAACCGTCCACTTTGGGGTCTAACTGGTTCAAACAGGTCTGCGAGTACTGAGCTGGGTTTAAGAAATATCCATACTTTCTCCATTCCTCTCTTGCTTCATTCATCTTGTCTTGCCCTTGCCCTTGTCTTCAGTATTTGCCTACATTTAGAGTATCCACGCCTCCGCTGACCTCTCTGTCCTTCCGTACGCGTTTCAGTCCTGCACGCTGAGGTTTGTTTTATCGAACCCGAGACGTGGACCGGAGACAATTATCCGAAACCCCACGGCGCTGTGACCGACAGCCATGGGCCGTGATCTCTGAAACGCCGACAGACAGATAGAGGATCTTAAAGGGTGACGTCGCTGCCCGAACAGGTTTGCTGCGTTTCGCTGCGAGCAGAGTTGGAGGCATCCGCAGTGTCATCGTTTTGCGTACAAATCGGGACGGACGGCGAGAGAGTCTCTGCGTCTGCTACCCGGAGAGTCGCTTCAAAGTGTCCGACGCGGCCCTGAAAGACAGCTGGGCGTCCGGGAGAAGAGACGAGGCTAAACCGCAGCGCACCTTCTCAGTCTCGCCTGTTGCGTAAAAACGGGTATGGTCGGGCACCAAAAGCCAAATGAGAAGAGAGAGAGAGAACTCGGGAGACCAGCTTGAAATCAAAACTCCCTCTCTTCAGACGCTTCAGATACCGTTGTAAGACATGCTGGTGGCAACTGCACTGGCAGGATCACACTGCAGCCACCGAGGACCACGTCGCACCTGTCCCGAACCCTCGGAAAGTTCCGATTTTGTTCCCGTTAGTCACTTTGACACCGAAAGTAGAAAAATACTGGAGCGGGGTGGCACCGGAAGAACTTGTCATGCAACACTCAATAATGCCATCACTGTTCCCCCTCTTTAGAGCACGCAGCGGCGTCGTTTGCACCAAAACGTCACGTCGGCTCCAATGAGGCTCGGGGCTGAAGACGCCTCTGGAGGGTGGAGGGGGAGGAGTACTCACCGTCCACGGCCTGCCTGAGCACATGGAGCTTCCTCTGGCTCTCCTTGATCCGGTCGTAGGCGCCGGCGAGGCCCGAGCCCACGGACTGCACCGAGTGGTGGTGAGGCTTCCTGCCCTTCAGGCCACCAAAGTCCCTGGATGCCAGGAAGGGGGATTTGTGCCTGCCGATGGAGTGGGTGCTGATGGCGCTGCTGCCCCGCCGCGCGTCCTCCAAAGCCCCGAAACGGAGCGCCTCGGGGTCAATGCAGGCCAGGTCCACGGAGGAGGCCCAGGTCTTCCTGGGCTGGCTGGGGACCAGGTCCCCGCCGTGGTAGGGCAGGGACCTCCGGTCCAGCTCCACGGGGCGACCCTTCTGCTGCGGGTGCAGCGGGTGCAGGTAGGGGTAGGAGAGCTGGTGCTGGAGCGAGGGCGCTTTGGGGTAGAGTTCCGAGGGGGATTCGGAGTGGGGGTGGTAGTCGGAGGGGGAATACTGCAGGGCGGCCCCCTCGTCCCCCTTCAGCAGGTCCTGGATGGGCAGCGAGCCCATGGAGCGGCTGAGGCCTCGGTTGAGTGACGTCTGCTCGTGAGTCTTGGCGCGGTAGCGCTCCAGAACCCTGGGGGCGGCACTCCTCCCTGAGAACCGCAGAGAGGCAGAGCTTTGTTACACCACAAGCTGAGGCCCACACTGCCAGCTCAGAGGCTGACAACACAGACACGCCAAAGCTTCGACACACACCAAGAACACACAGGTACAACGTACAGTGTAGTTTTTGTTTGTTTGTTTTCTACACCGGACAGTTTGATTTTCAATAAAATGATACCCCAAGGTGACACTGCGCCTCTGCCACTGGCACCGTCCCCTCGAGGCCAGAGGGACCCTAGTTTGACAACTTCGGGTCCTACCGAGGGCCTTTCTGGGAAAGTTGCGCGGGCCCGTGCGGGTTTGCGCGTGTAAGCCGACCGGAGGCTTTAAACCGAGCGCGAGAGTGACATTAAGATCGACTGAGCTGCAATAAAAGCGTGCTTATTGTGCCCCAGAGCCAGTCCGACCCGGCCAGCATCTGCGCTTGACATTTCATGATAACTAAACCTGGCGCTGGCCGCTCCGACCCCCTTTGCCCTCATACCCCCCCCCCCCGGCCTGGCCTCAGACCCCGGGCCTCTCGTCCCCCGCAGAACAGAAACAAAGAGGTCGCGCAGGCCGACGGTAAATGAATGATTGGGGGGGCGCACGGTAGCCACGTCCAGAGTCCAGCTCCGATGAGTGGATGAGGATACTGGCTGCCCGCTCTATCATACAAATCACTTCATTTTCAGTTGAGGCCGTGTGCTACAGCGCCTCATGCAACGGAGATGTGTCACCTCCTAGAGTCGAACATCAAACCGTGTGATCTACGAAGAAATCTCTTCCTTGATTCCATAGGGCGACTAAGTTACAGACTACTCATGCTGTCTAAACTACCCGGGTTCACTCAGAGAGAAGGAGAAGGAGGGAGGAGGAGAGCCGACGGAGGACAACTAATCATCCGCGACAACGAGTTTTTCTAGGAAGCTCTGACTGTGTCATCGATGTTCCGTTACTGGAAATCTGGTGGCCCGTTCTTCCAGGGCTTCCGTGCGCGGGAATCCCGAGCGGGTTGTGAATGACGAGCCTCACGCGGCTCACCTCGCGTCATCCGGAGTCTCTAACACGAGGACATGCGTGGCCGATCCCCCGTTCCAACCATATATCTTCAACGATCGGACGCCATCGGATCGGGATTCGCGACGGCGACCAGGCATTTCTGCTGATGGCACGTAGCTGATGGCGCATAAAACGAACCAATCTGTAAAGTAGACGGTGCCAGGGAAAGCGAATCGAGAGACGCGGCACGCTTCGGGGGGGGCAAAACAACACTGTGACTCACGACGACACATTCACCCAACCCTGACCATCTCGGCGCATCATTCTGATTTTGTTCCTCCCTCATCTTTCTTTTACAGCTAAATCATGAACGTCGCCGTCTTCGCCCCGAACACCTCCGGTCGGGCTTTCCGGGCAAAACGCGTGCGGCGAGCAGGAACAAGAGGGAGAGGAAAGGAAAGGGAGGGAGACGTCGGGTCCCGTAGAAGCGGTCTTCAACGGGGAAACGCATCAAAGGTCTTCCGGGAAGCCGGGGAGGCGCACGAAAACGTATAAATCGGGAAAACAAACGGCGAGCGGGTTCCGATCGCAGCGTTCGGGGATCGCTGGTACGTGGAAAAAGGGGGGGGAGAGGAAAGGAGGGAGAGCGCGTCTCCTGGAAAAGGAGAGGGCGCTCGGGAAGCGAGCAACACTCTTTGCATGTACTTTCCCTAAGGGGCTGGCTGGGCCCCGGGCCGGGGGGGGGGGCGGGGGGGTTTGGGGGGGGGGGAAACAGAGCGTCGATGCAAAGAGCAGAGCAGACAGGCAGCTTCACTGGTGACTGCCAAATATGCATCTGTAATCAATGCCATGCCGTGCTTACATAATGGGGACGGCGAGGCCGTGTTTACGCTCCGTTCCACGGCCTGGAACTCGGCGAGAAACCACTGGGAAGATTGGGTCATATTTTCCTGAGCTGAACCCCGTTCCTCGTCCGCCTCTCGATATTTCTTTTTTTTTTTTTTTTTCTCCCCACAGGCTCGGAAAAAAGCCGGGACGGAGGTGAGGAGCGGCCCGGCGGCCGGGGGGACGGCACTTTCACGCAGCCTCCCGAGCGACTTGTCCAACTACGGTTAGTCATGAGAAAGTGACGACAAAGAAAACACTCTCTTGACCCAGTAATATCCTTGGGTTTCTTTCTTTCTTTTTTTTTTGGGTTGCCTGGGTTTTCACTCTGGGTGCTCCGGCTTTCCTTTCACGGTCTGAAAACATGACTGTCGACTCGAAATGGGACATAGGTGTGAGTCTGAATGGTGCGTGCGTGCATAGTAGTAAAGCAGACTATTCCCATCCTATGTCTGAGGACAGAACATACTGATGCTGGATCTGATGATTTGCTCCAGACTGGAGCAGCTCAGACAAAGGACACACATAAACACGCTCACCTCCAGTCTATACGAAGCCGGGCCAAAGAAACAGGAATCACTGCATAAGTAAAAGACTCCTCTGACAGCGCGCCAAGCAGATGTGGACTGGGTTGCCCGGTGTCTAATACACGTGCGTGTTTCAGCGTGGCTCGTCTTACCCGTGGGCAAACCTTTGCCCCTGAGCTTCTCTCGAATCTCCTTACTGCGCTCCGTCAGAGACTCCCTGTCGGTCAGCAGGCCGTCCAGCTGGGAGGGGGGGGGGGGGAGGGGCAAACACAAGGCGAGAGGGGGGGGTTAGAGGGTCATTTCTCCTTGGAGCCGTCCATCCCGACATCAAACTCTGCCAGCGCCAGCCCCGTTATCTGTGTTTCAACTTTGAGGGGAGCCGGTACGGCCTGAAGCGGAGGCTTTTCCTGGCCCGCAGTCAAAATGGAAATACAGCGGGAGGAGACCGGAATGTGGCGTTTGACTCGCATGGAACAAAAAACAAAAAAGAAACCTCAGTCTTACACACCTGGGAGAGGCTGCCCAGCACCAAGCGGACCAGCTTCCTGACGTAGGAGAAGGGGGGGTCACAGCTGGAGTTCCGGATGTGCTTGCTGCAGATGTCCAGCACCGTGCGCAGCGACAGCCGACTCAGCGTGACATCGTCGCACATGTTGAGGAGCAGGCTGTTGAGGTGCTCCCCCAGCTTCATGGGCTGCGGACGGGAGGGGCCACACTTTACTACGGGCAGGGACCCAGCCGCCCTGCTATCTCCTGCTATCTGTCCTGTATCTGGCTTGTCGTCTCGACTCCCTGCCGCTACGCGTTTCAGGTCCGAGCATCGCGGCGGTGACCCGAACGCTGGATTTTATCGTCCGTTATACGTCATTTGCATTGTCTGTACCATTACAGAACCTCTATGACGAGGCAGTGGATGGGAGGGTGGAGCCCTTTAGGGGGAAGCGGGAGGCGAACCCGAGCGTGATTTACTGCGACGGCCCTGTGGGCGCCGCGACGCCCAGCGGCCTCTCGTTCGCAGCAGAAACGCATCGCGGACCTGTCCACGCCACACACATCTCTTGGCAGGTCCGGACACATTCCAGAGGACGCTCACGGCTTGCACCTTTCCCTTATCCAGATGAGTTTCTCAGAGACAGATCCCCCCCACCCCCCTCCTCCTCCTCCTTTTCGTAGGAGGATTCCACCGAGACACATGGCCGCTTTCTGGACTGCGCCTTTAAGTAACGCTAACAACTGTCTCCACTTCGATGATGCTTGCAAAGCGTGCCAGCTCCTTCTTCGGTTCAGAGCTGCAGAGCTGAAGCTGCTTTTTGGAATGAGCGGATCACGACTTTACAACCCCTTGAGACTGCATCTCGCCTGCCACATCCCGTCCATTTGGTTTGAGGAATCTGAGACGTTACCTGACTTTGGGGAATCTCGTAGTCCGCCCCCCAAAACAGGGTCATGCCCAGCGAGTACATGTGCATCTGTGGGATGAAAGAAAAAAAAAAGAGGACCCGTCACTTCAGTCTGGCAGACGCAAAACATCACAGAAACAAAACGGGGCAACAATAAAGCGGCAGCACGCAGCAGGCAGCCTTTGTTTGCTCCGGATAGAGCAGGCACTGAACCTTGTTAAAACAAGTCAAGCCGCCCTGTGTGAACCAGAGCTCGACAACTCCCGGAGTGTAATAAAAGTTGAATTCATTCTTATTTGGAGAGGGGGGGGGGGGGGGGCTTTCAGCCTAAATCCAAAAACCTTTTTTCCATTTCCCTCTAGTTATTACTCGGTGCTCATTGCTCGGGAGAGGAATCACTTCCCCCTCCCGACTGCTGGGCTTGGTGGAGGAAAGAATAATTCACGGACTGCCAAAGAATGCGACGCAGCCTTGAAGGCCTTTCAGGAACGGAGCTCGGCTGCAGAATCTAAACTTAAACTGAAAAGCCGCCCAGTCGGGGCAGCGGCAACAAGCAGCCCCGGCGCTGAGGAAGCGCAGGGGAAAAAGATCGCGGCGCTAGCGGCTGACGTGTGTTTACCCGCAGTCCGATGATGAGGGAAACAGATTGTATTTTCTACTCCGAAATAACTCAGCTGGGGAGGCGGGACCACGGCTGGAAAACTGACTCAGCGCTAAACGGCGCCGAGGTCTGCGGGGCCGTGCCAGAGGCAGGAATCCAGTCATGCAAGGTCTTAGCGGAGGAGCGGAGGAGCGGAGGAGCGGAGGAGCGGAGGAGCGGAGGAGTGGAGGAGCGGAGGAGCGGAGGAGCGGAGGAGTGGAGGAGTGGAGGAGTGGAGGAGCGGAGTCTCCTCCGGGCTGTCGCGAGGCTTGCTCACAGCGACCGATCCCGCGCCCCACGTGAGCAAATGCTGCCGGCTGCGGCATGTCAAAAACACAAACAGCGGTCGATTACAGGGGCGCCACGGACTGGTCGGGGACGTATGAGTGAAGTGACAAATTGCTCCCACTTTGTGGAAGGGCTCAAGTCGTCGAAAGGGCGCCTTTACGACTCCGGGTTCGAGAATCGACGAAATGAAGAGGAGGAGCAGAGTTGCGCCCCGTTTCAGGTATTTCCCCGAATTGGGTTGTGTCCGGGGCTCATGAATAACCGGTTTGTCTGAGCCCATGCCGGATGGGACCGGCAGACAGGCAACCTCAGCAACCTGACGGGGCGTTGGGAGCCGGACAGCCGCCTTCGCTCGTACCTTCTCTATGTCGGAGACGGACGACAGGGAGACGCCCTCCAGGACCTCCGGCGCGGTGAAGGCCCGCAGGTCCTGCTGGGTGACGTACTCGTCCGTGAAGGAGATGTTGCCCGAGGGCATGAGGAGGAGCGACCACGGGGAGATGATGAAGCCCATGGCTCCGGGGTCTGGAGGAGGAAACGGACAATTCAACCACAGGAGTTAAGATCGGGAGCCAAAACACAAACACAGACACACCTGCACCCTTTAAACGTGCCTACACATCGCGTCGGTTCAAAGCTACGCTTTACGGCCTGGATTCGGCAGCCGCGCACGTACATCCAGCCGCTGCGGACGGCTTACGGAAACTCAGGACGATCGGAGTAAACAAAAACACATGTTGCTTTCTTAGCCTGCAAGAAAATAACTGTTGAGGCATGGAGGCATGGAGAGGAATGGCTGCGCAGCGTAATTCTCTTCCCCTACCAAGCCGCAGCCAGCGCCATGGTCGGAGAGCGCTTTAAAAATATACAGAGGAATGTTTGAGCGGCGCTGCAAAATTCCTCCCTCCCCGGGCCGACGCTGGGCCGAGACGAGCGGCGCAGGGGAGCGGAGGGAACCGGACTCGAGGCACCGAGTATCTGCTCTCGAAGGCGCCGGAATTCGCTAAGTAAATAGGAGTTTCCTGGAGAAGTTTCCCGGATCGAAACCGCCAGCTCAAAGCAAGAGGCTTCTCGGCCCACGCGCCGTTCAGGAAGACCGCTCCGATCTTGAGCCATACACAAAAGGCGGCGCACCTCGGGGTCACGCGTGCACACTTGAAACCATGAACACGCTTTTTTTCCACTTCTGTTTCGCACTTGCTTTACTGGCAGCAGCTTCAAGAGTTGCAGCTCCTCGCGGAGGGACGATCCGATCGCGCTTCGTGAGTAATCTGGAGCCAGAAAAGCGTAAGTGAAAGCATCGCAACCCGTAGCGTTTCCACACGCAGAGTGACGAGACTTCCGAACCGTGTCGCTGACGCAGGCCGGCCTTCACCGACCGCGCGTCGAGCCCCAAACCTGACGCGTGAACGTCCGACACATCTGGCGTCGGGAGGGTGCGTTCCGGCCAAATGTAGAGCAGGGGGAGGAACCAGAGCGCGCCGCCATACGTAGCAGCAGGTGGAGACGCACGCACGCACGCGCGCGCTAAAAGCAAAACAAAAACACCGAAGCCACAACAAAAACACTCCGTTTGGAGAAACTCCTCCGACAAATCAGAGACACTGGCGCGTTCGCTTGTCCAAACAAATCGCCCTTGCGCAAACATCGCGCTAACTTAACACGCGGCCGAACGAATTCCCCCTCAAAACGTCTTCGCCTTCATCAATCCGCTCTCCCTCTCTCGCGGCGGACATGCTTCCTCGCATAGCTCCGGCGACTCCATCATGGCCGGCTCCAGCGTCTGCTCTTCACGTTTCGGCCCGTCTCAGCCGTACACATCGGAGGCCGCAATTTGCTCGATATAGCCACGCGACGAACCGGGGCGGGGGGGGGGGGGGGGTACGCGTTGACGGCTACGACCACGGCGGCGCGGGATCGTCCGAGGTGGCCCCGAGCGGTCCGGCCCCGCGCGACGAGCCTTTCATCTCGGGGGTTGAAACCCCTGAAACACCCCCCCCCCCCCCGAAACGCTCTCTCGTCGTGACTGTGACCTCAGCGTAAGGAGCACATTTCCAGACCGCGCGGACGGAGAGGGAATTCGCCGAGCGCGCCAAGGTTTTTCTGCTGTGGGGCCAGTCAGCAAAAACTGGAATCTGAGGCCAAGCTTGTTTATGCTGAAATGCACGCGGCTAATCTCCGCAATGCTGGGGGAGGAGGGGGAGGGGGCGGGGAAGGGCCGCCGTTTAGATATAATCAGGTAATCTTTTTTTTTCTCAAACAACTCGGAGGGCACCTGCTGACTCACATCCTGTCCAGCGCCCAGAACCCACCCCCCCCCCCCCCCCGTTAGTCACCAAAAGTGGTTTACGCGGGCTTCCCAACCCCGCGAGAGTTTGCCAGGCGCGTCGCTCTTCCGTTTCAACGACAATGCCGCGGATTAGTCACACACGTGACTAACGCCCCAGAAGCACACCTGGACGGCGAGAAGTCGTACGGGTGAGGGGGAAAGTACACACAAACACAACGCCTTGCTGCACTTGCGTTTCTGCAAAGAGCAAACGCGACTTAGAAGACGAAACTATCCATCTGCTCCGCTTCGGCTGCAGCCGCCTCTCTTGATTTGTGCGTTGCGACGGCTTGGTTCGGATAACGACTTCACTGCCGTGGCTCACAGCTTCTTAGGTTGCGCCTCCGATTCGAGAGGTGAAACGCGCTCGAGAGTCTATAGCTGCCCTGGCTGTGACTCCCACGCACACAAATAGACGGGTTCGGAGACGGTCCACAGACCAGTCTATTCGCGGGCACCTGAAATTAAAAGCAGCGCGGGCCGATTTAGGGAGTTCTAAAATAGAGCGGAGGGAAACTGTGTTTCGTTCCGGGGGACGTCCTTTTGCAACATCTGCATCCACGTGTTTGTTCGTACCTTTGTGAAAGAGTTCTTGGAGGCTCTCAGCGCTCTGGCTGAGCACAGCCCAGACCTCCTCCTCCTGAAGCGGACCTCCACGGACCTCCAGCGCTTCTGCCAGAGACACATGCATCGTCCCTGAGGAAGCAAAAGACGAGCCGATTAACATCAGGAGGAAGAGAAAAAAACACACACACAGGCATGAACATTAAAGGGCGTCACTGCAGGAGCCTGGAGCACGAGGTAAATCCAGGCCAGACAGCAACGGGCAAGCAAGAGCCTATCACTTCTAAGGGACGAGACAAAGCAATTCATTAGGGATGGGTCCCATACATTTTCATTCATATGGGTTTAATCTTAAGACGAGTCTAAATGTGCTAGTCCACATCGTCCTAAAGAACGAATGCATTCAACAATGGTTTTTCTCTGTTGTGGCCTCGGGCAAACTTCCACATCTTCTAAATGCAAGCCGTCTTATCATCCTCTGCAGCGGAGGAGGTAGCACAAGCACATGATGTGCACATGCACGCACACACACACATCTGCAGCCTTACCAAGTTATATTATTTATTACCCAGAGCCCCTAAAAGCTCCTGTGAGTTAAGATAGCAGCTCCCGACTGAGGAGAAGCCAAACACCACGTATTTAATGTGGCTGTAGCAATAACACACACGCTTCCTGATGACACGTCATAAAAGCAGAGGTCGGGCTCCAGCCTGGGATGTTTACATGACGGCGTGGATGGAAATGAGCTTGCGCTGCATCCCGCACGCGTTATTTACAGTAGACCACGCACATGGAGCGACGTGCCGCGTCCAAGGGGAAGGAATCCGATCCGTTTCCAGCGCGCGGGTCACGGAGAGAGGGCACCCGTTTATCAGGTGTCTTTTCTCAGCCGTGTCCATCCGAAGAGCTGACAAGCAGTCCAGATTTCATGGGGGATTTGCGGGCTTAAAATGCCTGAAGCAGCCGAAACGTCGGGATCCCGAACGGGAGCAACGACACACGTGTCGAGTTTCGCCTCTCCTCTCTAAAACTTGTCGCGCTAAAGCCGGGGACGACGGGAGCAAATCCTCTCGGCCCGTGACACGACGGGATGCAAACGGGAGGTAAAAATAACACGCACACACACAAAAAATAACAAGAAACGCCGCAGTTCGACAGGGTGCGTAAGTGATCGCAGTACCCTGTGCGTGCGCCACAAATGGAGCTACAAAGGTCCAGATCCTGTGCATTCACGTGTTGGAGTTTCCCTTCATCACACGCAGCGCAACGCTGGTCGTCATATCTCCTGCATACGCACGGACGGTTCATGTAAATGACCAGGGACACGTGCGGGAAGTTACGCAGGCCAAAGCACAGCAGAGTGACGGAAGAAAACAAACGAAATAAGAGCAACCGCCTCCTGATTCTTCCCCGTCCTTTCTCCTGATCAGCGATCCAACAAACGTCGAGAACGCGGCCTCAAATCACCCCACTGTCTACAGACACAGTACAATGACTGCCCCCTTCCCCACCCCACCCCCCACCCCCAATGAAGGATGCCTCCCTGATGCCTCTCTGAGGAGGTGTTTGAGGAGAGAGATCTCCCCGGGGAGAGATTTGATAATCTCACTCTGCAGAGATTACATCTCTGGCCTGGCATGGGAACGCCTTGGGTTCCTCCTGGAGGAACTGAAGGAAGTGAGATTAGGCCGTTCCTGCATGGGAATTGAGGAGATTGTGCCTAAAAGTTCATGCGCCGCAATTTTCTCTTGGTAGAAAATGCATTTCTCGTGCTCACTTTGGGGGAAAGCTTCACAGCCGGTGTTGAGGTACAATAAGGCCTGAATTGGATCATAGTCGCTGAGAAGGGGGCCAACAATGGCGTCCCTGGCACGTTTTGAGATTTCCAGCAGGTCCACGAACTGGGTCGGCATCCTTGTTAGCGGCGACAACAGCAGGTGGAACAATGTTCCCCCTATGCATCCCAGTTGGCGGAGGAGAGTTAATGAGTAAGCATGTGACGGGCCGAAATGCTTATGCAGGAATGCAGGTTAACCAGTGTGGTCAATGGGGAGGCGTGAAGTTTGAGGCGAAGTGGGCTACTACCCATCTTGCTCATTACCCATGAGAATGGGGCGAGCGGGCGCTGTGAGGGCCGATTGTTTCGCGGCCCTTGTTGTTTCAACAGAGACCTACAGTGGAATGTTTTTTATCCGCGGCGCAGGCCAGCTCCTCTCACATTGGACCGCGGTCCCGCTCATTATTGAAGGGGGGCTTAGGAGGCAGCGGCCCAAAACAGCCAGAGCAGACAGCCTTCAGCACTTCAGCTGCCTCGCTCTCTTTTCCTTTTTCCAAACAGTGCGTGTGTGTGCGTGCGTGTGTGCGTGTGTGTTTGTTCCCAGGTATTCCCATGTATTCGGACGACGTCGAGAGAAATACCAAAACAAGGCTCGGTAAGCCCAAGCGTTTGAAAGTCTTGGCCGCAGTCCCGGGGATTTAAAGAAAATAATCCCGGAAACGTGATAGCGCTCTTTAGCCCGCACTTAGGTGAAACTTTCCCTTTCCTCCCACCTTCCCGTCGGTGAGACGGCTACGAGCCGTGAAATGGATTGGAAAACGTGGGCCCTGGGAAGTGGCGCCGCAGTCCTCGTGCCGAGAAGGGGCACAAATGATTTCAGCCTCTGCGGCTCTCTCGCAGAGCTCATCCCCCCCCTCCGCGGCTGCCAGGAACAAAACGGCCTCATAAACATGTACATCTTCTCTGAAACCTTTGGAAAAAGGAGCGGCCGCGTTTTTCAAAGCGATAGGCCGTCATAAAAAACGCCAGATTCCACTTGACCTGCGTCCAAAAGGCAGAACTCGTAACAGAAGATACGAGAAGGAATTTGTTCATATCCTTCGAACATCAGGACTGTGGTCTCGGCTGGCAAACGCATTTGGAACAGGGGCTGGCGAGAAGAGGTGCTCAGCGCCAGTATTGAGGTGAAAATCTTCCTGAGGCCGTACACGCCAGGAAAATTCAACAACAAACTCTGGGTGAACCTCCGTTCCCAGAAACATACTGTAAGAGACAACCCCGGCTTGAAGCGCCACGTCCGGAGGCGTCACGAATCAAACCAAAACTCGGCCGCGTGCCAATTGAAGTTTAGGGCCGCGATCGAGTATTGCGCTTGTGATTAAGAAGCGCGGTTTGCGTTTGCCTTCAATGAAAAACCGCAGAGGTAGGAGAGAGAAATTATTAATAGCCACGTGTGATGAAAGTTTCTCGCGAAGAGAACAGTAGCGGGAATCCAGCAGCAGCGTGGTCTTACTCACTCCCATAAAGTGGAAAGCAAATAGTGAGACTTTATTAATCATAGCCCACTTTAGCGTTAGTCAGGTAGCGGGCCCAAGGCACCCGGTTTGAATCCTGGTCGGACTGAGGGCTTTTCCCCCTGCAGTTCTCATGTTCTTTCCATGTCTGGCTGGGTTTTCTCCACACACTCTGGTTTCCTCACACAGCCCAAAAACATGCACTTCTAGTCTCTAAATTGCCCCTAGGTGTGTGTGTGTGTGTGTGTGTGAGAGAGAGTAAATGGCGTGTGTCTGACTGACGATCTGCCCAGGGTGTGTTCCCTGCCTTCCCCCCCATGTGTGCTAGAGATAAAATGAGATAAGCTGGAGTAGGATGATGGATGGATGGATGGCTGGATGGATCTGGTAGGCTTGCTAATACCTTCCAGTAACCGACTGGCTTCTCCGACCAGTAAGCCACGCTGGATGTTGATGTTGTGCTGCTCAGCTCGGGCCAAAGAGGGGCGAGTAAGAAAGGAAGAAAGAGCCATGACTATTCCATGATTATCAGCCCCAGCTCTGGACCAACAACAGCCCTCACTTCTCATTTTGGTCTCAACCTCATCCGCTCCATTTCTGTTAATCACAGGGTTTCTATGAGTACCGTGACATGCAGAGCATGGTTTTGCAAAACCTCACTCCAACCCCCCCCCCCACCAACACCACCTCACCAAACACACACACACACACATAAACCCAACCCACGGACTATTTTCCCCAATTTTCTTTCCGATGATGATGCTCACACCATCTCCATCACAGGGCATAATATTCCTCCTTAATCTTAACTGACAGACCCAAAACCCTCATGACCTTTGACATTGGGTTAACTTTAGTACTTTTCTATGGTAATGAAGGGGGAAGGGGGTCCACACTGCCTCTTTACACCCCCCCAATAAAACCATCAGTGTGGAGATATTGAGGGTCTTGTAGACCATTGTCCACAAATTGGACACCATCTCCTCCCCTCCCTCTCAAACTTGAAATACAGTCACTGAGGTGGTCTGAGATGCTGCCAGCGACTGTCACACTATTGTTCTGAAGTATTCTTGACGTAATAAGGCGGACTACGGTGATGAATTCGGGTTTGGTGGCAACAACAGGAGTGTAGGTCCGCATAAAGGGGGTGACTAAACAGCCGTGCCAATGTTTTGGAGATAAAAGAGCCACCGACCGTCGAGCCCCGGCAGCCACAACAAGCCTCCATTCCTGAGTCTGGTGGCCGCCAGACTGCGCCTGGAAAGAAAGTTTCAGCGCTCCCAGAACACTTAAAACGGACTCACCGGCCAAGTGGAGCTAACACGGTGACTTTGGTGGATGTGTTCGCAACTCCGGCGAGGCTACGAGCGCGTACAGCGGCGGGACCAGCGGCCATCCCATCCACAAAGCAACATCTTGGATCAGCGGCGGAGGCTGAAGCAACAGGTCTGACTCTCCGCGCCGCGTTTCGCGTGCATAAAAAAAAACCCCAACAAGTCCCGATCGTCCTAGAGTAAAAACAACAATTAAAAAAAAAAAGTGCGATCTTCTCCGGGGGAGGGGAGAGGGGTGGGGGGGGTTGCCGTATTAGAAGTCACCGGGCTGCCCTCCGACGCGGCGCAGTCACCATTACATTAGTGGAGCGGGGAGGAACTGCCTCCTCCTTTAGACCCTGGAGAGCGTGGGCTGACTGAGGGGAGGAACCCGACACCGCGGCGCGCCCGCTCATTGGCTGTCGCCTCCTCCGGGGGAGGGGGGGTGGGGGGGGGAGCTGTCGCTCACTCGTTTCCACGGCGACGGACACAACGGGGAGTATAAAAGCGAGCGGCGGCGGCTCCGACGTTGCCACAGTTACGTGTGGCGTCGGAGGTTAGCGTGTTAAGGGTATTACATGTCACTATCAAATGCGGTACAGTTGGAATAAATGTTATCGTTCATTTCGTTGTTGTTGTTGTTGTTGTTATTTTGGAATTACTGGACTAGGGCCGCTCAGTCACTCACTCATCTCACAGATATGGTCCTAAGGGTTAGGGTTAGGATTAATGACCAACATGTAATGTAAGCGTAATGTACACCAACATTGTAATCCAGGGTAGTTGGGATACTTTTCAATGTTGGACAAAAGTAAAGGAGATATGTATGTAGTACAAAGGGGTAGGAGTACAAAATGTGAGTAACTGTACAGTTCGTTACAGTAACAGTTCAAGTAGGTGGTCATCAGGATACAGTTAGATTGTAGAAATTAATTAACTGCACGAAGGGGTTTACAAGTTGTTGATGTCTTGTGGGATCAACCTTTATGTTGAATGTTCATGGGCCACTTTGTAACTTTATCTAACTTAAATACCAACGCTACAATCACGAACACCCGCTGTAATGCAGTTCTAGTTTTAAACTGAAATGTTCAATTGAGTTTGAATCGATCCAGAAATTTGACTACAATATTTCATTACCACTTAAAACTTTAAACTTAAAACTTTTTTTTTTACCAGAAACCATCACCAGACTATAACCTAGAGGTCAAGATGTCATTTTGTGCAGCAACATTAACTAAGACTTTCAACAATATAATAGTTTCCTGACTACCATCTATTTGAAATGTAACGTGTTGACACCACGAATACTACTCGAATACTCATATTCTGTCATTAATGCCTGTTTCACTGTCAGAAACACAGAGGAAACTGACATATAGCCATGGGTATATATTAGATAAAAATATTCTCATCTAATATTCTAGGTTTCGTGCATTTTTATTTGATAGAACTTGTTTGATAGATTTGCTTCTTGCATCCAGCAAATCATAGCATAGCATAGCATAATTTGCAGATCATGTGATGTCTCCATCCACCTGGCTGTTATGTGGCGGAGACTTTTTTTTTTTTTTACAAGCTCAATAAAAATCCGGCTTAGCCCATGTTTCAGTATTACCCCCAACATCAAAGTTGCCTGAGAGTAATCCATGCAGTCAGGAAGCAATTCACTGTGGAGTACTTCCTTCCTATAGTGCACTTCAAAGCTGACCAAGTTTATCCTCTGTATTGCTCCATCTAGTGGCATTCAGTCACCATCACATGCTGCTTTATGTAAAATATGACGGCTGTGGTGAAAGGGTTAACCCCTGCTTGGCTGCGTCTGTCTGTGGTGGTAAGAGGCCTGATTAGTGTCACCCTCCATGGGCCAGAAATGTAAAAGTGATTTAATGAATCAACACTTTTTTCTTCAGCTACAAACAACTGATAATTATTTCAAAAGTTGGTGCCATAGTACATGGTGTTATATTTACCTTTAGTCATTTAGCAGAGGCTTTTATCCAAAACGACTTGCAGAGGAGAAAAACATTCAAGCTCAATCTCAACAGGCTCCCCTACATTCTTCCGACCAACAAGGGATGAGAGTGCAGGAGTGTAGGTAGGTACTAAATGCAGAGGGCACTAGTCAAGAGAGTTACATGATGACAGATTTAGGAGAAAAGTCTGGAGATTCATATTCGTATAGGTCATCAGGAGTTGGGAGGCCCTTGGCCTAGTCGTGCTTGGTAGCTGGTTCCATTATCAGGGGAACTACAAATGAGAAACGTCTGGATTGTTGTGCTTGTACAGATGGTAGTGCCAGACAACGCTTGTCTAGTGGTCACACTGGACGAGGGGGGTTACTTATACCCTGACTGAGTAGGCTGAGTATACTTAAATGCTGAGTATTTAAGTATATAGCAGATCCAGCAATCATGTTACTTATCCTCTTTGTACTCTGAACTATGTCGTCCCCATAAGTGCATTTAGGATATAATAATGTTTGGGCTATGCTTTTGAGTGCAATCTTGAAGTCATCTCTTTTAACAATAGCACTATTCATCCCAAACTGTAATTTCTGCACACTACATTAGGAAGAGGCCCCATCGGTATGCTTATAGTGGGGGTAATAGTGTAAGCGAACAAGTAACGTCTCATAAATCGTAACTGAGGGGTTCTGAATTTTGTCTTCCTCCTATTTCTGTCAGAGCTGTCCTTAATACCTCCTCATCAGTGCTGGTCTGAGCCCCAAGGGTGATTTTTTTCCCCCCTTTGCACTGTAGTCTTGAAAGCGCGACTGGCTGCGCCTGTTCTGACAGCCTTCGGAAATGTGGGGCACCTGGTGGATTGAAGGCATGTGGTTTGCTGACTGGTTAGTTTAGCCTTTGGATCCAGCTGTAGAGCATTAAAACCTTTCCTGGAGCTCCTTTTCCCCCCACCTTTGAGTCCAGCCCTTCGGTATGCGTGGAGTTGACACTAAAAAAACTTGCCACGTCTAGCAATAAGGTGTCAGAGAGACCTCAGAAGTGACTGCACGTCTATGAGATGGATGACGTTTATAGCTGGGTGGTCCAACATTTAAGGACTTGAGGTTTTCTCAGGCTTTTGCTTAGTTTGACATTCAGGTCAGTATTAGCCTAGCAAATGAGAATCTAGGAAACATCTAACCACACATTCAGCCTTGCGATGTATTTGACACGGTCTTTCCAGTTAGCAAACAGGCTGGGCGCCTTTTCAGCTTGGTCAAGCGGGTGCTTACAAGAAAAGGGATGGATGATAGAGCCAACAGGCTACAGTGTGTAATGTATTTGCCATCAGGTTCTGCTGGTGGCAAAGGGAAATCATCCATGGAGCTTGAACTCTGAGGTTGCAGCTTTAAAAATGGAACTGTACAGATGTGACCTGTGGCTTAAGGGTCGCCGACATGTGCGTGCTACTGCTAATCCAGACACATTCAAAGATAGGATGAATGGTGCCTAAACCCAATGTTAAGCTTCAATGTGATCTCCAGCTTCAGTGTTTTTGCTCCTTTATAAGTTGTCTCAGATAAAAGCAAATGTGAAATGCCTGAATGTAAACGTGAAATTTTCCGAATTATTCTTGGTATTCTTCGATATGACATGAAGAGAGGAGAAACCAGAAAATGCAGCATATTAATTAATATGAGCAGTTTAATAGTGGTGCATTAAGCAGCAGAGATGCAGTAATCATCAATGAATGGTTTGTCTTTGTTTTTGCTGCACAGCTTGTCCGCTGCAGGCTGGTTCAGCTGGTGGGTGAGTGCTGCGAGGTGTGGGCAGCCTGGGTGAGACAAACTCACCCCTGGGAAGAAGATGGAGCCTCATGATTGGACTGGCAGTGAGAGAGAGAGAGAGTGCGTGAGAGAGAGAGAGAGAGGAGGGGGTCAGAGAGATAGAGATGCTGCCTCTCGCCCCTCCCATCCACACAGACAACACTCCATGTGATCCCTCCCACCCCCTCCCTCCCTCCCTCTCTCTCAATCTCTCTCTCTCTCTCTCCCCCCTCTCTCCCTGCTCCAGCTTTGACGTCAGAGGTGCTCCTGTTCGGTTACCACGGCAACACATCTCCCTCCTCCCTCCCTCTTTCTCCCTCTCTCTCCCTCTCTCTCGCAGCCCTGGCAGCTTCACAATGGTACAGCCAGCATCTTGCAGCACAATGGTCGCAAGGTGGTGAGCTGGGGGGAGAGTGATTCAGCATCAGCAAACCTCGGTTCCGTCCACCTCTGCTTTTTTTTCTTTTTTTTTCTCATCTTCTCCTCCTTTTTTTGGGGGGGTCTTTTCTACCCCCCCCTGCCGGCCCAACAACCACCTCAACCAACACCACCTCTCCCTCTCTCCCTCCCTCCCTCCCTGACGCCCTGATACACACACACACACACACATATACACACTTCTTCATCTTTATGAACATTTACATCCAAGGCTTCAGAGATGCTCTCCACGGCGTTTCCCATCGGGATGCTTTGAAAAAAAGACTGTCACCGGACCAGGATCGTCATCAGCTGGCACGGAATGGTAAGGCCGGGGGTGGGAGTGCTGTGAGTGTGTGTGTGTGTGTGTGTGTGTGTGCGATGCTGGGAGCGCAGCTGCCTGGAGGGGTGGAGGGATGCATATTGATCGGAAGGGAAGGTTAATGAAGTCCAACAGCAATGCCGAGGAGTGCGACCATCAGAATAAATAAATTAAAGGGATGATCAAAGGTGATTCTGATGCATTCACTCACGCAACTGGAGACACTGTAGGGGAGGCGCAGGGGGAGGAGGTAGGGGTTGGTGGGGTCTGTGTCGTTAAGCGTCAGTGTTGACCTGACAAAATGCATCCTCTCGGCATCTCCATCCAGACAAACATCCTGTGGTATCATCTTAGCACTGTGCCTGAGAGGAGACAGAGGGAACAACATCACATGATGACTTCTCCTCCTCGGGCCTGACTTTAAAATCTGCCCCGGTCGGTACATTTTATCCCTGTCCGTGTCCTCATGTCCGGGCGACTGAACCAGCTTGGCTGTTTGTAATGCATTTTTGATAAGAGGTGCAGGAGTGGCGCACAAGAAATGCTCTTCAAAAACACTAGGCTGCACACTGTATAGGCCTTCATGCAGAGTTTGGCCATCCCCCCTCCTCCTTCAGAAGTCAGCTGCGCACCTTGTGCATTATGCAGACCGTAACTACTTCAGCAAGGATGTGGGACCAGCCTCCAGAAGAGTGCTGGGAAAGCACAAACCCAGTGTTGTCATGCAGATTTATTGATCAGTCTTGCTGTTTTTCCCCCCTCTCCTTTCACTGCCGGTTATGATACAGGAGGAGCTGTAAGTGTTGGCGGAGGCTTTGTCACTACTTGCAGCAGCCATAATGCAGTGGGGATGGGATGTTATTCTCCCGAGCACATTGGATTATAAGAGCTGAAGTTACAGAGGGAGGTGATTTATCTCAATCTGCCTTGTTTTGGACTCCCTCGTGGATTACTGGGAAACATCTCAGGCTGATTTGCTCACAAATGTGTGAGGAGACGAGCTTTCAGGCGTATCTGCTGCTGCGTCTCCCTCCACATTGTGCATTCTGCCACATGCTTGTTTGGTGCGTGCCCACGGTCATCGACTAATTGCCGGAGTGCGGGGCAGTGAGTTTCCAGGTGTCACAACAAACGGTCCGCGTTCCCCGGGTGGGAAAGGAGAGAGGTTTTAGTGCTGTGACCTTGGGTGCTGAATTATTCAGGAGCAGGCTTCCATGCTCGCGAGAGTGCTGCAGGGAGCACGCTAAACAATTAAACAAAGCTCTTTATGGGTGTTTGTGCACCAGCTGACATCTCCTCTAGGAGATGAGGAGGCTTCCTTTCCTCAGCCCTCCTCATCTTCATCAGCTCGTAGCAAATCATGGGTCTCGAGCGGCTGCTCTGCATTTAGAAGTAGCTCCAGTTTATGAAACAGTTATTTGAGGTAGTCGCAATTGCAGGTTGGACACAAAATGATGCTTCGCTGATATTGATTTTAGGGCAGGCAGCTTGTTTATCCACTGGAGCATCATCAATGGAAACAGCCTGCCAACAGCAGGCCAATGCTATTTGAGGGACAGGACGCTTGCATGTTCATTCCGTTCTGTTTTGTGTACTTGGAAGCATCAGTATACTAATCCTTTGTTATGTAACGAAATAAAGCGATACATATATATACAGAGAGAGAGATGAGATAATGGTGAGATTGCTGGTAAGATTAAGGGGTGGGACTAGCTTTGGCTTTTCATGATCAATTATTCAGCGAATCATTTTAATCGACCATTTATGCGTGTAACTTGTCCCACCAGTGGAACAAAACCCACAGATATTGAGCACACAAAACAACAGACAAGTCCTAGAAATCAAGAAGCTGACATGAGAGACATTTTTGCTTGGAGAATGACTTTAATAATTGACAGATTCAGCTCAGACTTACACTGTAAAAACACCACTACAGAACGAAGCCAAGTATTCCAAAATGCTATCAAATTGTCACGTATTAATAATAAAAACCTAACTTAAAAGCCTAATTTTAAGAAAATTGCGGCAATTACAAATAAAGAAGACTCAGTTATTTACGACAGGTAAAAATTAGCGTTCTCATTGTTCTTCTCATTGTGCAGACTGTAAGAATGTATGCCTTGATATTTCTTTACAGAACCGGTTTACATGCACTGGAAATGTATTGCGATAACCTGATAACAGAATGGAACATGTTCTGGTCGTCACCAGAATGAGGTCTGGTGCCAGGCCCGTCTGATGTTCTTAGATTTCAAGACACAGCACGTCTCATGACGTCAAGGAGTCATGGGAGCTGCTGCCGCCAGTTTTAACAGCTGTGATTGTGGACGAAATCCATGTGACCCGGACAGAAATGGCATTCGTGGCATCGTGTTATTGTATTAATGGCTTGTTTACGTTGCAATCCGGCTTCATCCGGTGGTTCCTGCGCCTCATGCGGAAGTCATGGCAACAAGGAGGGTGAAGGGAGTATGACGCATTGACAGCACACCAACTGTTGCTGCTAAGTAATATTACATGTCTCCCCAGGTGTGAGGAATGTTGGAAATGTTCAGCGTAGTGGAGACAATTGAAACAAAGCCCTGTTGTCTTCTGTTGACATAATGGGGGAGAATTTACATAATAGACCTGTAACAACCAGGTCAGTTTGCTTTGACTGCTATGGAGGTTACCAGAGGTTAAATTAGAAAAGTTGAGGACTTTTCCTCTTCCAAAACAATTCTTGCTGACCATCAGTTACTTAAATGCCCTCATCGGTCTTTTGGCCACCGTTCTGCTGATTACATAGAAGGTCAAAGTCATCATTAGACGAGGATGGATCACTGAGGAAGAGTGGTGTAGTCTGTCATCACAGGACGACCCTGGCGAGGGCTGTGTGTAACTATAATCGTCCATTATAACAATACATCCCATAATATTCACTTGCAGTTATTGGATTAAACAGTTATGCCATGATATGAGCAAGGGAAACGGATAGTAGTGAGGTTGGGAAAGAGGCTGCATTTTCCATCTATCCTTTATCTCACTTGCTGTTTATCCAATAGTATTACCAGTCCATCATAGATCACACACACATACACACACACTCACACCATTCAAGTGCACTCTCACAGCTTGGGGCCATTTTAGAGTCCCTGTCATGTCTCAAAACATGAAGGTTTTTGGACTATCAGACCAGTCCACCTGGGAGACCGTGAAAACCCAGGTCCAACCCAGGGACCCTCTTGCTGTGAGGCCACACTCCGATCCACCAGGTCACGCCCATTTTGCTCTTTCCATTTGTTATATTTTCAAACAGCTTTATTCACTCTGCCTCCACCTACTTAACGCTCCAAGTCCACATAATTTTTATGGCCGTTTTAGTGCATTGTCAGTTTTTAGATCTGACCTGAAAGCGGTGCCGGCTACAACCTCATCGCGTTCCTTTAAAAGAAAACATATTTTTTTTTATGAATAAACAGATCCCTTGCTGCATGAGAACTGATTCCCCCAGGCTGCAGTGCTGCTTACCAGACAAACAGAGAAATGTGCCTGCAGAGTCAGATGCACAGTTACATAATTGGATTTGATCCGAGAAATATGCAGCTTTTATTTGCTTTTTTTTTTTTCTCTTTCAGATAACTGAGTGCAGGGCTCTAAGCTGTGTTATATTCAGTCCCAATCTTGGCGCAGTGCATCTGTGAAGAGAATTAAGAGTCACTGGGGGTCAGACACTGTAGCAGCTCAGAGACCATCGCAGGGATTTTGGAGGGGTCATGAACTTCACAATGCTCTAAACCTGGACATATGAGATGTCAGTACATGAAGCACAAGGTGTGGTGCCAATCTGCTGAGAGAGGAGGCATAGTTTTGCAGCAGTCTATTTTAGAAAGAGTTGTCGGCTGTAACCATGGCATCAGAGTGCCTCTGTGATCATGTCATATTTTTATCATCTTATGTGTTCCGATGGGGATTCAGGTGGTTGTTGTACAGAAGGCAGGATGGTTGAAATGGTCTTGGCCTTTCCTCCCGGTGTCAAACGCGTGTCAGGCTGTGTCTGAAAAGCTGTGTATCAGAAGGATGTGCTCCCGCACCTGCCAAAGCTGTACATCCTGTTCCCAAGCACCTTATCAGAAAAACAGCAGTGCAAGCAAATTTTGAGCTAACATGTCTGTTGTTTACTTCAAGCAGAATTGAAAGGCTGCGATGGAGACGACAGACAAGACGCAGAGACAGAGGAGAGGTGCACTTCAGATGTAAAAGAAGCAAATCGATAGATGTCAGCGCGCAGAATCAGATTCTCGCAGCCTCTCAAGATGAGCTCGTCTTGTTTTTCTGGCTGCATCCGCAGCTCCTAGTGCTTCCCTTCCCCTCCCCTGAGCCCAGGAGGGAAGGGGAAGGGGAGGCTGTGCTGCGCTTGGCTCGGGCTGCACGCAGAAAGGCAAGGCAAGGCAAGGCAAGGCTGCGTACTGCAGGAGAGGCTGAGGCTGCTGAACCAAGCACTCACAATGAGGCAGGCTCGGAGGGAGGGGGAGGGGAGACGGTTGCAGCGAGCCTGGGAGCCTGGGAGCAGGAATGGTGGGAGCGGGAGGGGAGGGACAAAAGAGTGGCAGGGAGGGGAGGACGCAGGCAGTCGTCAGTGGGGAGGGATGGAAGGGAGACGGAAGAGAGAGATGCAAATGTGAGTGTTGTGGCATTAACTAAATGAGGCCAAATGATAGACAGAGGGATAGATAACAACACTGGAGTATATGCTGGACATTCAGACAGCCCCATGAAAGCATTTATTACAAATCTGAAGCGACGTCTATAACCTCAATCTGCAAGTATTAACAGCGAGTGAAAGACACAACGCTGCAAATGTGACACTGTGGGCTGCGGTGAGTCAGAGACAGTCTGTCGAGAGCGAAATGGATGCACAGTGGGACATAATTGCTGCTCATAGACGCCCCTCATTACAGACCATATTCACACGGCGGCCATTTTCCTCTGACGTCACGCTCAGGGTGGGGAACTCACAGGCTGTTATCAAAATGGATAATGCCAGGCTGCTGTGAGGCAGGCTGTCAGTGGCATAAATACAGGAGATGTGACATGTATCGTGCGGTCCTCCCTTGAAAGAAATTAAGAAAATGCTAAGAAGATTCGACAACAGTTCGACCTGCCACCTATCCATTAACCTAAAATATGATTGGCTATCTGCCCGGATAGCCAATCATATTTTAGATTAATGGATAGGATAATAATCTATGACTTGAAACCTGGAAAGGCTTTCTGCCCCGAGCGGCAACACGGTAATTTATTATTTATCAGTATAAGACAAGATATTCATTTTTTTTTCTCCATTATTCATTATTTTTCACATTTCAGTGAGGACGCTCTCTGGTCGTACACACCCCTCCAGTCCGGAGACGTTTCCCGCTCGTATTGGCATGACACGTCCCCTAGCTGCGTTTCTGTAATGAAATGGACCGTCAGGACACAGGGGAAATATTCCACATCCTGTCATGTAATGGCACTGCGGGTGGGATTTTGACCCCACTGCCAAAACAGACACATACGCACGCACATGTAATTTTCTCTCCTAAAATGGTATCATCTTCCTGCTGAAGGACCATGTCGGGCGTGACAGCGGATCTGCTCACCGCGCTCGCACGGAACCGCGGCTTTTGTTGGCCGGCGTGACGTGACATATTTATAAACACGGTTTGCATTTTATCGCAGGGTCAGCAGCTCTTTTGGTTGTTGTTGTCGTACCGTGGCTGATGTTTATCAGGCGAGCACGACGATGCCATGAGGTTTTGCATGGCCGTGTGTAATGGAGGTGAGGTTGCATTTGTCTTATTTCGTCCCTGCATTTGTTTTTAACTGAAAATGCGTAGTCATCACGGAAACATCCCCTATGAGCCAGCACGCATACACATTAACCATCATATAAACTGTGTCGGCCCTACTGCAGGAGTTAAATAAACCGGAGCCTTCATTTCATTGTGAGTACTCTCACTTAGTCCACGTTTGAGATGCAGTAAGTACATTGAACGCTTTATTCTTGTTCAGATACGGTGTCGGTGTGTTAAATGCTGGGCCGGGGGCCTTTCTGTGTGGAGTCAACATGTTCTCCCTGTGTCTCCACGGGTTTTCTCAGGGCACTTATGTCCTCTCTCACATTCCAACTACATGCATGTCTAGGTCCATTGGAGACTCTAAATTGCCTCTAGGTGTGAGAATGAATGGTGTGTGTGATGGACTGGAGACCTGTCCAGGGTGTATTCCCTGCCTTCACCCTGACATACGTGTGCCGGATGGATGGACCTTCGTCAACATGTTAGCTTCTATTAAATCCTATGTTCAGTTTCAGACTCTTATTCAGGGGCAGGATGAACCCTGTCATCTGTCAGCTGCACGGAAATAGTAAAAATGAGAGTGACTCGCCTCATTTTGCATAGAACTATAGTAGTGTTAATGAAACACCTGCAAAGCACCTGCAAATGGTTACAGCTTGATTTCATCCAGTATTAACTTTAACAGAACTCAGCAAATTTTATGTCACTTTTACACTCTGTGTCCTGGCTTCCCTTGTTAACACACTGTTTCCAATACATTGCAAAGGCTGCTAATTTCAGCTGTTTATCCGGCACAGTAAATGACAAGATGTCTGGAGACGATTGAGTCATAGCAGTCTGATCACATTATTCCAATTTCAGTTACTTCTATGGCAGTGGGTTTCAGCCCTGGCCTCTCCAGATACAGGGTGCCGGCTTTTGGCTCCAGCAGGTAAAGTACCACGGGACCCTGCTTACAGTCTGCAGTGTGATCGCTGGTCTGCTTCGGGCGGTGTTGTGGCCACAAGGGCGGATGTAACAGAATGCCTCGGATTCAGACACCAAAGAGCAGCCACAACTGCAGTGGACACACATACAATAACACACACACACACACACATGCATGCACACACAGCAGCTCAGTGCAGCATCACTAAGGCCAACACTGGAGATTAATGGTGTGCTGCATCAGTAACGTGCATTAGCCCGTTGAAGATAATTGAAACCTCCCCTCTGCCTTTTCAGGTCCTTTGCTTCTCTCTCGTTCTTCAGTTTTGCGAGCTCGTCTTTTGTCTCGACGGCTGGTGCCTCATCGCTATAACACACTCTTGCCTTTTGTGAACGTGTCATACATTTGCGCCTGAGTCCGCGTGTGTCATGCCTCGCATCTTTTCGCCTATTCGTGAGCAGTCCATCAGCAGCTCGAGGAGGACACTGAGTGTGGTGCAGTGTGTTCAGATGGCTGTGAGGATAGAGAATGTCTTTCTCATTGCTTTTTTTTTCTCCATCTGTTTTCTGGTGTTACTGTATGTTGATCAAAGACCCCATCGGCAAAGAAACCTGGTGACTAAGAACTGACAGGCCACATCTAAATACAACACAAACCGTGCATGTTTGGCCCCCACCGACTCTGTATCTGGCACGGCCTCCGGTTTTTCCCATAAACCGTTTTGAATTTGTGATCGCGGAGATTCACACTATCAGACCTAATCAGCCAGCTCGAGAAGAAGGACGTGCCAGCGCCACTGATGCCCTGCTGACTGCTACAAATTCACTCCATCCATCTTCTTATCTGCCTTGTACCCAGCAGTGTCGCGTGTGTCTGTGGTCTATCTCTAGTGCACGTAGAGCGAACTCAGGCCATACGCCCATGGACAGGACACACTCATGCCGCACACTCGCTCACTCCCACCAAAGGGTGATTTGGACTCTCTAATCAACCTAATCAGCCTATGTATGTTTTTGGACTATGGACTACCACAGTCCTTCTTGCTGTTAGACGGCAGTGGCATCCACCAATGCTCTGTCATTACAGCTACAAACATTTAATATGAAAGTTCAGACACCTCCCGACCCCAGTCCATCCCCAATCCATGCTGCACGAACGCCGTTCCTTCCTAAACTATGTCGCAACACTAAAGCAGCACTCCTGAGGAGACGCTTCTAAAAAACATACAGGGGGGAGGGCTCAAAAAGTTCTGCAAAAACTACTGGACACTCCTACCTACCATTGATTCTCTTCTCGGCACAGGAGGCGCCATCTAAAAGCAGGAAGTACACTGAGATATGAGATAAATTGTTTTAGTTGAGTTTCCAGCTGGGGACTGTACTTGGATAGGGATTAAAAGCGTAGTTTTAAAATGGAACACAAACGGTGTAGTAGGAACTATAAAGTCGGGAAATACCTCTCTTTGGAGCATTCGTATTCATTTTCTGCCAGCGACAGCTCTCATTAATGACCACCACTGATGCCGAACACACACCACGCCCCCCCCCTGCTTCTAACTGATTCTCAACGCGAAAACCACCACTCCATTGCAGTCTTAACTGGAAGAATGCGGCTAAGTGAATGGAGCAACCTGTGACAAAGCAGGCTTGTATGTTCAGTGAGGTCTTTTTGTCCAAGTCGCACTCCCTCTCCTCATTCTGACGACAGCATGCCTCATCAGTACATTATCGTAGTGACAGTGATTTATGGGCATCTTAAAGACTGGCGCTGAGTGGAAGAGTCGTAGCTGCTCCCAGAGCAGCTTTTCAGCCGTGACCACCGTCGACAGAACGTGGTCGAACGAGTCTGGCCGACGAGCTCGGTAGGGTGGGTCTGCCGTGTTTTGCCTCCTGTGGCAGAGGGAAGAAATAGCTGCAGCCTGATTTGATTTGTCGCGTTCCATCACATCTTCATGATCAGCCTGCTCCTGACAATGGCACAAATCATTTGTTTTGCTTTTGCTTTTACATGACAGTCGGCCACTCGTCATCGTTAAGATGTGTAAACGACAGTTCAGAGATGAATGCTTACATGCCTTTCTTCTTCTCTTGTAGCTCTGCTCCATATCTCCACATTGCGTCTGGGATAATTTAACAGCTTTTAGTGGAAATGAGAGACCTGACACACTTGTGGTGAGAAAAGTGGGAGTTGAAAAAAACTTTTGAACTGGTTTTTGCTATAACTTAAGGATTGTTTTCCTACTCAGGTATGTTGCAGGTGCCTATAGGATAAACTCATCAGGGCACACTCACCCACACCCGCCCAGACACACACACACACACACACACACACACACACACACACACACACACACACACACACACACACACACACACACACACACCTAGCTATGGGCAATTTAGAGTCTCTCGTGCATGTTTTTGGACTGTGAAAGGAAACTGGAGTACCCGGGGAAAACCCACACACTAACAGTCCACACATAGATGTAGCACACTCCAACTTCAGATCATCTCTTGCTGTGAGGCAGCAGCACTATTCACCAAGCCAGCGTGGTGCCTATGATTTTTTTTTCTTTATTGGTATTTTTTCTGTCTTTCACTCTAGAATGTTGTTGAATGAGGCTATTTCTGAGGCTCATACCTGCACTGATATCCAATCCTGATCGCCACCTGGCAATCATTCATTTCCATGCTTGCTAGTGTTTTGGATTTACTGTAAAATAACGAGACGACCACAAAGTAAACCAGACCTATACCACCGGCGGGCAAACATTTAGACATGTGTGGGAAGCCTGATATCCCATGTACACACAGAACAGCCGAGGGGTGACTCAATCACTGTTGACCCGTCAGATTAAAAGCAAACATTGCACTGGTTAATGTGGTGGCGCTGATGCTACAAACATACAGCTGTGGTAGGAAATTACTGCAGAGGTTTAAGGGATTGTAGCTGCATAATAATTCCATCCAAAACCCTCGACATAATTCCCTTCCCTGCCATATTCCACACTCTCCATTGTGTCCCTCTCATCTTTTTATTCCAGGCTCTTTGCTCTCATTTCAGATGATGATTATTCTGCCTGATAGGCATAAAGGTGCTCTAGGTGTCTTTATTAATGCTCCACATCTGAGGGCTCAGATGCAGCACGTTCACTGGTGAAATGCAGCCGTCACATCTCTGCATGGGTCCTTTGTAAAAGGTCAGTCTAATTAGGCCGTACTAGATATCACACACCTTTCTGTCCCAAATCTTTTTTTTTAATGCTGCTCTGGCCCATATGGATTTAATAGAGACACTGAAGCCGGGACCGCAACTTCACTGGTGGACTAAATGATACACGTGAGTCCTCCATTTGCTTCCAGATTGGAGGGTCGCATCATTTCACCTGCTAGTCTCGATTCGGCGTAAGATGAGGCTCCAGCGAAACCATTTCGCAAGAGGGAATCGTTTTGCTATTAGTTTCACTGCCAACGTTAACGCCGCATATCAATTTATTCAGAAGGCATGATCATTAGCTCGGTGGGAGCCTCATTACCTGGAAGAGCCTTGAAGCCGGTGTCACTGCTGCAGCCTTTACGGCACCCACCTTCATGTGCGAGCCACCATTGGTCCCAGTTATCTGTCCTCTTTATTCCTCCGTTGCTGTCTTCTGTAGGTCTTGCTCTAAAAAAAATCTTCCTTTAAGCCTCTTGTTGTGTTCATTTCAGGTGGCTTAGTTTGGTGTTTTGGTTAAAAAAAACAACTTCCATTCTCTATTTCTGGACTGCAGCGAACCAGTCCAATTTGGCCTGGACACAATAGCTGCCGCTTCACTGTACAAACCTCAAAACTGACTCTTTGTTTATGCAAATGTATGATAGCGCAAGCTCTCTGAAAGGATGCTTCATGTATGTCAACACGCCAAAAGTCTACCTGTGACACTGATTGCATTCTTTCAAAATAAACCCCCGACTCACAGTCCCATAAGGTTAATGAATTTAGTGTCAAAACAGTTGAGCAGAATGAGGAGAAGAGGCGACTATTTGTCCAATTTGCATATAAAGTAGGTAAAAGAGTAAAAAAAAAAAAGGTCAAGCAATTAGAATTAAATCTGCGAATCCTTTGGAATATTTTCACATTGTGGTATTGGTACTTTCACCCTCCGCTGAGTTAACCTTTATCCAGCTCTCATCTAGACGGTGAGCACTTTGCAAAATGTCAAACTAGTCCTTTAGGGACTAAAACAGCCTGGCTTTAAAAAAAAAAAGTGCGAGTGGGAGAAATGTTATGGAGAGACAAGCAAACTTTTGTCTCAGCTCAGCAGGCGCAGGCTGCCCTAATCAATTTTCAACCTGGGCCTCGGCGGCACCTGAGCAGCACCTTAGAGCACAAAGACATTGGTCATTGCAGCCGCGATATTGCGTAGAATTGATACACTGGAGTGGGCAGAGGCCACTTGCTGCTGTTCCCCGCTTTATTGAGAATGATGGGCACGGAGGAGACTGCAGTAAACACAGCAGCCCCATCACGGTGCGCATGCCGAATTCTGTGGCTGTGATAAATGGAGCTGCTCTCTCATTCAGCGCAACACGTAACATATTGTAAGAGATGAATTCAGATGGAGATGAATGTGCAAGCCTCTTCATGTGGACTATAGCGACAGTTTGTTTGGCGACAGATCGTTTCCCATCATTTACATGCGAGAAACTGCTGCAAATACACACACACACACACACACACACACACACACACACACACACATACACACTCTGACTCTGGCTCTTGTGTTTGTGTCTTGCAGGTATTTATGAGCAGACATTTCTTATATAACTGCAGCCAACCGATCCTGGATGTGAAGATAGCCTTTTGTCAGGTGTGTGTTCCTTACAGGTAAAAAAGGTACAGTATTCATTCACTACCATCTCCCCTTCATTGTTGTTGTGGTGAATATATTGTTGTGTTGTTGTTGTTGTTGTTGTCTCAACAGTGTGAACTTGTCAAACACCGCCAGCAAAACACGATGGAGAAAATCGCGGCATAATTCTGTGAGATTTTCGTCGTGATACCCAAAGTGGTTTCTAGCGGATATTTCAAGCTGCGGCGTCAAGATCCCACTGAAAAACTTTTCCTTTTTTCAAGCCCTGCTCCGATAATGAAACACAGGCGCAGCTAAAACTTGCTGATTTTTCATTACCTCGACTGTTAATCTGACACAGAAATCTCAGCCCCAGACAAAAACAGTAAAGAAAAAAAAATCATTTAACTGAAGCTTAATCGTCCGTCTCCACTCGACTGTAACAGCGTAAAATTAAAATCTCCTGTGGGGATGTATAATTTCATAACCTGCGTAGTCTATACCACAGGTCTGTGTGTATGTGTGTGTGGATTTTGCTGCAGGCTGTAGCACCGTAGCTCCAGACTCTTAATGTTAATGTCTGCGTTGCACACGCATGCGTAGCCTCATGCTTGATAACTACTCAGCCTGTGGTCCCAGTGTCCTGAAATAATCAGATCACAGGTTTGGACAGCTTGTAACATGTCGGCCATGTTTTGACTGTACGATGTAGAATTGAGTTCATTTTTTTAGGCGCCGTTTCAAGGCCGTTCCCCTCAGTCACACACAGCTTAGTTTGGGGTGTAAGCTGCGTTGTAATTACCGTGTGTGTGTGTGTATGTAATTAACTGATATTTTTGGTGTTGACTCCATTTGTTCGACTGCTCTGCCCAAATAATTACAGCCTGATTACGGTGCGCACGCTCATTAAAGAATATTAGCATTAGCCTAGTTATTACAGTAAAGACACCCGTGGCACTGTTGTCATTACATGGTTATTGTTTACATTTCTGCATGGAAGCGGTGCAAACTCAGCTGTGCTGGACATCCTGTCTGGTATCTGTTACCTCGGACCAATTAGCTCCAGCACACACTTTGATGTAGACTCATAAAACATAGACAAGATGTTAAGATACAGCTGAATGCATTCTAGACTGTTGATTGGTTGCATTTTTGACGTTAATATTTCCAAAACTGTTGGGATACAGAGTCAGGAAAAAATCAAACTGAATGATATTATTTGATAATCCATTTTGATGTATACCCTGATTTGAAAATGGTACAAAATCCGAAAGCAACACAGTGGATGAGTGGTTACTGTGCTCGGTTTGAATCCAGGTACTTTGGTTTCCTGTCACACTCCAAATATATTAATTTTTAGGCAATTTAAGCCTCCAATCAACCTGAATATATTTATTTTTGGACCTGTCAAATAAAGGAGAGCATGCAAACAACACCATCCACCAAACATTTTTCAAACAAACTTGGATAAAATACTGGGAACGTTGAATCCCACCTTTTTTGGAATCAGAGTTATATCGCTGTATTAAAGAATATGCATCGCGGACGGACCTCTCACTGTTGTTTTACAGCTTGACGATTTCCTTCCAGATCTCTCTTTGGCTGCCAGGTAAGTAAGCACACAGGTCGACCTCACTGTCACTAACAGTTTCTCTCTTTGTGCAGGGTTTTGGAAAACAAGTGGATGTGTCATATATTGCCAAACATTACAACATGAGCAAAAGCAAAGTGGACAACCAGTTCTACAGTGTGGAAGTGGGAGACTCCACCTTCACAGTTTTAAAACGTTTCCAGAACTTAAAGCCCATTGGCTCTGGAGCTCAGGGAATAGTCTGGTAAGTGCTTGTCATGTCATGTTTTACGTCATTTCCTGTTATATTCCTGCACTTTTTAAAGTGGATTTTTCTTTTTTAGCTTCTTAATGCTTTGCAATTATCCTGTAGTTCACTGCTGTGTGAGTCACAGCTGTTGTGTGTTGGCTGCAAAATGTAATTTCAGAAAATTATATGACTCTGCCAGGATTAATACTGGCGGAATCTGGCGAAGCCCGAGAGCCGTATTTTCCCTAGTTTTCCCTAATAACCCTGGTGAGATTCCATTACGCCTGACCAATCACAGCATCGGAAACAGCACGCAGCCATGTGACTCATCTCTGCAGAAACGTCGGGATGAAAGAGAATAGATCAGCTCAGCCTGAACTGAGCCTAAACCCAGTTAGAAATGTTTTATTAAATGCTTTCTTAAGGGTTCATTTGGAGAATGTTTTGACCTATAGTCCTTTCACTGCAGCCATGTGGGAGAGTAAATGGCTCAATCAGTGACGCTTATGGATTATTTTAAATCAGCCATTCATCTTTCAATTATTCAGTCATTCATTATTCTACCCACTTTGTACCCAATGGTGCCTCTAATTGACCTAAATATGCATCTTTTTGGGCTGTGGGAGGAAACTGGAGTATCCAGAAAAACCCACATATTCATGAGTAGAAGATAGAAAACAGACTGGGTTTCTAACTAGGGACCAAAGCCACCTTGTTGCCAGGCACCTTCAATTATTACAGTAAAATAAACTATATGCGTTAGATGTCAGTTGCAGGAAATGGGCAGAACTATCCGAATTATCCGAATCTCTTTTGAAGTGGAACTCATAACTGGGAAATACACCTTCCTGGCGTGCTTCAACAGTGATATTTTACTTGCAGTTAAGATAAAGATTATGCTTACATTGCTACATGTCAATAGTGTCTCTCGGTAAAGGCTGAGGGACGTTTGTCATGAACGTGGAGCCGGCGGCCACTTGAGGTGTTCACTCCGTCTTGGCTCTGGGAGCTATGAAGCTGATGACATATCTCGTTGGAATATGGATGTGCAGGCCATAAGGACATGGGCACTTAAATGAATCCTTAATCTGGATTGCAGCGAGGGCCGGTATTCATTGTAATTCACCTCACGCCTGCCCTGTCAGAATGCAGAGGAACCGCTGCCAAGTCTCCACTTAAAGGAATGCATCTTACCGCCTCCCTCCAACCGCCAAGCACATCTATAAGTCATATTCATGTTAAAGTTGTGTGGATGTGATGCCACGCCTGTCTCAGATAAGCCTCCCACACACACACACACACACCTCCACCTCCACCTCCACTCCCCCCAGGGGCCGACCTGCACCAACATGTTATGTTGTAAGTTTCTTTCTTTCGTCTGAAGAGTCTTTCCTCCCTACACCCCCTGTCCTTCAGGCGCCCTCTGTCATTGTCCTCCCTTTGCTTCCCATGCCCTCAGCCCTTCTCCCCTACTGCTCCAAAGCAATTTTGTTCTCACAAAAAAAAGGAAAAAAAAAGGGGTGGGGGGGGGTGCACTTGGACAGGCTGTTAGTGCTAATGCTGGGATTGGGCCCATTTGAAGGATATTGTGACGATGGATGGCCGGGAGACAGTACAAATCTAATTGAACCTGCTTCGCAGTGTGTGCGGCGTGGCTTTGCCCACAGCTGTCATCTGGTGTCGTCTGGTGATGGTATTACCCCAGCCTAACCACATAAACCCCCCTAAAAAAAAAAAAAAGAAAGAGCCGGGTATAATATCCTCCTGGTTATAGAGATCAAAGACTTTGGCAGCAGCCTCATTTAGATCTTAGCGAACACGTCGACAGCGGCGGCGCGGTCCAGGGACCGCGACGTCTGCATTCGGGTTTGCCACCATGCGACAAAAAAATGAGGACAAATTGCTGCCCGGCTTTATTCTCAGCCTAATCCGCGAATGGATGACATGACATAACCACATCGACATAAACAGACGTCTGATTTTGAACAGATAGTCGAATTCCTTCCCGCGAACTTGGTGATTTTCAGCCACTGTCCCGTGGTTGGTTTGTGTACTGTGAAGCACCATCAGGTGTGCAGTGGGATATAATACTGAGCCTCCAAAGTCCCTCAGGAGATATATATCTTTTATCTTGGGCACAGGATGATATTGATAATAATAATTTTTATGAGGGGGCTGGAGTTTATGTTCTTTCCTTTGAAACAATGAATGACACACTCGGTTGAGTGGCGTTACCCTGTTTACAAGTTTAACATTTAAATACCATTAACCACCTTCAGTGACTGGGCTTTTATCATTGCCACCATCTAATGGACAGAACGAAGCTAATAAAGTCGTATTTCAACATTTTTGTTGTTGCACTACAATGTGCTACGTGCTCAGACACCACTCAACCATCCCGGATAAGAGCATTTTTCAGCATCTGAAGGACTCTGTGTACATGCCTACCCTGAAAAAATGACTTGTATGCACAAGATAATTCACAACTGCAAATGTTTCCATAAAATTCACTTTATCAGATAAAAAAAGGGTTTTGTAGTCACTGCAAACAACTTGCCATGGTTGAGATGCTGTGCAGCGAGTTGTCCAGGGGTGCGTTGAACTGGAGATAGGCATCAGCAGACCCCTGCCACACCACTGGGTACAAGAGATAAGGGATGGATGCATTAGACCCTGGTGTGTCGTTTTATAACATTTCTAGTGGGTGGTGTGATCGGGGGATTTTATATATATTTTTAAACTGATGTAAAATAAAAAGTGGCATAGCTCGAAAAAGGTAATGTGGTAACTTTTAACATACACATGCTCACAGTGGTTCAGAGAGAGAGACATAGACACATAGAAAGAGAGAGAGAGTATCCATACGAGTGGCTATCTGCAAGCAATCAGCAGGGAAGCATCCAGCTTTTCTTATGCAATCAGGAGACTCTGGCCCCTGCAAAGCCTGAGAACATGCTAATGAGGGAAAACTTGTTCCACTGCTGCGGCTCACAGACTCGCGCTGCCTGCGCTGTCGCCCACGGACATCTCAATCTGCGCTCATCGCTGCCCCCGTGACTCGCGCGCGCTCTGTCAGGATCAGCTCCCGGCGGCATCTTAGGAGGGATGAAGGCTTTAAGTAGTTTAGCTGGTCGTGACATCATCTCTCACCCCGGCCAGAAAAGTGATGACAGGCTCAAATCGCCCGTCGGATCAATGCTTTTATGAGGGCTCCGTTGTTTCCATGGCCACAATCACCATCCCCGGCCCCGCAGTCTCCAGAGACATGACGAACCATATCCCGCCCGGCCATCATCAGACCCACCCACACACGCACACATGGACGCACACACCATCTTCGTTAGGGCTGCAGCAAGCTTGCCTACAGACGCCTCAAAAAGAAAACTCAGCTTGTAGCACCGTTCGGGGCAGACTCGTCACAGCCGTCTGGCTCTCAGATGCGGCCTCGGATGTGACGCCCGTGGCAGCTTTACGGCTGCTCTTTGTTGACTCGGTTGTGGTTTTCTTTGAAAGCAAACGTAAATCTTCACAGAGAGGAGAAATCCCAAAGCCTCTCAGGGGCTGGGATTGTGTTGAGGCAGCAAAGACCTCCCTCCGCTGTAATAACCTCTAAAATGGGTTGAGGCGCTTTGTGGAGAGAGAGGGCATCCCTTATTTTATTTATACACAATGTGGATAATCTATTCAAGGAGAACATGGACACCCCACTCAGAAATTAGAAAATTAGAAACTGAAACATTCAGATTAGGTTTTCTGAACGGTCCGACCAGGATTCTAACCGAGGTCCCTATTGCCATCAGGCAACAGGGACAGCGCTATTCACCGTGTTGCCCCAGATAGATACATGTGCATTGTTAATGGATGTCACAGCCAGTAGAAATGAGAGAAGCCATAGTTTCCAATTAGGGATATTGTCCCGACTGCTTTCTTTGCAAAGTCTTCCGCGTTAAATAAAGAATAGAGAGATGAATAAAGGATGGAGATAGAGATGAATAAAATACAGAGGCAGTGTCAGTCTGTTGATATTGATTGTTTCAGCTTTAATAATGGATTTGATTCAGACTGCAAGTGATATTGAGCGAGTGTTTTTCCCTAAAATGTCAGCACATGGTCCAGATGTTTCTCCGTTGCTAACAAGATGATACCTCGGGAGAAGAAAAGCGATTGCAGATAAAACCAAAGCGATCGGTCTTTGCTTTTAGAAAAGTAATCCTTTTTTGTTTTTGTGACCAGCGAATACTCAATTGTGCTGCTCTGTCCTCCACGTTTTCTCTTTCCCTCCGTCTGCAGTGCGGGCTATGATGCTGTCCTGGACAGAAACGTGGCCATTAAAAAGCTGAGCAGACCCTTCCAGAACCAGACCCATGCCAAGAGGGCGTACCGGGAGTTGGTGCTCATGAAATGTGTCAATCACAAAAATGTAAGTGACTCAGCTGCGCACGAACAGGGAGACAACACGGGCGGGGAGGGAAGTGTGTCCAGAGGCAGGAGCGAAGCGGTTTCTTTCCAGAGCCTCGTGTCTATTTTTGGGTCCCCGATAAATCCCATCGCTACAAAACAGGGACGAGCTGACTGCAATGTTGTGACCGTGCTAAATTCCATGCCTCCGGAAACGTTCTGAGCAGGCGGGAGAGCGAGACGGAGAGAGCGCCGCAGTTTGTTCCCTCTTTCTCCTCACCCTCTTATTCGCATTCGTCTTTTTGTTCCGACTCGGTTCTTCGTCGCGCCCCGTCTCGCGCTCGGCGGCGCCCTTCATCTGGGTCGTTGCCAAACGGCTTGCTTTACCGCCTCACTGGTTAACTTGGACATTGGTGACAAGAAACTCAGAGATTGTGTGAAATATAGACAATCATATACAGTACTGTAGAGGCCTCACCTTGAAAGCAAAACACGCCGACAATACGAAGAAAATACTTAGCCTCATATAATATCACAACATGCAAAACATTGCAATATGATGCTGATTTGATGATATTGACCTTGTTCATGTCTCTCCCTCCTGCAGATTATCAGTTTATTAAACGTCTTCACGCCACAAAAATCATTAGAGGAATTCCAGGATGTGTGAGTATTGCAAACCCTTCTTTGCACGATTACATTCCAGTCAGACGTTCTCGTTTACCCCACGTGACAGGCCGCTTGACTGCATTTAACCTGACACGTGACATGGCAAAACGAGAGGAGTGATTTTCACTATGCAGAATGTGCTTATTACTCCCTCACACCTGCACTTTTGCGAGAGGAACCGGAGGTGTGATCTGAAGCTGCGACATGTGCCATGTTCTCGTACATAATGCGATCGTGCTCATGTTCAAATTGAACAGATATAGTATATTTCCCTTATTAAAAAGGAGCCTGCACCATGTTACGGTCCATTTCTACACTCGGAAGAGCTTCTAAAATAACATCTGGCGTGTTTCTGATCATACTGTGTTTCTTGATGCCAGAAAATTGGGATAAATAAACTCCTTTCAACCCCTCTAGATCCCCTTTAAACAGTCTCTGCGCTCTCATAAATCAGCACAACCTTTTCTCTGGCAGGTACCTAGTGATGGAGCTGATGGATGCCAACCTGTGCCAGGTGATTCAGATGGAGCTGGACCACGAGAGAATGTCCTACCTGCTCTACCAGATGCTGTGCGGTATCAAACATCTGCACTCAGCCGGCATCATTCACAGGGTAGGAAAGCGAGACGCCTCAGTCTGTTTATCTCCGTGTTTGCTTGGTGTTTTTTTTTGGGGGGGGGGGTTTACGTCTTTTGCAGCCAGCAGTCTGGAAGGAGAACATCTGTAGACACCACCGTAAACCTTGACATCACCTTGGTCTCCCCCCGCTTGGCAGCGGGAGCAGGGCAGGTGGCTTGGAGAGAGCGCTGCACTGACCGGGATTTAATCCCCGGTGCTTCCAGCTGGCTCTGCCGGCCGCCCTCGCCAACACGTTTGGCAGTTTTCGCAGTGTGGGAAACAGTGAGGAATCATGTCCTCTCCGAGGCCCCGGCAGATAGCAGTGACCGGCCAAAGCACATTCGCAAAAGGAAGTGGGATCTAAGTAATACAGCATGTGCGGTGCCTTGTCGGAAAGCACGTGGTCTTTGACTCCCACCTGCCCGTCAGATAGCGATGATTTAAGCCTTTTAAGTATCTTCTGTTGCCTTTTGGCAGCGTTCAGTGGAGGAGAACTGGTGAGAGACAAGAGGAAGGGTGTGACATTTTGGGAAATGCATCTATTTGCTTTCAGAGTGGGATGATGCTAATAACGAGCATTAGAGGAGCGGCTTTATTGTCGGCTCTCTCCATTTCCACTCGTTGAGCTAGCAGTGCTCTCAGCCAAAACAATGATTGGAAATTTCGCAATCTTCTTTAAATGATCCAAATGTGCAACTGATCCTCATGCCAGTCGCCCTCTATCTCCAGGACCTCAAACCAAGCAATATCGTGGTGAAGTCAGACTGCACCCTGAAGATCCTGGACTTTGGCCTGGCCAGGACTGCGGGCACCAGCTTCATGATGACCCCGTACGTTGTGACCAGATACTACAGAGCTCCCGAGGTGATCCTGGGCATGGGCTACAAAGAGAATGGTGAGAGGCCATCGACGGTATTGAAAGGATAACAGTGAAGTCGATATTATGTTCTCTCTATTGACGTCGTGCGCCAAAAAAAAGTGCACTACACCCAGCGCTGTTGTTGTTTTCCAATTAAAGCGGCTCACAGAGATTGATTAGCGGGTATGTGGCGACATATGCTTTGCCTCACTCGATTACCCCCCGGGGCTGCAGCGCAGGGAAACCAGAGTCAGCGCAGACTGTTCGCCCGAGCAGCGTGGGGCGAGCATACGTTCACGTCTGCTGTCGGGAGGTATTTTTTCACGGGCGGGACGGCGTCTTCACGTCGAACAACGCTGAGAGCGGGGAGGAAACGAGAGATTATCTGCTAATGATCCCACCTCGCAGCATTATCTGGAAACACTTGTCGTGGGGGTCGCACGTCGAAAACGAGTTTAAGTGGATTGAAGTGTCGCGGCTATGAGTCACTGATTGAAAGCCTCTGGAACATCAGGCGTGTGAGTGAGAGCCCGGCTGAGATTTATATGACTCATTGGCCCCCACTCCTCCCGCGGATGGACGCCTGTACTGTAGCGCCAAGCCTTTGAATTTCCAGCCACTACTCAGCGCTGCCTTTGTCTTCCTCCCACTCCACCTCCGCTTATTGTCCTAACCTGTGTGTTTCTAATCACTGCTTGTGTTTGCAGAAAGCCTAACATGCCTATCATTAACCTTTGCCTCCCTCCCTCTCTCTCTCTCTCTCTCCCTCTCTTTTTCTTTTTGCCGCTCACCTCCCTGCGTGCAGTGGATATATGGTCGGTGGGGTGCATTATGGGAGAAATGGTGCGCCACAAAATCCTCTTCCCGGGCCGGGACTGTATCCTTATTAACACTCAGCAAACTCTGCCTGATGGTAACAATCAGTGGAGAGAAAGCAGCATCAGTTACCGCCTGTATATTTAAAGTTATGACGATCCTCTTTTTGCATGATTCTAGGTGACCGACAGGTATGTTGCACACCATTCTGATGCATGATCTGTGAGTTAAAATGCTTCTGTCAAAGGTTTTTGATGGTTTTTTAATATTATCAGATGCTAGGAATAATTGTCCGAGCTTATCAGTGAAAAAACAAACATTTTTAGTCGACAAATTTGGCAAGCACAATTCAGCCACCACAGCAGTCTTGCGGCTGTGTATCTGCTGGAATAATTCCAAAACGTCATTGTGCCTATTCCTCATTCAAACCCCTAAATCCTGAAAAAAGAAATCCTTAAAAAAACATTAAAAAAACATAATTACCTTTTAGGTTTCGTTCAGTCTCATGTTTTGGCAAAGGATGGTTCCCTCCCTGCCTCTGGATATTACAGCGTGTGTCATTTCGAGGGTTTCTGGAGTGCTCTCCTGCTGTGACGGGCCTGTAATTGCATCCCCAGGTTTGTCTCCTGTCGGGAGGATTGGTTCAGGTGAAGAGTCCTCGTGCTGAGCTTGTGCACGCGCGTGTGTGTGTGCTTCGTTCCATTCGAGGGGGGCTCACACATGTGACGGAGCCACAGTGGATGATGAATAATTCATGTTTGATGTCTTAAAACTTGATGATGATGTTTTAAGGAAATGATTTGGGGTGAAAGAACCTACAGCGTATTGGCGAGCGCTATTGTCAACATGGCCTTGTAGCCATTTCCTCAGTGCCATATTAAAAAACACATGAATGAGGCTCACCGTTGCTCAGGGTGATACTTTGCTTTACTGTGACGGCCGTGGGTGCTGTAATATATACTGAGTCAGTCTCACATGCACCATCCTGCTACTGTAAACACTCATCAGCACCAGCTAGATCCATAAATAAGCCCAACAAATGACACTCCTTCACAAGACCCTCAGAAAACAACACAATAGGAGCTATTTATTTGAACACATGAAGGGATATGACTGTATAAATTAACATTTGGAAGTGAGGATGAGAACCAGAGACAAGATTAGGGTGTAATGAGAGACACATTAGTCTTAGGAATGTGTTGATTATGAGATATGTGTATAAGATATATATACGAGCTGTGTGTGTGTCTGCAGTGGCTTGTAGCTAGCGCTCTGGCCTGTACGTCCACGATCACGCAGCCCCTGAAAGATTAATACTCTGGAGAGGTAGAAAACCCCTGCAATGAGCTCCGCAATATCTCTCACCCTCTCTCTCCCTCTCGCTCTGTCTCTGCTCTCATAACAGAGGTTCTTATCATCTAACACTCCATCTTCTCTCGCTGTAGATCAATGAGCTGTAGCCATGCACACTTTTTGCTAATCCTCCCCCTCCGCAGATCGGTCCCGGACTGCGCTGTCGCTTATCTAAATTTAACTTCATGGACTTTTCGACCTGAGGTATTGACCCGGTCGGAGATATCTGCAACCTGCCGAGCATCAGTCACGGGATGATGAAGAGTAGCAGAGCGTCCGCACGAGCGGCAGGGCAGTGAGGATCAGGGTGACGAGGTGCTCGGTGGACTAGTGAGTGAAAACAACCAAAAATGGAAAAACAAGGGTGTGTTTTGTTGGTGGCTCACATGTAAGCACGGGTAGCAGAACGCACTTGGATGGATGGCATCCAACGCGTATCACACCTTGATGTTTGGTGTTAACGGCGCTAAAATGAAGAGTGAAACTAAAGGTTTGGCAGAGTTCAGTTGTAACAGAGATGAGAATCTGATCCAACGGATTTGGTAAAAAAAAAAAAAAAAGAAAAACAATCATGGAAAATGACTTTGTCTGTCTTGTATGTGGGCCCACACTGATGAGGACAGCGTGGGTTCAGGCACCTGTAATGACATCAGAGCGGTTTAGGTTTTCAGTTGTACTCCTGGGGAAATATTATATTGAAATCTGTTTCACAAGGTTTTGTGTAGAGCCCACTGCAGCTGCTAACATCATCTCCCCTTTACGTGATGTGAAGCTGACTTTTACTAATGTCATTCAGCATGTGGGCTGTCTATTTCCTGCAGTTTTTCAATGAAAACAGACAAACTCTCTTCCCATAGGCTGTCCTGCGTGAGCGTGCCTTATCCCAGAGTCTAAGATGACTCAGTGAATATTTCTATGTCTTGCAGGCAAAGAATAGACAGGCTCTTGACATCAGTGTGATGAATGAGTAATGAAAGCAGGGATGCAGGGATGAGAGTTGGGGAGGGCGCTTGTAGCTCGGTTGATGTAGAAGTTTTGAGTTATTTTTAATAGATATTGGTAATGCCAGTTTGTGTGTCTGTGTGTGTGTGTCTGTGTGTGTGTGTGTGAGCCCAGTGGACATGTGGTCAGTCGGCTGCATCTTTGGAGAGGTGATAAGAGGGACAGTGCTGTTCCCGGGGACTGATCGTATCCTTCTGACCCTCGCACTTCAGGTGCATAAAGTATCAGGTTGTGGAAACACGCTGTAGAAAAAAAAGTTAAAAAAAGACAACCTCTCAACCTGTCTGAGCGCATCCAGCATCTTGCCAAAAGAGGCACGGATAAGAACCGTAGAGGTTGATAAGAAATAGAGCTGCCTCGCTGAGCGCCGTGTGGATCGGCGCCAATGTGCAACGGAGACAAAAAGGAGGTGGAAGTGTGTGGCGTTCCAGCAGGATGAAGTAATGGGGATCTCTGGCGGCCATGCTGCCTCTACTGGCAGCGGCTGTGAGAACACGGGGAGAGCTGGGAATGTGTGTGTGTGTGTGTGTGTGTGTGTGTGTGTGTGTGTGTGTGTGTGTGTGTGTGTGTGTGTGTGTGTGTGTGTGTGCGTGTGTGTGTGTGTGAGAGAGAGGGGGATATTTACATTATCAGCAGCCATTTCAACATCTTTTGTGAATCCAGCACAGGATACATGAGTTTTAATATGATATTTCTCAGGTACCAGTTCTAGTTTTTAAGGTATGCCAGTTATGCAGTTTAAGGGGATGTTTCTTGTATGGACTACACAGACAAGATGGTCTCTGGTTCAAGTCCTGATCAGATGGAGAGGTTTTCTTATGACTATGTGTTTTTTCAGGGTTTTCTCCTGCCTTTGACAGCCAGGCATATTCAGGCCGATTGAAGACTCTTGTTTACCCCTAGGTGTGAGTGTGAGAGTGAATAGTGTGTGTATCCTGCGATGGACTGGAGACTGTCCAGAATGTATTTCCTTTCTTCACGGCATCTGAGCTGGAACACTGTTAGGGTACAAAGCGGGCAAGATAATAGATGGATGGATTGATTTCAAGTATGTCAAATCGATATCCAGGTGAAAAGCGGACGCATTATGTGGAACAAGATCTCAGTGGAGATATTATTTGTTGCGGGGAGCAAAAGAAAGGATTTTGGATAATGAAAGTGAAGGACAAAAAGGGTGGAATGCAATTTCAAAAAGGTGTAAAGAGGATTTCTCAGGCATAAATTTGTTTCAGATTTCTCGGCTCTTACCTGTCACTGATAATAATTCATAAGACACATTCTTAGGGTCCCTATTTTCAAAATGATCATTGTTGCTTCTTTTTCCTCCTTCTTATTATTTGGTGTTAGAGCCTCCACTATGATCCGTTCAGTCCATTTCCAGATAACTGTGTTTCAGTGACGTGTATGGTTGTGTGTGTTTGTGTGTGGATGGGAGACGTACCCGAGTGTGTTTCCCTTAATCCTGACCCGCCGCGCCAGACATCGACCAGTGGAACAAGGTGATTGAGCAGCTGGGAACGCCCTCGCCCGAGTTCATGAAGAAGCTCCAGCCCACTGTGAGGAACTACGTGGAGAACAGGCCAAAGTACGCCGGCCTCACCTTCCCCAAGCTCTTCCCCGACTGCCTTTTCCCCGCCGACTCTGAGCACAACAAACTCAAAGGTGAGCACTTACAGTCTATAAATAAACCGGATTTCAGCCGTTTCGTCGGACTGCAGCCACGTGTAGCCAGTTTTGAATCCCTCCAAAAAAAACCCCTCATGTGTCCCTCAGGATGAACCATAATAACTTTGGTGATGACTTTATTTTTGACTTATCCCATTTGCAAATTGAGCAGCACCCGCACTAAGATGGTGGATTTGGTGAAATAAGGCCTCATCAGCCTAAAAATAAAAAAGAAAAGTTCAGAAATGTGACATTCAACTTGAGCTCTGTTCTTCATTTACCCTTGGAAACACGTTTTCCACATCGCCTTTGAGCCTCAGCATTAAGCCGAGACACGTTTTGGAGCCTCATTTCGTGCGCTTCTGTGATCTATTCCTCTGCAGCAGGATGTCTCTTTTCTCTACTGTGGAAATTCCCTCCAGGTGTAATACAGCAAACTATTCTTTCTTCTGGTAAAGTCCTCGCGCATCGCCTTTGTATTCCCGCTACTTTTCTGCTACGAGCGGCAGAGACGGGCCGAGACAGCGGGGAGAGTGTGAGACTAAAGCGCTGATGTGTTGTATGTTTTGTACTGGCACGGCGAGGAGATGCAGAGACAGGCGTCCTTCGGGCTTTGATATTTCTGAACTGCAGGCGGAGCAGGCAGACAGGAAGAGCTATAGGATGAGGAGAGAGATAAGGAGTGAGGGAGGGTGGAAGTAGGGCAGCGGAGGAGTCGTTTTACCGATTCACCCTCGTTTCGGTATCGACGTTTGGATGCTCAGGGGGAAAAAAAGGCAAACGTCGCGCTTGGCTCATTCGTCTCCCCGTGCTCCCAGTTCATTGTCTCCAGTCCTTTGGCTGCTGTGGAGCTATTTATAGTGGGGTCAGTGTGTGTGGAGGAGGGCGGGTATCCAAGAGGACGTGAGGGGAGGCGGCACTCAAATGTTGTAGAATTAACAGAGTTTTACATTAAGAGAAACACCAATGGAAGAAGCTGACGTCTAGTATTTCTTATTTCATTTGAGGCCCAAAACAAGTGAGTTTATTATCGATCAGAGAGATAAACGTCCCAGATATGGATGCTGGACAAGCACAAATCTTGAATATCACTTAGATCAAAAGAGAAAAAAAGAGACTGCATGCACTAGATACAAATCATTTGTTGTTCCCACAGAATTGATCAAAATACTGTTTCCCAGAGAGTAAAAAGTGTATTTGTACGCTCACATGTGATGGAGACATTGTTAGACTCTGGTTTCCTCTGACAAGCTGCTGCTGTTTATTGTTCTCTTTAATCCCATCCATCTCCCTCTTTGTCTCTGCTCTGCCCTGGCCGCCTTATTGTGTTTCCCTCTCCCTTTGGCGTATCAGAGGAGCAACTTTATTGCCTCCTGATCTTGACCAGATGTTTTTGTGTCTTTGTAATATTCTTTATTTATTCGTTTTTTTTTTGTTTTTTGTTTTACTTCTCCCCCCTCTAAACCACAGCGAGCCAGGCCAGAGACCTGCTGTCTAAGATGCTGATCATCGATCCCGCTAAACGGATATCGGTGGACGAGGCCTTACAGCACCCCTACATCAACGTGTGGTACGACCCGGCTGAGGTGGAGGCGGTGAGTAGGCAGAGCTGGATACATTGATCACCGTCCTGAGCTCAGTCCTGTCCTCCTGTCTGTGAATGGTCCCCACGGTGACTTCATCTTTATTTCAAAGAAAGCAACTCTAGAGATTAGGCCACATGTTTCTTGTCCTGCGTCTGTGCTGCATCATTTTTTGGTTCACACCTCATTTTCATTTTTCTCTCATTTTATTATTGTACGCTTGAAATCTACAGAAACTCTAAAGGGACAAAAACAAACAATACAACAATAACAAAACAAGATCTACTTTTGCATATCTTGTAAAACTTTTTGCATTCAAATTTTGTGTCTCCTACAAAATCTTGTGTCCAATCTCAAAATAAATAAACCTCAGCCCCGGGTGTAAACGATCCACTGACGCCAGACTAACCCTGGTTTACAGTGTGTTAATTGTTATATCTGTAAAGTTTTTGCATTATGTTGCAAAAGTAATCTGCTCCCCTCTCATGTCCCTTTAGAGGCTCTCAGCTCTCAAATAGTTTTTTTAAAGTTTAAGTTAAATAACCTGCAACGAGTCCCATTTTTGCTGCCACCAATAACAAAGGTGACGTAGTGCATTGTTTGACTTTGGTGAAGGTGCCTTAACTTCTTCATCAGCGCCTCGTTAGCATGAGGTGACAGTGAGATTGGGAAAAAGCCATGTGCAGCTCAGGTTGTACAGACACAGGTACACTAACGAGTGCATGACAAGCTGATGAAAGTCAGCGTTTGTAGCGTCTGTAGATTATAAACAAATATATATATATATATTTTTAAAAAACCTTCTGGTCAACGGTAGCCATTGTAACAACACCACATGACCCACCTCCATCGTAGTTATTTTTAGAGGATGTCATGACTGTTCACGTTTCTAGCTGTTGATGGTTTTTTAATGACTGTTGTTAGCCGTTGTTGTCGTTATGTATGCTATGATATGGCTGTGAATGGCATGTCAACACATTTTCTGCTGTTTTCCCTTTCTCTAATGTCATCTCATGCTGATGAAGGCCAGAGATCTCATCCAAATATCCATGGTAAATAACAACCGCCCTGCATCAAAGAAAATAACTCAGTGAGACCTTTTTGCTTCATAGAGACGAAAAGACGACGTGGACATATTTGGGTCAAAGCTGACATTCACTAATCACCACAAAAACAAAACAAAACAAAAGCGAAACAAAAAGAAAAACGTAACGTAGATGCTTCAGCGACTGGAACACAAATTGTGGACTGTCTGGTTGTATAAGTGCAGTGTTGTCCTCGAGGCTGCGTGTAAAGCTAAAACAAAGACTGGGCTGGCAGGGAGAAGCTCTCCCTCCTGTCCTCTGCTGACCTGTAGCCGCTCCCTCCAAGGTCAAATCAGAGAGGCTTATGGGTGGTCCTGGCACCTGCGGTGGGATTATGGTGGTGGACCTGGAGCCAGGCGGCGATTAGCGGACGACCCAACAGATTTGTGCGTGTCGCACTGTCTGTCAGTTGTTTAATCCTGGTGTTCAGGGTACTGAAGTATTTTCACAGATGTGTGTGAGGACAAACAAAGTACCGCTATGAATATTATTTCCCTTCATTTCTGTTTATTTTCCTCATAACCCACATGTGCGATTACTTTGCACCTCGGCATGTCTCTGTGAGCGCACACTACAAAGTTAAAAAGGTCAGATCGATGCTTTTCTGGCGCTCAGATATTTTCCTCATCCTCATACTTTTATTTGACAGTCAGGAATGCCTCTCGCCAACCTCGATGCATCTAGAAACCCGTGAATCCCCGTAGCCAGCTCTCCACCTGGCGATATGCAGTGATGTCAGCCAGGTTCATGTCATGTGAGATGAATCCTGCTGCCTGTTACTGAACTGTTGGTGCTCTCTCTCCTGCAGCCTCCACCTCAGATCTACGACAAGCAGCTGGATGAAAGAGAACACTCCATTGATGAATGGAAAGGTCAGGATCACTCCAATAAAACCACACAAACATATTTTTAAAGGGGATCTTTAAAGGAAAAAAAGGAAAGGAAAAACAACTTTTACCTTGCCTATCTGGATCATTACATACATTGTAATGTCTTTACCTTGCTAAAGATTGCAGGTCCTGCAATATCATCACAACCTCGTTCATTCATACATTTAAATTTAAATTTAATTTGAGATCCTCCAGAAATGTAAAAATGTGAATGGACACAGAATGAGATGTAGTTTGGAGGCTCTCCACCTCCAAAACAGGCAAGGAATGACTAGACACCCTGTCTAGTCATTCTAACTGACAACCAGTCAGAGTAAAGCTTATGTCTGGCTGCCAGATAAACATCTGACCAGACACAATAAACAGGGTCTCAAAAGGGCTCAAAAACTAACATCTGAGGCTTTTCTGACCAAACCAGTGTTCCATAGCTTCTATGTAAACACCTGAGAAGAAGGATAAACACTCCAGGCCACCTTTTATATTCTAATGGCCTCCTCTCCTCCTCCTCCTCCTCTCCTGGCAGAACTAATCTACAAAGAGGTGATGAACTTTGAGGAGAGAACGAAGAATGGCGTTGTGAAGGGACAGCCTTCACCTTCAGGTACTCTCAGTGCATAACCCTAATCGCTCTGTAAGTGAATTTACTATAACCTTACTGGAGTTACTTGTATGAATATCTAACCCCATCGTGCTGTTGACCATGTGTCTCTGTCTCTTGCACTTCCCTTTAACGATAGATGTCGTGCAGTGTTGTATTTGTTGAATTGAATTGAATTGCAGGACAGCTAATACTAAAATTGCCTCCAAGTTAACAGTTGTTTTTTTCAAATGATGTGTATGTGTGTGTGTATGTGTGTTTATAACACGTCATGGGTCGAGGTTTGGGTCCTTTTGGGAACCATCACAGGAAATGTCCACCCCCAGCAGCTGCAGTTTCAGTCAAAGCACTGGACGTGCTGTTCAACTGCATGGCCACTGAGAGGCGCCATTGAGTCGCAAGAGCTCTTTGATCATTGTCAGCTCCACTCAACCCTGGAGAGAAATATCTCAATGCAGGGAAACAAACAGCGGCTATTGTCCAAATTGGTGCATTTGGCACATTAAAAAAGCAATCGGAGGATAAAGTCCAGCGGACACTGCAGCGTGTGGCGACCATGTGGACACAGAGAGGAGATAAAGGCATATAAACAGAAAATATAAACAGAAAATATAAAGAGTTTGTGAACCTCCGCCTCGGACGGCTGGGACAAAACGCTGCCATTAAACCAAACGCTCATTTCAAGCAGCATGTAAATGATTTTGTCTCGCCTTTTCATGCTCACACACGGCGAGCGAAGATTAAACTTGAGCACAAAATGCAACAGCTGCTTCCTCTGCGCTCACACTCCCAAATTCATCGCCTCCATCTTTCTTCCCTCTCCCCCCCATCCACCGGCAATTAGGCAGATGGATTGGGCCGGCGTGGCAGGGGCGGCGCAGCGCAGACAGCGCGTTTCACTGCAGCAGCGCTCGCACATGACGCCTCAGTCGGAGCTCACCCAGGTCCCCGGGGGCTCTCTCTCCCTGTGCCGGACATTTTAACATCCATAGCACTGTAATCATCGCTCACTGAGATATTTCCGGGGCTACAGAATATATTTGTGCGCCCCTCTCGCATGAGCATTTTAGGTCTCTGGAAATATGAAAAGGAGAGAAAGTGTTTTCACTGAGTGCAAGAGAGGAGAAATGGGCGAGGCATTATTAGCCGAGCAACGGCAGCACACAGGCGAGAGTTATAATCCGACATCGCAGCATCGCTGCAGATGAATACATTTCTGCTTCATTAATCTCCCGGTTTAGTAATCGTCCTCATGGTTGCTGCGCTGTGGTGTATGCCCCGGAGTTTTTTTCTTGCTGTCAGGGTTTAAAGTCGGACTGCGCCCTCCCGGTGACTCCAAACAGAAATTTCTGCTGTATTTCCTGTGAAGTAAACTTGCAAGTGAAGAGATGGCTGGAATTAAAGCCAAGCATTAATCCCGCTTTGTGCTGGCTTTTATTTTGGGTCAGATGAAGCAGCCGCTGGTCTCCATTAAGCAATTGCCTCCAACAGAGAGAACAGACACAAACGGCAGATTTATAGTTTTTCCAGCCGTGATCACGTTCATCTCTGCTGAACCACTGTTTAAGAGATCTCTCCCTGTTGGCCTTTATATTCTCGCCCTCATCCTTTTTAATCAGCCCTCACTGCCAAACAGGCCAATTCTTCTATCGATCTGCTCATGGCCTAAAGGCAGCAGAAGCCTCTCACTGAGGATTTGATGAGACCCAAAAAGTGTTGCCACTTCCTGGTGTGAGAAACCAAGGATAGACACTTTCCTTTGCCTGACAGCCCGGTCATAACAAGGCGAACATGAAAAGGATCTGTCAAATCCACCTGTAACACCCCATGTATTGACAAACCCATTCCAGTCCCAGAGAGGGGCCTTTAAATACAAGAAAACTCACTCGGTCTCTGACTGAGAGTCTCATTGTTAACAACGGGAGATCAGCAGATTAGAGAGAGAGTTCCTCAAAGAAATGTGAGAATCGATGAGAGAAAATCTGTATTGAATAACAGTGAATCATTCTGGACAAGCGACAGCTCTGGCAGAGACACGAACCAGAAACACTGCCACGCAGACAGACATTTATGAGTTTTACTATTGAGTCTCAACCTTTAAATAAGTCTCACATCTCAAACCCTTTCGAGAGTGAACCGGAGTTAAAACAGCAGGTAGAGAATGTACCAAAACACTGAATGAAACCTGCTCCATTTAGAGAGTTTTTACTTGGCCGATGTTTCACCCTTCGACCAAATTTCCAGTCGAGCAGTTAATCTGGACAAAAAAAACAATACAACTCATTGTGTCACATTCCTCAGAAGACGTGTGGAATGAGCAAAATCTGGAAGAATCGAGAGTTACTGTTTTGAAACAAAACAACTGGACTGGGTGCCAGTAATGTATCGTGCTGCAGCCTTAAGGCCTCTCTCTCTCTCTCTCTCTCTCTCTCTCTCCTGTGAACCCCTCTGGACCCAAACCTCTCAGCTCCCTGCCTCATCGCATACGTGCACCGTGATTGTTTGGTCCCACAGGTGTCGACGTCTCAGTGTCACGGAAAACAAACTCCGCTCCATCCAGCACTTAGCAAACACCTCCTCGCCCCCCGCCCCCCCACCACACCCCGTGCTTGTATTTCTGCTGCCGCCACTCCTTTCTCCGGGACTCTTTTACGTTGTAACCCCCCGCTGCTGTTTATTCCCTTAGCACAGGTGCAGCTGTGAACAGCAGCGAGAGCCTCCCCCCCTCCTCCTCCATCAACGACATCTCCTCCATGTCCACCGACCAGACCCTGGCATCAGACACTGACAGCAGCCTGGAGACCTCTGCAGGACCCCTGGGGTGTTGCAGGTGACTAGCCGCCTGCCTGCGCAACCCCATGTTCTTCCGGAGGTGAAGAACCGCGACCCGGAACGATCCCACCCGAAAACGACTCTGAAAAAAAAAAGAAGAAGAAGACGAAGAAGAAGAAGAAGAAAAAGAAAAAAAAAGAAGAGAGTAAAGATCAACAACGAATATATTAACAATCTGACATGATGAAATCTAAAGCCTGTGCATTGTCATTCAAAAATCAGCAGCGGTATTTAAACTGAAGTAAACGAGCTGAGATATATGTTATAACGATCCTCTAGTTGCTTTGCTTATATTGCCCCCTCCTCACCCTCCCACTCACACACACACACACTCACGCGCGCGTACATATCTTGTATAATGGCATCCAAAACGAGAACAAACCAAGTGCTTGGACGTGCATCTCCCGTAAAAGTGGCTGGCTGCCGGTTTAAGAATCAAAAACAGAAGCATTCGCCGCTCCAGTCCGGTCCATGTGGCAAGGTGGGCGGCCATCTTTGTTTTTTGGGGGGGGGCTAATCGCTACCGTACCGTACGAACTCTGACCCCTCCTCACCTCTGTGTAACGACACCGCTGTATTCGAACCTCTCAGCGCCTCCTCCGCCCTCCTCCGCCACGCCCCGCAGCCTCATCGGTGTGACTTTATCATTATTTTCTCTCCGTGGTTATATTCTGCAGGGACGCTCAGCGCACAGCGGCGCCTCCCCCTGCGCCCCCCTTTGTAAATAGTGTAATTCTGTACAGCTGAAGGGCACACAGAGTGGGACTGACGGCCAGTACACCGGGATGTTTTTCTTTCTCCAGACTTTCGCACACCTTGCCACATCTTTGCCCTCCGCCTCTCAGTTGCCCCCCCAACCCCCCCAAGCCCCCCCCCCCCCAGCCCCCGCCCGCCCGCCTCTCGCTGTAGTCCTGCATGATTAGAGTTAAAACGATGCTAATCTCACTGTATGCTGAAATGAGTCTGTATAGAGACTTTTGTTTATATACGATGTACACTTACTCTGAAGGTGGGTGGTTGGGGAGGGGGTCTGGTCACAGGCTAGGACTGTGTGTGTGTGTGTATGAGTGTGTGTATGAGTGTGTGTGTGTGCGTGTGTGTGTTTGGTAACACAGGTGAGCCATGAAGATAAATGTCAGGGCTGAGTTCGGGACTTAAAGGGTCAGTACACTCGGCAGAGTGAATTATCTTGATCTGATTGGCGGAGTAATGTTCCCCCTTGTTTATGTCCATTAACCCCTCATCGGCACGGCAGGTCGGTCTGCTTCACTGTGGTGTGTTTCCACGCCGTTGGAAACCCTTCTCACTCATTCGACTGGGACATCGGAGGCCTTTCGAGAGAGACGCGCACGACGTTTGCGGTTCAAAGCGGGCGGCGAGTGTTAACCTTGTAAGCTCTGAGGTCACTGACAGCATTTCACCACACACAAGAAAAGACAGAGGCCAGAGCCAGTGATTCTTTCATCTCTCCCCCCGCAAGATTTATTCGTTTCATTCGTTTATTTCGATAGGTGGAACCCAGGTATGGCAAGTGCCTTTTTGGAGCGCTGCAGAAATGCAGAGGGTCGACGCGTTGTTTTGGGTAGTTCTCCTGTGTTTCTTCTTTTTCCTGCCTTAAAATGACCTCACATCCCCAAAGCCAAACCTACAAACGAAAAACAAACAGGATAAACGGCACTGCTAAACAGATGCTAAGAGCTTTAATTTGAGGTTGTAGTGCGTGATGGTGATCTAAGGTGGTGGTTGTATGGTGTGAGATGTATTTATACCTACAGTATACACTTGTGTTTTTCTTCCCCCATCCTGCATTTTGATTTCTGTAAAAAAAGAAAAAATCACCACAACTCAATGTCAGCCCAAGCACAGAAAGAGTTACACATTGTGTGCTCCTTTCTCTCTCTCCAAACCCATCATTTAGTCACAGTGACTGTATATTTCAACCACACAACATAGTTTTACAAGCCGTGGAAACGACGTATGCAATCTCTTAGTACTTTATTTGTGTATATGTTATTCAAGCTTAGTAACAAACGACTGAAGAGTTTTCATGAATCCATCTTTCATGCAAATCAGGTGGTTAAGAAAAGAGATGTGTCGTTTGAAGAGCAAAACAGAGTGTTGATTCCTAAAGTTATGTACAATCTGGATTGCATGTTGAGATTGTTACCGGTTTCGTCACATGCTTTCACCTCTCACGATGGATTCTGTGAACATCACCAGATTTTCTTTTCTACCTTAAAGGAAATTGCATGGCTAACGTGGCGTGTGCACAGACCTCTTGCTTCGTCAGAGCAGCTCTCCCCAGAGCTACCTGGTTAACACTCGTCCCGCAGCGAACCACACACACACACACACACTCACCGCACCTACACACAGAGCTGGGCGGGAAAGTGAGGGCAGAGTCTCCAGAATAAGCTTTCTGTTCAGGGTCTGGCCAGGGCAGTCCTTCAAAAACAGGGTGCAACTTTGAGATTCTTTGTGTTTTTGACGAATTTCTCACAGACAGGGCGTCGATCGTGCTTGAGTCGACTCCCACTCACAGTACTTGTTGCAGTTATACTACAGGGCATTTTTAAACATCCCAACTATATTAATCTCTACCTTTATCTCTACATGTTTGAGTCACTGAGTACAAATACTGAGACGTTTTCTCTCTTTTCCTTTTTTTTCGGTTTTCCTTTTTGCCTCTGAATGTGAATTTTTTACAGAGAAGTCCACTCGAATCTGTTGCAACACAAAGGTGCTTTTGGAAGAAGAGACGAGCTGTGGGGGAGGGGGGTGGGTTGTGCGAGGGGTCAGCACTGAATGTAGAAATGAACTGTTTCACTCACGTCATTGCTGCTCTGCTTCGTCATCGGTGTGCGTATGTGCGCGTGTGGATGTGATATTAAATTAACCAGCACTGAACACAAACCATCCGTCGGTTTCGACGAGGAGGATGTGATCGGATGCGAGGGACGGATCTTTCGGCGGAAGATCGCGACTTTTGTGGGGTTTGCTGTCGAGGATTTTCGATGGTAGAGTTGCGTGTTTGGACGTAGTTCATGTGTGTATTCATGTCCAGTCACTTAAAGCTTTAGGATTAGACGTGTCAGCTAGCAATTATTTTAAATTTAGCTGTTTTGTTTCATTTGTTTGCTTCCTTTTTTTTTTGGGCCGCTGGGGATTCAAAACGACCTCTCGCGGCTCCGGGGTCAGACGTTTTGCTGGCTCTCTTGTCATTTCAGCCATTTTTCTTGCCAATATTGTCACTGTATAAGTTAGGATGCATCTCGTACTCAGCTGTGCCAACATGAAATCTTTGGACTCAGTACTTGTGATCCCCGGCTTATTGATTTTTCACCTCTTTTCTCTCTCAAATCGTGTTGTAAATACCAACAATCCAACGACGCAATAAACACTTTTATTGCACTCAGACAGGGAGGCAAGCTACTGCAAAAGGTCAGGCGATGCTCAAAGGTTTAAAAATGGACCGACAACGTGAAACTGTACAATGATGACAACCCTGTATAGCTCATCTGAATCAGGTGATTGTTGTTTTTTCGGTTCTTTTACGACTCCTTCTCTCCTGTTTATTTCTCTCCGTGCTGTTTTAATGAGAAAAAAAAAACTCATTCTTTTTGACATTGTCAGGTTGAAAAAGAATTCAAAAAATAGAAATTAAGAAAAAAAAATTGTATCTGTTTCACGCCGATCTCGAAGCTTCAGGCTATAGCGTTTCAAATAAAGTCAAATGCAAAAGAAAAAGAAAAAAATACTGAAAGCTGTTACTGTAAACACAACATTTTAAAGGAACTGTGTATGTAAAAATAGTATATGTATGTGATTGAAAATAAACAAAACCTTTGATCTTGACTGTGGCATGTTTTTCTTCGTGACCCCTCCTTCTTCAGTCCCACCTGTATATTTATGTATTGACCCTAAAATAACAGAATAGATAGATCTCCTCCCTGCCTCACCACCTGCTACTGTAGCTTGAAGGAGCCCAGAGCAGGCTGACATGTTTATGCAGTGAACATCTTCTCAGATCTGACTAATCCCTAGGTTAGGCAGCAACTCTTCAAAGAAACACGCCAACAGTCACATTGTCAGCACATGACTCGATCAGTTAATGTACACTTTGATGTGCAACCCGTCGGATCATCTGACGGTTTGGCATGAATATTGCCCTTGCATTCATGCGCTGTTTATTGAGACCAGTGTGTACTTTTCACAGTTGCAACTGTGCATTTTCCAGTCAAATGACGTCATGACCATAATATACACATTCATGATCTCACCTGCTCTTGGGCAAAGAAAAGCCATTCGCCATTCATGAAAAACTAAATGAATGGTGGGTGTGATGCTTTTGTTATCACACTTTTTCACAACATAGAGCGCAGCACACGTCAGTCACTGAACAAGTAAGAACAGACGGAGGCTCGCATGAAGACGTGTTTTTATTCTTTTTTTTTTAAGTTCTTTGTGTATCAAGTATCATGTCATGAAAATATTCCACTGTCCCAGTCCTTCTCTCCGTCCCACCCTGTGTCCATAATCTGCTCTTTTGTGTGGAATTCGCAGAGCGAGGTGCCACTGTCAGCTCAGCTTAAGCCTATTACTTCCCGGTGAAGGGTGCAAAATGAGAAGCTCAGCCCCCACACGCACACACACTCACACTCACACACACACACTCCCTCGGTTATTCAGGCACTTTTTTATAACGCCATGTGCACATTCCAGATGTCCTGCATTGACCAGCAGCAGGTTTAAATGGGGTCTTCAGAGCAGGGTTTGTGCACACACACACACACGCACGCACGCACACACAAACACACATTTCATGAGAGAAGTGCAGCTCGGATGTTTTGTACCCATTCGGAAAAAAAAGAATCTGCATGGGGTGGGGGGTGGGGGGGTTTCGACATTTGGTTCAAAGCTACATAAATACACTTCATCAATATGCAGTGATTTTACATTCTGACATTCACATATTGTACAGCGGCTATTTTGGACTCATGCACCATCATGCACGCACACACACACACACACACACACACCGACTCGCTACTGAATCGAGCAACCAGGCTGTTCACATCCTCCCCGTCCACGCGTTCTATGCTGTAAATCCCCCCCTCCTCTTTTTTTTTTCACAGTTACGACCCACACAACACAACTCTGCTCGTCCATGAGCTCCGACGGTCACATGGGCACAGTTTAGTCACCTGAAACCTGAATTCACAACATCTTTTTTTTTTGTTGTTGTATCTAAGATTCGTGCCGATTCGTTCACTTTTGTTTTCCTTTTTTTTTTCTTTTACAAGCTGCAAAACATTTCTCCATCAGGCCCCACTCGAAACGTGCCACATCCACATCTGAATACGCGGCAAACCACAGTGCGGACTATAAACAAGTAGTGTCTAGCGGCATACCTACAAAATATTTACAGTACAGGCTCTTTTTCTCTTTTGGTCATGGGGGTAAATGAGACAGCACAGAAGCACAGGCACATACACAGCATATTGTCCCAAAGTAAGTGGTGCACACATAAGACCCACAGAACATTCAGTACCACCTTGCAGAGATTAAACAGACAAGTAAGTGCAAGGAAAACGTCTCAATAGAAAATATCACACATCGATAACGTTGCTTAAATATTCGATGAACATCGCAGGATTACTCTCCTTTTATTTTTTACAATACGTACGACACCGTTTCCTCTCTACAGTATGTACATGAGCGGACAGTTGAATGGAGCAGAACGAGGAGATGTTTTTGGTTCAGTCTGTAATGCCTCCACTCCCGACGTGGCTCCGGGAGCCTCACATCCTCAGTTTGTTCTCTTTTTTTGTCCTCCGTGAACTGTGTCTTTTCTCTCGACGTGTCCGTCGGAAGAAGGCGGGAGCGCCACGGTTAGTCTGAGAGCGGTTTAAATAACGCCGTATTTACAGATCGCGTCAGTCCGGCCATCACTCCAGGTGATGTCTACATTTATGCGCCTCCTAATTCTCTTAAATTAAAACATGCTAGCGACCGTCCCCGACGCACCCTCCCCGCAGCAGCCAAATCCTGTTTGGAGCCTTTTTTTTTTTTTTGTCCGTTTCTTTTAGTTTTCACAGAGTCCGATCGGTGGGGGGGCTGAGGGGCCCTCACTGGATCCAGATGGTGTTGCCGCGGTCCGGGCGCCTGGGGTCCGTGGCGGCGGCGGCGCTCCCCGTGGCGGTGAGGTCGCTGAACGTGGAGAAGAACTGCTCCATCTCCTTCTGCAGCATCTGGTTGCGGCGCTCGGCGTCGTCCTTGGCGCGCTCGGCGTTGCGCAGCTTGATCTCGGCCATGGTGTACTTCTTCCTCTCCTGGTCCAGCTCCTCGTGCAGGCTCACCATCTCCGTCTCCAGCTCCAGGTTGCGCTGCTCCAAGCTGCGAGACGGGGGTGGACACGGGGCAAGGGGGAGAAGGGTGAGAGGGGTCTGCGTCCCGGATCGAGCCAAGACGCAATGCAATAGTGATGGACCCTGGAAAATATGTTGGATCGAGGCTTCATTCACGACTGACTGACTGACTGATTCATCCTGGGCCGTCTGTACGTCTGTGGAAGTTACGGCACACTGAACTAACCACACTGTGTGATCATAACCAGTGTGCACTCAATAGAAGTACTGCCAGTGTTCTTCTATGTTATGTCTTAAAACTTTTTTTCAGGCTTTGGTCTACAAAAAAGTTCTTCTTTTAATGTGTTGAACTGAATTACTGCCAGCTTTATTATTATTATTATCATTATTATGCAGCGGTAGTATTTTACCACCTGCCCCAGTACACTCCTTTATACCTTCCTTGCATATTCAGAGGCTGCTTTATTATGTTCTCCTATTAAACCGTAATGCAGATTCATACAATTACGCCTGGGCCGCGACTGCTACAACTGCTGCCGTCATTAAGATTAAGACGCCGCCGGTCTACTGATCTTCCCCTCCCTTTGCAGCTCCTATCTCTCCACCCTACAGTGTGTCTGCTTCTGCTTATTGTTCCTGCCCCCTGAATAGAAAGTGAATCAAAGCCAGGCCAGACCCGGTCTTAAGAGGTGCCGCTCCGGCTTCGGGCTTATTTCAGGAGCTGCCGCTCGACTGTGTTGCATCAGGCCGACAAGTGTTTCTAATATTAAGCGCGACCCGTTTATATCACACAGGGGCCGACGGGAAATAATAGCATCTGTGTAATGTAATCGCGCTCTTCCTTCCGTACCTCTTGATCCGGGCCTCGTACTCGCTCTTCTGCTTGTGCATCTCCTGCTTGAGGCTGGCCACCAGGCTGTGCAGGGCGCTGTGGCTCCCCACGCCGTTCCCGGCCGGGAAGCCGTCGCTGTTGTCGCTGCTGCTGGTTCCCCGGCTGCTCCTCCCCGCTCCGTCCCCGCTGCCCTCCCTGTTACTGTGCCTCCCCTCGCCCTCTCCCCCTCCTCCTCCTCCACCTCCACCACCTCCTCCCGCGGACTGTGGGGCCTCGCTCTCGTGCCCGGGTCCGTCCAGGTCGTCGTAGTGTCCTCCGTAGAAGTCCTGCTCGGGGCAGGTGGTGGTGGAGGAGCGGCAGGACGTGGAGTTGTCGGGCAGGGAGATCTCGCAGGACGAGGTGGACCAGGTGGCGCTGTCCACGCTCTGCTTGTCCTCGCAGCTGCTGCTCAGACACGTGCCGGGGCCCGGGCCCTGGTTCTGCTGCAGGTTCTGCTGCAGGTTCTGCTGGTTGAGTTGCACGTTGTCGTACGTGGACAGGCGGTTCTGGTTGCTCGTCTGGTCCCCCCCGTCGCGCAGTTTGCTGCCCTCCCGGAGCGTCACGCAGCCGTTGGGGACCCACAGGCCATTGCGGCCGGCCGCGGTGAGGTCGGCGCGCCCGCCGGGGCCCCCGCCGCCCGCCACGCCGCCGGTGCCCATCTTGGTGCCGGGGCCTTTGAGGGTGCCGGCGCGGCGCAGGGGCTGGCCGCCCTGGCCCCTGTCCTGGCTGGGGTCGGAGGAGGGCGAGGAGCTGAAGGAGCCGTTGGTGACGATGCCGCTGCCTTTGCTGAAGGCCGGGTTCTTCTTAACGGTGAGCGGCGGGCTGCGGGCCAGCTCAAAGCGGCCCGCCGCGCAGCCGCGCGGGCTGGCCGAGCGCGGCGAGCCGCCGTTGTCCACGGGCTGGCGGTGGGGCGGCGACTCGGGCGCGTCCCACACGCAGTGGCGCACCACCTGCGTGTTGTTGTTCTCCGTGTTCTGCGAGGCGGCGGTGAGGGCGGCGGTCTGCCGGCGCTGCGGGTCGATGGTGTTGTTGTTGACCAGCTCCAGGGCGGAGGGGCTGTCGTCGTCCCGGGGGAACAGCACGTCGTGGCGGCCGATCAGCACGGCCATGAGCTGCTGCACCAGGACAGTACCTGCGGCGAGGTGAGAGAACACGAGTTAGATTCTGAGTCCGTACTTTATGATCCAGCCTGATTATGAGTTATTAAAAGGACCTAGAATGGCTGGTCACACGGTTTATCCTTGCTTTCTGGTGCTCTGGAGCTAGAAGCTATGGAACATTAGTTGCATCAGAAATGCCTCAGATGCTATTTCACACACACTTTACAATCCTACCCTCAGTGTGGGAATATGGACAGGTCTGGCATCTTTTAAAGGTTACCTGGCAACCACCCATTAGCTTTATGCTGATCGGCTGTCCAGTCAACTGGAGCCTTGCACACCTACACACTTGCATTTACACATCCAGCCTTATATATCTGATCCAGAAACGTTTGTGTCACTTTTGTGTCTGATTTTCAATGTCCCAGAGGTACACATGAATGAAGAGGTGATACTTTTGAATATTTGTCTGAATATACTCTGTCAATATTTAGTCAAGCCATGGTAAAAGTGGTCTTATAGTCTAGGTCTCCTTTAAATATCTTAAATATACAAATAACAGTCAATGTCAAATGTCCCATCCATAGTATCACACTTTCAGTTAAAACGCTGACCTTCCATGATGGCTATTGGATCTTCAACCTTTGGCCTCAAGATGTTTGGCCCAAAAACCGTGGCCAGGTTTTGGACGCTCATCTTATTCACCCCCGAGTATGACTGGACTTCGTCTAGAAATCTGTAAAACAGGAGGAACATCAACAGCTGGCGGTACGGCGACAGTCGCAGTTTGAAGCACGGGACAGCGGTGCCGGTCGGTACCTGCAGATGTACTTGAGGAGGTTGTAGTTCACCGGAGGTAGACACTCGACGAGCCTTCGCAGCTCCTTCACGCCCTGCAGGGGATAAAAGACCAGAGGGTTTTAGCTTACGCTGGAGCAGCTTATGTCGATTCATTTACGGCATTTTACAAAATATGAGACATTAAAGGAAGCAACAGGGCGATTGGATAACAAATTAGTGATATGATAATTTCTCATTTGAAGGACAAAACTAATAGGTTTGATTATTTTCATAAAAACATGAATTTGAATTACTCCAGTACTACATATTTTAGGATGCAGGTGGTCCCTTCTTTAATCTACACTTGAGGTGCCCAGACAGCGTTTGTGGAAAGACATAAAAGCTAAATCAAAGCAAGATGTTTTTGACACTTTCGGAGGCAAAAGCGGCTTTAAGCAGAATCCTATTTCACGTTCAAACTCGCAATGAAACGTTTCCGTGGGAAACAGCGGAGGCCACTTCGAACACCACAGAGCAGGAGGCTGGGTGAATTATGTGAGGGCCAGAGAGAAAAAAAAACCCATGCAGAGGAAGAAATTGTGCGAAAGGCAATTTGTCGGCAGTCGGGCGCTCTTTCTCACCATTTCATCATCTTTGCCGAGGAGCTTGGCGCAGGCCAGGAACTCGTCGTATTTGTGGAAGGGGATGACGGGCTCGGGCAGCTCTCGGAGATACAGCTTCAGCAGCGACGCTACCGTGTGCACATCTGTGTTACTGCCAAGTGAGAGATGTGAGAGAGAGAGAGAGAGGGGAGAGTGGGGGAGAGAGAGAGAGTGGGGTCAGAAAAAACACAGATAGAGCTGAGATCATGATTTATTATCGGTACATGGCACGGAGTCAAACGCAAATCACCACCAATGCTGTGCAGTGCAGCGGGGGGGGGGGGGTCGATGGCAGGTGGATATCAGGACAGGGAGATAATGTAAACACTGGAGAGCTGCTCGCTTAGTGCAACGCCACAAATCAAAAGCAGCGTTTAGGGAAGAACAAAAAAAAGTCCACATTCACGCTTATTCACAGAGGAAGGAGACTGGTGGCGGTACTAACCCACCCCCTTAAACAGCCTCTTGGCTCAGTGCAAAGCCTGGAAACATGGGAAGACAATCAAGTGGCCAGAGCTTAAACAAGTCAAAACAACAGCAACAAGTTTTGCAACTTCACTTCTGAATATCATTTCAACTGTTGCTTGTTGTTGCTTACACAGTCCAGTCTTTTAGATCTAGAGTAAGAGTTGTCTATTGGCAGATACCGTGACCGGCGGACAGGAGATGAAGAGTAAGATAATATAAATAAATAGAGGAGACAAAGTGTTCTTTCTATCTATACGGATGAAACCATATTCAACGTTGGACGCCTTGTGGAACCGCAGTAGCCTGGAGCAGACAAACCAAACACTGACGCTACAGAAATCACTTCACATCTTTTTGTTAAGGCGACTGTTCAGCTGGTTGTGATCTCCAACCTAACCACTGGATGCCTCCAACCTAGAAAATCTCCAAACTGCTGATTTTGGATTTCACTTGGTCAGGTGTCGCGCCCTGATGGGATCACGTGAAGTGAATGAAAGAGGACGAGTAGATACATTTGTGATGCGATACAAAATCTGAGTAGAACCTCTCGTCTTCACAAATGGACAAAACATGGACAAAATGCCCTTTTTTCGGGCACTCGCAGATCTCTGCTTTGTAACAACTCGACTCGAGAATGAAACTGTGTCGTGCTGCTGCGGTGTCACAAAACACTCTGAACTAGTTTTGCAAATGAACTTTGCGTGAATGATTTTGCCTGTTTTGCTTTCTGACATGGTCGGGCGCGAACAAGAGAGCGAGTGAGAGCCGGAGTCACGCGTGATCTTCACACGCTCACACAGCCCGGAGGAGAGGCAAGTTGGCGGCGTGCGTCATGTTTGCGCTGATGCCGAGGCGAGTTCGGCTCGGCGATGAACCTGGAGACAAAAAGAGACTTTTGACCCGTCACCTCGTGTGTGACGCTGGTGCTGCCTTCCCGGAGCAGGTCTTCTCCTCGGGTTTTGATTTGTGGCCCGGAGAAAGCCCGAGTGGAGCTAATAACATTAACCGCCGATGCTTTCATGTGTCTCAATGAGTCAGCAAAGCAGCTAAATGGAAAGGCGCTTGTTGTTAACCTGATTAATTACGCCTGTGCTCTTCCTGCTACGACATATCAAAGAGCCTCTGCGGAGAGCAGACATGAGGTCAGTGTTTGTTTTACAATAGAGCGGAGCACAAAACAACGAGGTTAAACGGGTGAAATACGAGGATGGTTTCCCTTACTTCCCACAGCTGGGACCCCTACAGGCACTGTAAATGGCAATGCTGGATACTTTTAAACTACAAAAAGTTTCATGATACGGACTAATGTCTCTGCGGCATGGGACGCCTTCAAATGCCTTCACATTAAAAAGCACAGAGGAACCCGGAGCAGCCCATTCGATTCCTTACCAATCGAACGAGGGTTTTTCCCCGCAGTCGAATGCGTCCTGCAGCTCTTTGACCAGGTTGGCCTGTCCGGGCAGCCTGAACAGACCCTCCTCCCGAAGGCCCCACTGCCGGATGAAGTCCACGCACTGCTCCACCAGCATGGGCGCCATCTTGTTCCCGAACCGGCGTTCATACCGCACAGTCTCCTCCAACTTCTGACCAAAGATCCCTGAAAGGCAACACGCTTCCAGGTTAATGCTCGCAGACAGACACAGTCACAACAAAACATCGTAAAGGGACTTTCCAGTATGTATTGAGAACGACCACCAGCTTTATGGGCCGACAAACCTTCTAAACAGCGTTATTCAGCCCTGGAACGCTCTAATTTCAATTGCCTTTTTTTAGCAACTTATCTCCTATGTATTTTTTGTGTGTTTGACTCCTTTCCTTTTTCGTTCTCCACATCTCATGGTATATTCTTGTACAATGGCACTAAAACCCTTCTAAATCAAAAAAAAAAAACCACACTATTTACCAAACAAAAGTTATCTATGATGATGAGGAAAACTGTTCAGCATGTCAAAGAGGCTGAGAGCAGCAACACAGGCTCTGAATAATTCGGGGCACGAGTCTGAAATGATGCTTTATCTTGTGCGGCGTTAATGCTGTTTAATATCATGCACAATTTAACTGTCTCTCTGGGAGTGAAAGGAGCATTTTTCAAAGTATTAGCAGAGAAAAAAAGAGCCTCACGTCTGCAGCTTAAAGCACATCAAAGAGACCATCCCGATCTATTGGGACCAAAAAAAAAAAAACAACAAAAAACTCTGATAAGGCTGGCGAGACAGTCCGAGCAAAAAAAAAAAAAAAAAAGTACACCCACAAAGCCTCAGTCTGATGATCAAATCTCTAACTTCCTGCTGGGCACCTCTCGCCTTTTGTCTGAGGCCCGTCGCCCCAGGGAAAAAAAAAAAGAGGCTGATTTCCATTTGCAGCCGTCTCATGTGGATGCAGCACAAGAGGGGATTAAAGCAGCCTTCCTGAGAGATTTGGACCTGCATACTTTTCCGGTCTCCAGATACAGACAGAGGCCGCTCACGCTCACACGCACGCGCCCACGTGTTGGTACGACGAGGCGCCCGCCCGCCCGCCTCCACCGTCCTCGCGCTCGCGGCAGACGCAACAACGAGCGCAGTTTGTAAACGAGCGGCGCGACAGTCGGCGCGGGCGCCTCGCGGGGTCAGAGCGCGCTCCTTCTTTTTTTTTCTTGGTTCGACTCAACCCGGCGTTTTTATCAATGAGATGGCGGCGTGCGGCCGTACTCACCCGTGGTGAAGCTGACGCACCTCGAGAGCTTCCGGAGGAAACGTCTATTAATAAATTTGTGATAAGATAACATACCAGAGGCGCACAGCTTGAAGCGCCTGCATTCTAGCATTTTCTCCAGTTTTGAAGTCATGACGGAAAGAAAGAAAAGGAAAACGGTTGATAAGATGGGTCGGTCAGGCTGTCTTCATTTCCATGTCTCAGAAAAGTCAAATCGGCTTTCCTCGGAAAAAAGCAGCTGCTCAGATGTTCACAGCCGAGTCTCTCGTTGTTCTCCCTTCTCCGTCTGTGGCTCTGTCACTTTTGGCTCCCTCGTCCTCAAACTTTACAGCAGACGAAACCCGACCAAACAGTAAACAACCAGAAACTCCCAGTGAAGCCGTCCATCCATTTTCCAGATCTTAGACGGATCAGAGTGAAATACAGACAGAGTCGATCTCTGCCAGAGCGAACAGTGATAAATATCCTGGTGGAACAAAAAGAGCATCACAGAACAAATGAGGGAAAAGTAAGTGGATGAAAACGAGGTCATCCCTCCAGACGTTCTGGTCATGAGTCTAGGAATGTTTTCCCGGGGTCACATGTAACTCCGTGTGAGTGTGTGAGAATGAGCGTGTGTGTGTGTGTGTGTGTGGACCAGCTTATGAAGAGTGTGTGCATGCGTCTGTACGTATGGTCGCTGTTCCCGCTGGCTCTGGGTCGTACCACAACCACAAAGACTTTGGCACATGAGAGCGACACCTCCTCTCCCTCTACAAACACTCAGCAGGCTCCTTCAACACTCTCGGGGTCTGTCAGCCACACACACACACATACACACACACACACACCAACTCCAGGCCAGACCCATTATTCAACCCAGATCTTCACCCTAAAATTTAATGATTTACATCTTGTAGGCTTTGGATTGTCGCCGTAAGGAAGATGAGTCTTCCCATTTAAAGCAGATTTATGTCCCATATTCTGAGTAATACACAAATATACACAAGCACACACACACACACGCGCGCACACACACACACACACAGTCCCACAGTCCAGGCATATCACACAGACACCACCAAGGCCATTCCAGTCCATTCCTCTACAACCTGCAAATCCGCAAACTTCCTCATCACTGTTATTGCTTTTCTTGTGAAACGTACAGTTCCACAGTTTTCTCGAATTTCTGAGAAAAAGCGAGTGAAAGTGTTTCGATTGTGCAAGTTCTCCCATAACACTACTGTCCTCAAACGCTCCGTAACTCTGAATGAGGTTGAACCAAGTATGTGTCGGCCGCGCGAGTGGATTACTGGTGCTTGTGGAAGTGGATTCGCTGTGTTCTTACATTTCTCAATAGTGTTCAATCACTATTGAACTTAACAGCACTTTAAACTTTTAGGCAATACATTTATTCCTCCAAGGCAAAACGCACCATCCTGTAACATTTACTAAATAACCTCTGCTGCAGAGTTTAATGAGTTCTTCCCGGCCGCCGATACGCTCCTCCACCAGTGTTCATTAAAAACGGGCCAAAAGATTTTCTGTAATCCTGCTGACAAACAGGCAAATCAACAAACCAAACCAAGGCCGTAATTATAGGAAGTGCTCCCCGAGTGCACATCAGAGGGAAAAGCTAAGAATAAATCATTGTATATGGGGGGAAACAGGTGGTCTTATGTTGCTGTCATCAGCTGAAAAAGACGTATGTACTGGTATTTAACAGTCTGATAACACAAATGAACACGTGCGTGTGCTATGAGGGGACATAAATCGATTTGTCACAGTATTTCGTCACACGTTTACAGATTGTTACTGTATTTCGAGCCTCTCAGGCTTATGTGCATTTAACTAGAAAGCATCCCTTGAAATATTGAAAGAAAAACAAATCAGCGTGGTTTAGTGAACTGAGCTGAATGATCCAGGCGGAAGAGGGGATCTGATATCAATTCAAGTGAAAAATCACAACTCGATGCGACATCCCTCAACTTCTCCTATTTGACAAAAGCCGACAGCCTAAGGAACGCTCAATCTTTTCAAGCTCACATCGGCTGGGAGGAGGCAGACTGGAAAGACATTTGGCTGTGATGTCCCTGTAACTGTGGGGTTACACTGAGCTGAACACTGCAACTAACGTTAGACTAAAAATGTTAGCTGTCAAGTCGCGTTGAAGCCAGACAAGGACATCACGCATGCAAGAAAGCTCAGCGAGGATATCTCCTGTGAAACATTTAGTCCAAACCAAACAGGGGAAACATAAGTGCCTCTGGTGTCTGAACTGAAATGTGGAAATTGTTATGATAACCTCGTCCGCGACTGCAGAGCATAACAATGGACAGAGTCGACAAAGCAGCTTCATTTAGGTCTTTTAACTTAGAGAAGAGTTGGAACGAGTCTTGCTCATTTCCTACGGAGCGTTCCTCCCGGCAATTAAAACTCTCACCAGATAAAAAAAAAAAAAACAGTCGGTAATTACCATGAAATAAATCTCCAAAGATCCAGATGGAGAGGCCACAGCTGCACATCTCTCAAAACGTCTGACTTCGAACTCTGCCTCGTCCAACTGCTCGCTGAAGCCGGCCAGCAATTAATTGAACATCACGGCGAGTGTTGGTAGCACAACATGACAGCAAACCCATCGGGGGCTCCCGAGCTCTTCTGTGGGTCAAACGCAGAGGGGTTCGTCCCCGGAGCTCCCTCCCTGCCTGCCCGTCACCCTCTGAGCTGGATTTTTAATCACACTTCAGGGCCACTCTGCAGCCAATCAGGGCTCGCTTAGACTCTGCTGCAACTGCAAAATGTGAAAGCCTTGATTATGTGTGTGTGTGTGTGTGTGTGTGTGTGTGTGTGTGTGTGTGTGTGCGTGCTGTGTACACACATACATGTGTGTGGGAGACAGGAAAAGCCCGGCTCCGCTCCAGCTTGGAGCCACCTTTCTTGTGGCATCTTTGACAAATGGCTCGTCCTTTTGAAGAGCAGTCAACTGCAATAGACATCAAACTCGCTGCACTGAAAACAGAGGGGCCGGCTCGGCCCCAGCTATTCACTGTGTCACCGAGAGCAGCCGGAGCTGCCCGTCCGGTTACAAACGCTGCGCTTGTTGCCCCGTTCATACACAATGTAGGCCAGTGTCTGCCAGCTAAGTCAATAACAGGCCACAGCAGCGCAGCAGGAGCCTCAGGAACCGGCACACTGAGCCCCACCATCTACTTCACGCACACCGAGGATCCCAGCGCACGTCCTGGTTAAGGGCTCACCATTTGTTTCATGTGGAACATCGATCTTAAACTCTTTGATGAAGTCGGAACCAACAAGTGGGAGACTGGAGTGTGAGTGGAGATTCAGGCATTTGAATAATTGGGGGTAATTTCAAAACAGGAAATCATAATTCAGTTTCTAGTTCCCTTTATCTAAGTGTATTGGCATATGAGATATGGGATGTGTGTGTGTGTGTGTGTGTGTGTGTTGTTGTGCTCATTCCTGCTGTTGTGTGATGCACTTTCTGTTCCATAAAAGTTTGTCTGCTCGATCGTTAGGCATCTCTGACGGCATCTCATCATAAGTTTTACCTACAGATGCAACTGACAGGTGTTAGGAAAAAAACACCCTTTGAAGCAAAACTTGTAAGAATTTTAGAACCAAACAGCTTGTTTGAGATAGTACTTTGGAAATGCTGTCGATATAACAGTTTTTAAGTCCTCCAACCAATGATATGCAATCACAACGATAGGCAGGGCAGTCAGTGGTACAGATTTTGCAATTTCTTTCCATGAGGCTTCAAACTGCTCCAAAGAGAAAATTATGTGTGTGTCCTGTGATGTGTATATTCCTGCTTTAGCACTATTTCCACTCCAATAGTCTACATGTGACACTGCTATGGTAACAGTTGTTATGGTAACAAACATACATCTCGGTCTGATCTTTGAAATAAGCAAGTTACTGTGCCTGTTAATACCACGGTGTGCCATCTCTATCACAACTGCATTTAGATCCCGCCACCATCACATTCGGTTTAACCCATCCATAGTCGGTCTGACGGGTTTGAGCTCTGAGCCTGACGGCAGCTTGACCAGTGATTTAATGCCAGTCGTCCTGCACAAGGCTACTGGAAAGCTTTAGACGTGCTATGAACGAACATCAATCTGCCCGTGTCAACATCATCCTCATCTTGAAGTGTTTTTCAGCAGAGGACAAGTGGAGGTGGTGTGTGTGGCCTGACCTCCACCAAAAGGAGCCCAGATGACTCTGCGGATCGTCTTCACCCAATCCTCCATGTCATTCTGGGTGCTGGCCATAAGAAGGTAGGTCTCATGGTTGGCTGTCATCCGCTCTCTGTCTCCCCCTGTTCCAACACAGAAACACAGAAACACAGATCATTAAAGTGTCTGAAAGGTCGCAGCCACAGTCTCCTCAGCAGGAAAGGTCTCATTAAATTCACCCTGTCCAACACGCAGACACACACACAGATCGTCTGAAGACGATGTTTTCAAAGCATCAAAGTTTTTCATTTAACTGTGCAGTGTGCAAACGCTGGAGGCTTCAAATGTCCCCGTTGGACCTCTAAAAGTTCTCTTACAAAACAAGTTCTGACGTTGCGAAATCCTCGACTCAGACTTGAGGTGAGTGCAGAAAAATGTTCCTCCCTCAGCAGGTGAGAGTGAAAACATCCATCACGTGTCAATTTCTCAACACGGAGAAGGTCAAACATCCCGGTGAAGCAACAGTCCTGAGAGCGTGACCTCCCTGTAACTTAACCTTGAATCTAACGACTCGGTGTCCACAAGCTCATGACATCCGGGCACACGCACCCAGAGTGGTGTTTCACTCTCTGCTGCAGTGAGAAAATCCAAAGCAAATGTTTTTATCTCCGGATAGTAGTGTGTACTCCACTGATGGACCCTTGAAGCACTCTCGCTTCACATAACAAATCCAGCTCTGGTGATCGCTATGACAACAGGACCGTTTGAACCGCTCGTCCTCAGCATTATAAAGACAAACGGGGACTCGTGGCATTTCACACGGATGCACCTGCTCTATCACAGGCAGAGATGAGCTTTAAAGAGACAAATGGCACGTCACAGGGCGGCTGAATTATTCATGACTCTGACCACCGGGGTAGCCTGCCTTATTGATTGTATCACAGGATGAGATCTGCGTGTTGCATGCAAAGGATATTTATAGACTACTACAAACGCAATGTGGAAAAGCCAGCAAAGACTTCAGGTTTAACAACACATACTCCTTTGAACCTGAGGCAAAACCTCAACTTTAAAGTGATTCACCAATTGTCAGAGTGAGATCATGCTTAGATTACGCTTAAATGCTTAAATAATTAAGGCATCTTTGTATTAAAAGCGCTGTCAAGATGCACAATAAGGAAAAGCAAAACTTCTGGACTTCTGAATTGATGACAACAAGCTGAAAGAAAAGAATATTGTCCACATTCAGACAGAGGCGCTTGTGCCTTTAGAGCGGTGTATTTCCATTGCTCTCTGGTGTTAATATCGAAGTTATAGAATAGTGGATTCATCAAAAATGTGTCCGACACTATGATACAAACTGTTTGCTTAAGTTAATTGTTTAGGAGTTGGGATCATGAGGTTCATGAGGACATGATCATGTTTTTGGATTTGCTGTATGTGTTTGTTCAGGAACAGACTGACCGTGATGAGAAACGTCGAGTGAATGTCATGTAGAGTTCTTCCGAGAAGCTCACTGACATGGCAAACACAATTGTCAATGAACCTGAGCATTTGTGGCCGTGCTGCTCTGACAACAGTCCCTGGAGGATTTCAAACCAGCTTTGAGTAACCCAGTTACCTCCGTACAGCTATATTTGGAGCCAGACTTTGACAGCGTGATTGACGCTTCCTGTCAGTCTCAAGGGGATCTCATTAGCAGGGACCAGATGCCAGTGTTTGCCCCCGTGTCGCTTTCTATGTGTCCCCGATGTTTTCCCACTACAGGCTCCTTTTATGGAGACAAAGCAAGCTAAACGACTAGATCTACGCTACATCGAATGCAGCCAATATGTCTCCACAACGGTCATTAAACGGTAAAAGTGCAACTTGAGCTTATTGCAGATACTCGTGGTCAGGTTGCAGTCTAACATTACAAACCCCTTCACACTGCAGTTGCGTGGTTCATAATAAAAAGGAAAAGGGAAAAATCTATTTTTCTAAGATGAAATCCCTGAAAATTCCCATCTTTGGAGTGGATGTTTAACCCTTAAATGAATGGGGTCGGGCCACACAGGTGGTCGGTGCTGTCACTTCATACTTAGAAGGTTACTGCTGCCCATCCTAGTGAAACCTGAGGCCTTTCTGTGTGAACTTTCAATGTTCTTCTTGTGTCTGGGAAGAAACTTAAGTACCCCAAAAAAATACCTTGCACAGTCTTGAAGCTGATTCTCTAAATTGCCCAGAGGTGTGAAAGTGAGCGTGGATTTGTGTGTTTGTGTGTCCTGTGATGGATTGGTGACATGTCCAGGGTGCATTCCTTGCGTTCGCCCTACGTGGGCTGGAGACACCAGCAGACCCCCTACAGATGTGTTTTAATAGTCATTACTCCCTGAGTCACCAGCATTGCTCTGTCTGAACTTCACATTACATTTCCTGTCCATTTTCAGCCTTTCCCAACTACTACAATCAATTGAAAGCAGAAACGTGACATTTTCGAAGCCAAAATACCATCTATTCCCTCAATTAAATTTTGGAGTTTGCAGATCGGGGCGACTGTGGCTCAGGGATAATGCAGTCGTCCATGTATTCGAAGGTCTGCGGTTTGATCCCAGCCTGGCTGGATACATAACAACAAAACAAAGAATGCTTGGCCCAACATACTGAACCCTAAATTGTCAGCAGTCTGTGAATGTGTGCTAGCGGTGAAGACAGGTAGTCTCCACATCCAGTATATGAACGCGTGACTTGTCTGGTAAATCTCTGAGAGGTCATTAAAGCTAGAAAAGCACTTTATAAAAACAATTTACCTTGTAAATGCAAAACCATGGCATTTTGGACATATTTGAGGGCAATGAATGGACTGCATGGCACTGCAACAAAAACACTGCGACTGCAGTGTTGAAATAAAATAAAAGAGCCCCACAAACGAGACGAGACAAAACAAACTGATAACACAGCAGATCAACTGTGACATGCACTGCACCTATTAAGGGTAGACCTGGAAGAGACAGTTCTTGCTTAAAGCGGATCAATGTTGTTTCCTGATACCAACTGCAGCCAGTCGCAGGGGCATCCATCGATAATCCACCCTGCTGTGGATGTGCAATTAAATAAAGCTGCGCACAACTTCCACATCACACAGCGAAGTTTTGACCCACATTCTGACGAGCAGCCGCACCGGCAGGTGGGTGATCTCCGCTCCTGATCCCCCTGATTAGTCACTATCGATCCAGCCCTCGGGGGCTCTCATTAATTACACTTCAGACGGAGCACGAGCAATCGATCCACTGTTTCAGTCCGAAAGCATGCGAGGCAACATCGGCGTTAGAGAACCCACATGCAAAAAAACAGACCCATCCACGTCACCCCCTTTACCAATGCACATGAGACAACCAAAGCGACGCTCACCTGGGATGTGCGGTCACACCCGCGCTGTCATCTCAGCAGCGACACACACGCGGTTTGTTGTGAGCAAACCCGCGGGAAAAGCTGCGGCAGGAGCGCATGGAGGAGACGAGACGCGAGCGGAGGCTGCGCGTCACGGCGAGGTTTTTACAAGTGCTCCGCAAGACAAAATGCAAGAGCAGCAGCACGTAAAGTCAGAGGACGAGAGAGAGAGAGAGAGAGAGAGAGAGAGAGAGAGAGAGAGAGAGAGACGCAGACCAGCAGGGCCGTGCAAAGCCGAGTGAGGGTCCCAAGCAAACCAGCCCCCAAGCCACTTTCCACCGACTGCAAAAAGAGGGGACCCAAAACCGCTGAATGGTGTTTCTAGGATGTGTTTTCTGGCGCTAACGTTGACGCGCTGCCACGGTCACGTGACTGCACTTCACTACGGTGCTCCGCAACTTTTACCCCAAGCAAATCTGACTGGATCAATGCAGCTATGGAGTGGGTACACGTCTGGCAATACTGTATATGAAGAAGGACCAGGAGACCGCCATTTCACCAGAAATAGAAACCAGAAACTTCTGGTACTGTGTATAATACTCTGTGTTGTAAGCACGAGTGGTGGCGACTTTATGCTAATTGTTTTTTGGGGGTCACCTCTTTTCACATTAGCTTTTTTAGCTGCCATTTTGATATTCAGAGCGTACCATGAGGACCCGGGGACCTCTTAACTTTGGCGGGAATATACTACTGCTATATACTTGCCACCTGTCCCAGTTTGGATTTATTGTCCCGGATTTTCAAGGACTGTCCTGAAAAAAACCCCCAAATAACAAAAACGGATTTGACACAGGTGGCAACCCTACTGTTGGGATACAAAAAAGCCCAGGTGCGTTTTTTTTCTCACGTACAGTAACTCAAATGCACAGACTGTGCTGTGACACATTTCTACCAATGCATAAATACGGTACTGCCAGCTAAGTCAAGCCAACTAAGCTAAGTCAATAACAGGCCACACGATACTGTTGAGAATGTTCTAGGTAATAACAAGGTTATTTACTGGTATATCTGGTTGGTATCTCTTTAGTCATCTTACAATAGTGAATTCTCTTCTTTTTAGTTCAACTTTATGCCACAACCACTGCACATCCTGGGTTGCCTCGGCTCTTTTGCATAAAGCGCTGGGAGTGACTTTATTGCATTCTTTGGAAATGAAGTCACGTATGGCTGTATAACCTTAGCTAACAGTTTTATGTGCTCTGCTGGTGCGGTTTCGACCAATGACGTACGTCAACTCCCTCTTCCCCTGTCCACCAGATGTCGCAGTTTCCCCCCCTTGGTTTTATTGTCCCTCGTGAAGAGATTTTATGCTCGATTACTATTTTTTCCCATCTCTCATGAATAGTTCAAGTGATGCGTTTATGAACATATGTAACATGAAAATCTATCTAGGTGTAAGTATGTGAAGAAAATGAATGCTCCCGACTGGTGCTCTCATGCAGTGCAGTGTTACGTTTTTGCCATACGGGAAGTAGTTGACAAAAGTTGTTGAGTTGCTGTTGTGGTCTTTTCATTAACAAAAAGACAACCAGAGAACACAGCAATGTATTTTTATGATAAGTTAACGCTTTGAAGTGTTTTCCCCTTCGAAAACTATCTGCAAACACTCATTAACTTTCCAGATCCGCTGGATAACTATAGATGTGATTAAACAAATTGAAAGAAATGCAATTAAATGGAGTATTTTATCTCAATTCCCCAGAATGAGATGCAAAGTTCAGGTCAATTAAGAGAGTGTTCCGTCTATTTAGCTGCAAGTGACATCTCAAGTTACTGTGTCACAGCAGGTGCAGGCTATTTCTGCAGTAATTTATTAGGCAGTGCGTGGGAAAATGCACAGTAAATGGAAAAATTTGAGCTTTGAGTTTGCCCAAACTTGCTCAGCAAATATTCCAATCGTTTTCTGTTGTATAGTTCAACAAAGAACTTTGCCTCTCATTTGTCATCGGATTGGGCAAAGTACTGACAATGTAGTGCGAAAAAAAAAGAAAATAATAATCACAATGATGCAACCCTACACGGAGAAGGATATCCGTGAAAGACTTCTGCTCCAGTCCCTGTGCACTTTGGGGTCAAAATGTCTCATCGGAATGGTGATGGATCTGTCAGCTGGGCTCTACAGACCCATTGCCCAAATGTCACAAGTTTCTCCACTCTGACGGCTACGTTTGCATCGTTTGTCATGCAAAGTAACGGTGATCTCACCCCCCCCACACACACACACACACCACCACCACCCCCCCCCTGGCTTTTGTCCACGTTTAGAATCAATCATCTCCTGCGCTTCCTCTGCTCGCATGGAAACGCAGCATTTCCTTTGGGAAACAACAGTTGAAGCAGTTAAACAAGCGTGCAACAGGATTATACAGCATACCATGGCTCTTACAACACACTCCTGTTCCTCCTGCCATTTCCTGTTGATGCTAGACTTTCCTCCGCAGAAGTTGGATTGAACACATGCGTGAAAAAGATGGGCCATGTGTCAGACTCGCACAAACTCAGCAGACAAAACACAAAAGCTGTTCTCGGGTCACCCACCTGGGGCATAGTGACCTATATTACTAATATATGCAAACACGGAGGTAAAGCGCACTTGCTGCTCCTCACCCTCACACAAGTGAATATGAGGAGCAGCAGATTTATGTTCCTCTCTCTCCTCTGCGTAATCCAAAGGTGAGAAGATCACAAGGGACAGCGCCATGATGCCGGCTGTCTTTGTGTGTTTGATTTCCTTTTGCCGTCTGCCGGAGAGCGTGTGTCAGCCTCGCCTTGTGTTTGTGACAAAGGGGTTTGTATGAAAAACAGGCTGAAAGCGAGCAGCTGCAGAGACTGAGTCATTGGTCTGTGAGTGACATAAGTGCTGTAAGCCGCTCCAGGCGTTGATGGATCGTGTTCCATTTGCATACTTGGCGAAGATGATTTGTTAAATGTGTGTGTTTTTCTCTCCCTACGGGACTCCGTCGAGGCCAAAAGCTGTGATGATCTTTTAGTGCACAAGAGGTAGTTGTTAAGAGACTCGTAATCGCAAACACCCGGCATTCCCAGATAACTCCACATTGTCTCCCGGCCTCAGACGTCTAAGGATTAATCAATGATTAGATTCCAGGTGAAAACCACCATGAGATAAACACACAATTAGAGAAAGCCGGAGCCACATCCCTCCAAAGAACAAATATTAGCTCTCCGGTCTGCAACTTTACCAGGACTCAGGATTTTAGCCAGTTAACCATTAACTTTGAACCATTCGGCTCAAGCATCATCTCGTCGCCCGCAGGAAAACTCCCCATATCTGTCCACTCAGTGGAGTGACTGGAGACAGATTCCTCGCCGCCTGCGAGCATAACTCTGCACCAGCTCTGTGACTGTGTGTAGCGTGACTGGCACCGCGTCCCTGAAAGAAATCCTCAATCATCGCCTCTTAAATGAGACCGGTTCCTCGCTGGAGTCATGGAGCTCGGCTTTACAGCGCCAGCGCACCTGAAGAGACAACCGTGACAGCTGTCACAATTCCCCCGATCCGCCGCGCTCCAGCAACACTGCCTCCAAACTTTTATGAACTTCCGTGAACAATCCTCGGTTTCGCGGTGGCGTGTATGCCGGGACTTCAGGAGACAGCTTGAAGTGGAGGAGGAGGATGTGGATCACCTTGAGACGTCATGAGAAAGTTTGGGAAGAGAGCACAGCGTAATGCTGCAGCCTCCTCAGTCTCATCTGGGCCCCTGTTGTCAGTATCCCCAAGGGCAAAGGACTGACTAAAATCCCAACTGTTTCAGTGCTTACAGTACCTCTACGCATACATAATACGACTGCTTAGCCATAGCAGGTGGTTAAATCCATCGTCACAAGTATATGAGAGACTAAAATCATAACTATAGTCGGTGCCAAACAAGTAAAAGACATAAAATTGTGATAAATAATTCAGATTCTTCTTCATTTGGTTCTTTATACATAGGATGATGACATACTTGTTGAGTTGTGAAGCCCCTTGTCGTCACTTAGATTGATCCGAGTATAGTATTTAACCTGTTCTTTGATGAAAATGTTATACATAGATCCATGCTTTTCTGGCAACCAGACGTGAGCTTTACTCCAGTTGGGCGTTTTTTTCATGATACTCACATGACAATCGAGTCACTTTGAGATTCTTGCTGAACAACTAAACCTGACTGTGGAGGGTGTCACACTCCACACGCAACAAAATGTAAAAAAACAAAAATCCTGCTCCACCTGCATCGTATCAAACGATCTCCAAGCTGTCCATCATTTCTATTTGCCCCCTGTGTGTGTGTGTGTGTGTGTGTGTGTGTGTGTGTGTGTGTGTGTGTGTGTGTGTGTGTGTGTGTGTGTGTGTGTGTGGGATAATTACTGTGAGGGCGGGGTCTGAGCCGCGACGGCTCACAACTGTTTGACCACCAGCCTTAATGAGTGGCCCATCGCAGCTGCAGACCAGTCTTTAACTAATGGCTGAAAACAGGTGGGGGTACAACAAAGGCTCCCACTGTGGCGTAATTGCTCACAAATACCTGGAGCCCTGATACGCTCCACTCAGCCCTGTATCTCCGTATGCGTGTCCTGTGAAACGGCCCGCACATGCAGGGGCCTGTATTGGATTACACATTGTGGAATAAAGAGTAACATTTCGTAATGGAGACAGTATTAACCTTATACGATCTGCTCTCACAACCACAGGATGCCTTCAAAGACCGCTCGCATGACAAAGTCTGGATAATTATGAGTGCACAACTTTATATATATATTGATTTAACACTAGGCACAAATAAATGTATCCTCTCTCTGTTTCTGTGAATTTGATAAAGAGATTAAATCCAGCACAAGCACTTGCTGGTTTTTCTACTATGCTGTCTCACGTAAAATATGCTTTGAGAAAGATTGAACTTGGTGCTTTTAGGAAGACTATCCAGCTCTGAACGGAGGCAGGCCAGCTGTTTGCCCCCCCACCTCCTTTCTTTATGCTTAGATAAACTTCACATCACCGCAGCCCCGGGCGTCATGTCCAACAAACAGACTTGAAAGCATTTTTGATCTTCTCATCTAGCCATTGCTCAGAACTTCTTCTCAGAAACTATTTCAACTATTCCTTTAATGTGGTTCATTTCGAAAAGAGGCAAAGGGGCGTTGTGTGAAAATGATCCCGGTGCAACACAGAGGAGCAACTGAAACTCTCCAAGAACTGAATCGACCTCATGTTTATCTCGGTGCAAAGGGTCTAACAATAAAACAGCAGTTCATTTGAGACAAACATTGCCCACTGACATCTTAGAAGTGACCTAAAAAGGATTTATTTTACTAAAAAAAGTTGTGTAAATCTTAACTTCCAGACTTTGACGCTACCACTTGCCAAGTTGAGGAAGCAGCTGCTGCTGGCACAGAAAACAGTGCGCGCACGAGACGGCTACCTAGTTTTGCTTCCAGTGACAATGTCACCGTTCTAGAGTGTGTACCGGCAGATTAAATGACACCATCGGTGTCTGCTCTCTCTTGTCTCCTTGACGGCAAGCAAGCAGGGGCAAGTTGAGATTCAATATTGCGTCTAATGATAGTCCTCTCAGACGTCCACGCATCATAAATACCTCCAACAGAACAGGAAGTACGCTCATGCAGCGGCAGGGCGAATCCACAATGCAAAATGACTGTCCATTCACAGGGAAGGATGGTGAGGATTAAAAGTTGAAACCAGAAGTTAGCACCGTTTCCCTTTTCCAACTTTGGTTTATGGCTCCCTGTACACACACTTTCATTCATGAGTAATTCCGACTCCAGATGATCTAATTCCCTCAGCAAAGTGCAGCTGTTACAACAAAGGAATTGTCCCTAACAGATACATCAGTGCCCGTTTACAGAGATGCAACCACTGTATATTGTATCAGAGAGACACACACACGCTGTACAGCCAAACAGGCACTGGTAGGGTTGTTACCTTGACGTGAGGACAGTAAGTCAGAGAATCCGTACTGTGGCAAACTGTGAATCGCCTGTTGAACCATCTCCATGTCTCTTCAACGCTGCGAGAAAAATGAGGGTCCCTGGACGGGGCGTCACAGCCCCGGTCGCCTGGGTTAACGCGAGGACGGGAGCTCCTGGCCGGGGAGCTGCTCTGCCGGTTTTTGGCCTGGCTCAGAATGAGTGAGTGAGCACAGCTGAGAGGGTGTGAAAGAGAAAGGGTGGGAGGGGAGGTTTGAAGAGGGGGGTTGGGGGAGTACACACAGACACACACACACACACTCACACACTCACACATACTTCTCTCAAGCAATGTAATGGGAACAATGGGCAGATCTCGCGCTCTGGCTTAAAAAGGCCACTGGTTTGTCACAGGGCACGACCCCATAAGCAAACACGGGACGTCCCATTCGCACGGCACTGCTTTGCGAACATCTGCGGCCACAAATAGTTCAGGACCATGATGTAATATTGACTTTTTGCGCGCGGTGTCGAATGAGCTTTAAACCGGTGTGCGGGTGACAAGGGTGTACTTAGAGCATTATGACCACAAGTGTCAATATCATGACGCGGGCGGGAAAGGAAATGAGTACAGTGCTTTGTTCCACAACCGAAGATTCACCACCAGCTGCCGAGAGTTTCTTTGCGGCGCAGTGAGATTACTGTAAGCGGGAATGAGCCAAAAAAGTTAGCATCTGTTTGGAAAGCGCAGAGCCTCTGCGGCAGCTTAAATCCCTTGAGGCAGCCGATCTATTCTTAAGTCATCTATGTTTTTCCTGAAAATGTGGTGCGAGATGAGATGTGGGGGACCTGCCTGACTTTAGATGCCTTGAGGCACAGAGCTCTTAAATGCCTGGAAGCACCAACCTTTGTGGCAGCACGGCAGCCTGAAGTCACTCCAACTGAAACAAGTGTATACTGTAAATCTGTGTATGTGTGTGTATTTTGGGCCTAGATTTGCAAGGTTGCCCAAGGAGGGATTTTGGTTGAAATGTACAAATCTAAATACAGCACGATTTACATTGGTTTTTCATAACAAAAGTGCATTACTAATTACTACTAATTACTTACAAAATTAATTGATAATGAAAGCTACAGTGACTCTATACTCTACATATTGAGGAAATTATTGAAAGATACTAAATCTAGGTTATTCATATCCCACAAAGACTGGTTTCTCATTACATTTTGCACTCTCGGCCTGCTGCACAGACCGCCGGTGTATGTCTGCGGATAGATCTTGTACCTGTGGTCCCGGGGTCCAGTTTCACCTGACCCCCGGTAAGGTATCGATGGCCTACTCTCCTCCCGGTGTCACGGTGGTCCCGGGCGTGTCAATCGACATAATCTGAAGGCAGACACCACGACGTTAGCCTCCGCCTGTGTCCCCGCAGACAGCGTCTCGTGGAGAACACAGAGTCCATAGAGGTCCTATGGCTATCCATTACCATCTGATGCTGAATGAGTAACAAAGTGAATAGCGGTGGGGAGGTCAAAGGGGACGAAGCTTGTTTGGCTGTACTGTCCCTCCACAGGCGCCCGTGGGGAGGACGGTAATCGTGGCACCAAGAAATGGAGACTAATGGCCGCGACTTCTCTGTATTCTCCGCATTCTGAAAGGAAAACATGATACACGATACGACTGACTGCTCTGGGTTTGAAACCGCATCTTTAGCCCCGACAATGCAAATCTTTACATCGAGAGGACTATTTTGCAGGGGGGGAGGAAATGCTCGCCGGAGGAAAAGTGGAAACGCCACAGTGTATAGTCATGATTTTATACCTTTGCTGACTAGCACGAAATGGACATTCTTAGCTCCCAAACCTCTAAGTTGCTGTGCGTTCGGCCCACTGTTTGCATTCAGACTGGAGTGACTGCGCGTGGTGGGAGGCAGCTGTCGAGTGGCGCGGGCGAGCAGAGGTTTAGTGAGTTGTCATGAGGACAGCGAGGGAGGCAATGGGTCAGTCCGTTCATGGAGGTCACAGAGCTGTCAGAAAGCCAAGTGTCTCTCTCCTGATTTCATGCCAAATAAACGAAGAGCTATGTCCGTGTGTCCTGCCAGGGCTGCTGTAAATATACCATTATGTAAGGGGAATGGGTTTCAGCTTTAGGAGAGGGAAGCACCGATTAGACCGAACTCAAAGTCCAGAGCTTGTGCTGGAACATGAGTTGGGTCGATTGCCACCTTTTGGCGCGTTTACTACTCACACAAGTTTACAGAAGTCGGTGTTCATACCTTCCTGACACTGAGCCCCTCGGGGCAGTAAATTTGAGGCAAACACAAATCAAGTGTGGCTCTTAAAAATGGCAGCGATTCATTGGCGATATCTGTAAATTGTAACGGTGATCCCTGGATATTCCAAGTGTGTAACGCCAAAAATGAAAACTGTAAATGCAAATCATAAATGACACGCTCAGGGGCTCCCAGCCATTCGACACTAAACCACAGAGGTTTTCTCCACCTACTGATTTCACTGACGGCTTAACTAAATCCAGAACTCCTTGAACTATGCCTGGCGGGACTTTGGGGTTTGGCGAGATACTAAAATCTTTACGAGTGGACTGTTCAGGCCCCGGCCGAGACCACTTGGAGCGGTGGCATCTTCAGCTTTTTCAGCGAACTTTTGGTCTCCGCTGGCAGCTGTCGTCACTCGAACACTTGCACGCAACGGTGCGAGACCGAAACATTGCGTCAGCGGCACGGGCGGAGCGAGAGGCTCCTTTAGCGAGACCTCTGGGAAGGTGCGACGCGTCCCCATCCAAGAGAGAGAAAGAAAAAACACGAGATGCTCTGCAGGAGAACTCTCTCCAGTCTCTCCGGGGTTTTTAATGCATTCCCTGGCATGGCCATCAAGCAGTCGGACTCTGGAGTGCATGCGCGGCCAGGGGCGCACCAAAGGATATAGTTGTCGGAATGCAGTGCGCTGGACGGAGCGCAGGGTGTGTTGTGATACCCGTGGGACGTCGCGCATCCTCTGCACCATGCAGGCATCCTCACGGTTAAACAAACGTATCTCACCATGACGGACGGCCAGCTCACCAAAGTGTATGTCCTGTATGAATTCATGCGGGCCCCCCAAAAAAACCCGAAATTCTCCCGAAATGCTCGTCCGGCGTCCTAATCTGTGTTTGCGCTGGACGGAGGATGTTTGTTAGCGAGAAATCTCCTCCTTAAAACACAGATAACGATGTCCTCCGAAGTATGCCTGCCTGTTCAGTGGGATTTAGGATCACCTCAATCTAGCCGCATTGTTTGAAAATCTTTGTTACGGCTTCCGTCTTAATTGCAACCACGCAGGGAAAAAAAAACAAAGCATCCAGCGACAATTACGCTGGAAGGAAAAGACGTAGACAAACATCCTGGCGCTCGGGGAAGCGGGGGACCTGCCTTCATCCACAGCAGCAAATGAAGCGGGGGGTGGACTCGACAAAGTACCTGTTGCTCTGCTCACTAATACCTTCTAATATCAGCTTTCAGCCCCGATGAGGCCTCGGGGGCGGACGCACACCTGCACTCCCCGCAGCCAAAATTGGTAGCTTGAGTCAGCCCCGGCCTTCGGGGGAAGGCCCTTTGAACTTTGCAGACAGGGTTACAGGAGCCTGACTCCTGGTTCATTGTCTGACTCGGTTTGTCTGAGAGCCAGAGACAAAATGAAACGGGAATAGCCCAAAGCGGCAGAGTCGTCCTCTGCTGCCGGAGACCTTCGACCAGGGGGCTGCAACACGAATGCAAGAAAAAAAGAGCGCGACGCCTCCCGTGGTTTCCCTCCACCTGAGGATAAATTTCATTATAAAATGAATTCACTCCGGCCACTTGTCAGGGAAACATTCATCAGCGTTTTCATTTGCTAGATTGCCTTCGGGAGATTGAAGGCCTGGTCGGAGCGAGCTGGACATTACTGCACGAAAAAGTAAAGATAAATGTGACATTCATCAATCGCCGCTCTGCACGAGTCATTTCCGGCACTTTACGTTCACACTTGGCGATGGATGAGGCGGAACACGGGCAACACCGTTTTTCGGAGCGGAAATGGCCGGTGCGTCCCCCGGAGCCGAAGCTGCGCGAAATCGGCGTAAACGTGAACCGTCTGCGTCGGTTGTTTTCGACGTCGAGTCACCGTGCACGCATCTACACGGTGGTGGAGGTCGCAAAGGCACGCACCATAGAGCTTCCTGTTGACTCGCCGCCCGGGCCGTTCGAGGGCCGGCGCCCACCGGCCCGGGCCAGATAAGCGTGTTTTCATTTCGGCCGTCGCAGCAGTCCTGTCTGCGTCGCCGCTCTTGTTTTCTCTGACAAAGCTCCCGGCCCAAAGCGCTGCTCCGGGGCCTGGGAGGGCTGCAGTGCGGGGGTTGGGGGGTGGGGGGGGTGGTGGTGGTGGGGGGGGGGGGGGTGCGGGGGAGGGAGTCATAGAAAGAAAGGGAAAAAAAAAGAAAAGATTGGCGGAGATCTGAGCGCGGAGAGGGAGAAATGCTGACCACCGGGAGGGTGCGCGGTCGGCCTTTTTGCTGATGTTGTTGGGCCAGTGATCCGGCTTCGAGCGCTCGCGTTATGAATGAGACCTCCGACAAGTGCGGGTCGACTGCGAGGCAGCGAGGTGCAGCGCGGGAGGACGTGCTGTGTTTTTTCCACCGCGTTCACTGTGTGCTGGCCGTTAATGTCATCAGCAGACGCGGCGCAGTGATCCTGGAGGCCGATTCGTCTGCCGATTGTTCCCCCCGGCCCGTCAGTAAATCGACCGAGAGTCCACCCACAGTCCGGAGGGAGGTCTTTGCCACCTTCACAGACGTGCAGATGGTCAGATTGTCTTGTAAATTGTGACACTGTGCGTTGGTGGTTAGCGCTGTCACCACACAGCAGGAAAGACCTGGCTTTGGGTTTCTTTCTGGCTTTGAGTTTGAAACTGAATGGCGTGTGTGTGTGTGTGTGTGTGTGTGTGTGTGTGTGTGTGCGCTCTCTGATGGACTTGCAACTTGCTGAGGGCGTATGCCCTATGCGCGCTTGAAAGACCCCAGCACCCCCAAGGAGGTCCAACGCAGGTAAGATAATGATCTGTTTGAGAAGTTTGAAGGTGTTTTGATTGACAGATGTTTGTATTTTTTTTACTTTGCTTATGTTGCTTGTGTCTGACTGACCGTGAATAAAGGATTATTTGACTTGCGTCCACTCTGTCACTGTCTGACAAATCTGTGGTATGTTCGAGGCTGATACTGTGACCATCGCCCGCCTCAACTGTTCACACTCCTCTGCTTTTGGTTTCCACAACCATACTAAATTGACTAATACTCCGTTTTCTCTTATTACTTGCTGCCTCCTGCAGGCATGTAATGTGAGAGACGTGTGGAATTCAACCAGCAGAATTTGCAGTATGAGACCTGATTGGCCTCCAAATCGTCCGCTTCGCCAACAAATGGGTGGAGAGCTTTACAGACACCTCGTGGGACCTTCGCAGACTCCGTGTCTGCCGGTCTCACTCATCCCGTTGTGCCTCCCAGTGTTTCACAGAGCGCCGTCTTTAAGGCGTGCTAATGTTCAAATACGGGCACGCGTGATGAGTTTCAGCATGGGACAAAAGATGACGACGTCTCACTACGGGGATCTACTTAATGAAGGATGCATCGCTCAATAAATACGCTAGATAACAGGCCATCAAAAGTCTGTCTCGACAAACTCCAAGTGGATGATTATCAGTCCCTTTATGCTTTCACCAACCGTCAGGCACCAAATTTTCTGTCTCCCTCATCTCCGGCAGCGCTCCTTGAAATCTCGTTTCTGCCTCAACATTCAGCATTATACAGTATTTCTTCTGCCCAATTTCTCTCCCATCTGTTGCTGTAGATTTTTTTGCATGAGAACGGCTTTACTGGGACGGATTTACTGGCAGGCTGGGAGCCATGAATTCAGGAGTGTGCTCTGTTATCTGCCTCAAGCAGCCAAGCAAAGTGAAATTTGACCCAGCTATGTGAACGCTTTCTTGCTAAGCATGATTTTTCTTCCTCTGGCAAGGGTTTTTTTTCTTTTTTAAAGCTACGTATCTTCTCCAACCACACCTGGGTGGCATTTAAATTACATATGTGCTCTTAAAGCCCCGTCACCAGACCAGTCATTCAAATGGCTCTGATAGTTACATCCTACTCACACACAGGCTAAGATTATTCAGTATTGCATGGTGTTTACAAGCCAGACCATTTATAGACTTTGTATTTAGTCTTCTTCCTGAAAGTGAAGTGTGTTATTTTAAATTCGTATAACATGACTGTCCAGACTGTGGATGGTTGGGCTGTGTATGGAAATGTGTAAAATTGATCTTAACAGTTGGAGATACTTCACTTCTGAGAAACCGAGAACCACCAAAACTAAATGAAGTCACTGGCATGTGCATGTTCCAACAAGGTGAAACAATTTCACAAGCACTTTGGAATTGCTTCGGAAAGATGTTGATTAGTGTCCTAAATCAACGGAACCAGGTGACGTCTCTCGGGGCAGCGTCTGACGTGCAGAGATGGAAGGAAGTGAGTTTTCCAGAGCTCGGCAGCCAGTGCTTCACCTCTGCTACGAGTCCGAATCTGTCACTGAACTGTCAGCGGCTCTTTGAGTTATTTCATGGGTAATGTTGATACACAGACCGAGTGAAATCAAGTAGGACAGAATGGAAAGTTCACAGAAGTGTGAAATTTGTGTTGAGTGTCAGAAGAGAGTCTCTCATGGATGTCCAGAAGATTTACGCCCCTCTGACTGCATCACTCTGGGACATCGGGAATGATACCTCCTCAATCCATAAAGCAGGCAAACAACAAGGGAAGCTGTGGCGCTATCAGAACCACAGCGGCGAAATCGGGAATGCAAGTATCATAAAGTGTCCGTCGGAAATCACAGCTGCAATGAACATAAGCCGTGAGCTCCCACTTGTAAAACACCTGTCTGCTGACATGATGGATGGGCCCGCAGTTTGAGAGACGCGCTTTCTCAATGCGAACAGAGAGTCATTTGCAACCGATCTGCGGGCGGCTCTGTGCACGTCTTAACTTTAAGGCAAGCAAAGCCCCCTCCCTCAACCCCCCCCCCCCCCTCTCCCCACCCCACGCCGCTTCCTCCTCCGGTCGGGGCTGAAACCAAAGAGCGGCGCTAAGTCTAATAATATCGCCGCCGCCGCCGCTGCAATGAAACGGCGCGGGACAGAGGCGAGCGCGCCACTAGCCATGACTGCAGTGTGAAGGCACAGACCTGGGTTGGAGTTGAGATCCATGGGGTGCGGGGGAAGACGCCGTGCCCCCGTCTCAGCTGGAGCCGGAGGAAGCAAGAGCCACGCTGTCGCTGCTGACCGCCGGCCCACCAGTGCCACTTCTTCATCTGTTCTCGTTCGGTGCCACGGGCAGAGCTATCTCCCTCTGTTTCTGCCGAAACGCACTTCCACTGCCTCTCACCGCTGTCCTCCCTACGCCTGCTGCTCCCCCCCTCCACCCTCCCATCCACCTTCCTCCACTTCTCTCTCTCTCCTCTACCTCATTCGACTTTCTCTTCCTTTTTTCTCTCCCTTTTTTTTTTGCTTAAAACTTCATTTCGTCAAAGTCAAAGGCGGGCCAATGTGACAAAGCAGTCAGCGGCACTTAGGCGAGGTCAGGCCGAGGCTACTCCGTCTGCCTCTCAGGACGCGTTTCCTCTACGCGCACTTCTGACAGGGGAGCCCAAACAGCAGAGGAAGCACATTTCTAAGAAACACACGAAAGAGGTGCAGGAGAGAGTACGAGCCGAGTGGAATCGGGTGAGACGGCGAGGCGAAGGCAAGGCGGCGTGCATCTGTGCGCGAGTGAGCGTGTGTGTGTGTGTGTGAGTGTGTGCTTGTCTCTGAAGGAAGTGAGAGGGGTGGAGTAGGAGCTGGTGGTGGTAGTGGAGGAGGAGGAGGAGGAGGAGGAGGAGGGGGAGGTTAGGGTGCATCATAAATCAAGCAGCCCTCCCCAAAGCGGGGACCTGTAAATCTGGCGAACGAAGAGTGGGCACTCGGCCAAATGACTCATCCACAGCGCTCTATAAATACAGCGGCGCGGGGTCGACAAGGCTGCTGCTACCGGTGGCCAAGAAGCCCTGACACACCAGGGTCTCTCCCTCTCGGAGAAAGGTCTTTAATAGCCTCGTTATCGTTTTTCTCGGACTTAAAGGGAGAAGCACACATCACGGCTTTACGCTAAGCGGCGCGGCGCGTCCGCCCTGAACCAGGGAACGGCAGGGGCGATAAAGAATTCGACGCTACCTGTTGATCTGAACTCGTGGGGGGGAGAGAAACGGACTGCGGGGAGACGTCTAAATATTTATCCAGACAGAAATCGGTTTACATACCACCGGGCCCAACATGTACGTCGAGTGTCCCCCCCGCCCCCCCTTCCCCCCGTCAGACAAACATACTGTAGTAGTCCCAAGAGAGAAAACTCCATGGGAGGCCAGAATGTGCCCTCGCTGAGACCCGGCCAACCCGATACATGGAGGGGTGCAGAGTGGGGGTTAGGGCGGGAGGCCGATGGAGGAGATTACTATGTGACATGTCAAATACCGATCCCCTCAATAGGGCTGTTATGTAAGCATCTGAGCTTCCTGTCCCGTCCCTCTCTTTGGCCTGGAACTTGGCCTGTTTGCAGGCCTCAGTGTATTTCCTCTGGAGGATCTCACTGCCACGGAGGTTCACACGCAGCAGCAGTAACGCACGAGAGAGGAGGAAGAAGGGGGCCTGGAATGGTCCTCGCAGAGCACAAGACGAGAGCAAGGAAAATATTTCAAGGAACGCACGCAAACGTGGACATCCTGAAACGTCCGGTCTCCTGGTTTTTGTCTCAAAGCCGTGTCTGGCTCTGAGGGGGCGGATGCCTGCATAGGTCAAATAGATGCATATACTGTACGGCCGCAAAACTGTGTGTTGTTGCACCTTTTCTCACTTTTTTTTTGTCCTTCACAGCTCAGATACAAAACCATTTACGGGTACGGGCTGCTAGTTAATCATCGCTTTGTGATGTGACAGCTTCGTTTGTAGGGAGAAGAGGATCCATCATCGAGTGAAAACACCTCTCCAGAAGCACATAAAAAAAGGGTAGTAGGCAACATTGCATGTCCACTCATCCCACGCATTATCCTCTTGTGTTGTTATTGCTGCCTTTTCCCATTTAGTGCTCGATCAATCATGGCTTCATGAAAAATGAGCTTCATCATTCACGGTGCGCCACGAGCCGTTCTGTGAGCTCCCACGGGCTTTGGCGCCCAACACTAAAGCACCACAGCAGCCTGTTGTGCTGTTACCGAGGAACGCATGGGGACTGTAATCACTGATCACATTGCTTGTGAAGACGCGGCCCGACATATCAAAACCATCCATCTTGTTCATGCACTGTTACCGGGTAATTACAAAACAAAGTTTTCTTAACTGCTCAATCGTGTAAGTTCGCCACCACTTTGTTACTCCTTCCACGCATTATTTGATTTTCCGTGGCGCTGCTATTGAGAGAACCAACTGAAAACTCAATCAGGCCATTAAAACAGTTATACGTGTGTGGTAAGGTTTGCAGATCGAACCTGGGTTCGACTAGAGGGAGACAGAGGGAGATGTTCGCAACCTGTTCATTCCCTGACTTGTGCAGGTAGGAGATGGGTGGATGTGCGATCGCGTCCCTTTTGCTAAGAATTTACGACGTCTCTCCAACTTGAGCTAGTCCCTCATTTCAGTTCAACAGCCATCAGCTCTCTATTCTGCAGCCACTCCTCATCGTACCCTCCCAGACACCTTGTGCTGCCCCCTGCCAGGTCAGTTTTTCTTCACTCTCCCGGATGTGTCAGTCCGTATCCGCCTTTAACAACCGCCGCTTCGACCTGAGACCTGTGGGACGCCGCACTTACCGTGGTGCTGCAAACGACGAGATGATGAAAAACAGCATTTTCTACACCATTCTTTCTTTTACCTTTCTCTCACTGAGGGGAACACTGTGCAGACCTTCTGCGGTAATGAGCAGTCTGCGTGAATCCCATCCAGAAGGGAGGCATCCCTGTCGGGGAGTTCAACAACCCCCTTTTGACAAACCTGATCATTAGAAGACTCTCTGCTTGTTACAGTAGCTCCGACAGCCCACGCTACCGCAGCACCTCCTGCCTGATAGCTCGGGAAACCTGGCCGGCGACCCTTTTTCCTAATCCACAAAGCCGTGTGGAGTCAGGCTTGGCAAACAACAATCCGTGAGAGGGTAGAAAGATGTTGCTTGTGCTTTGAAAACCAGCAGGGGTCTGCATTGTTGCTTTCAGATCTGCTTGACAGTGAGCCAGAGTTTCCATTCCAGCACCTTGTCACAGGCTTTCAGAGGAAGGGAGTTTGACTTCTCCTCAATCTGTATGAGCTCAAACCCCCCCCCCCCCACCTCCATCCCAATGTTCTGCTTACAACCTTTGCCAATACGGTGCAATGGGACTGCACCTAAATTCTTTGTAACACTGAGGAGACTTCTCAGTCACGCACTCTAACGTTATCCTGGCACGTTTCATCCACGTCCACTGCCTCGACGATCCCAGCTACCTCTGCCAGTTTAACTTTCTCAGACCTTCTTCCTTTTTTTTTTCACGAATAAAGGATGTCTCCACTGGGCTTTCTTTCCCGAACTGCTTTTAACACCTTCCAGCTATGTCCTCAGTCAGTGTCAGCGTTTCCATGCCTAAGCAACTTCGCGCCTCCGCCCACTGGCGCGACGCGCCGTTTTCCATGGCTCGATAAGGAACACGCAAAAAATCCTCGCCTCTATTATCTGCTTCTGCTCTAGCAACAGGCGGCAGCAACCTTGCTGGCCTGCAAATAACTTTCAGAGTAAGGAGTACCAACTGGGCTCCTCCTATTTTAGTCTGGGGGGGGGGCTGTGAGCTGCCACGAGGAAGCTTTTAGGCTTTTAGGCTCTGGTTAGCCACATACATGACAGAGGTATTTAAACAGAATGCACAGTGACAGACACGCTGGGTTGGGATCTAGTGACTGTCTTTACGTTCAAGTCGAATCGATTGGTTTCAGTAAAAAGTTTCGCGTTTGTTGACAGCACTGATGTGCAAAACTCTGAGTTTTCAGTTTTGGCCTCCGTTCAGTCCTCGATTCAGATTTGGCTCCGACCCACAGGAAATCGAACTGGAATAAGATTGATCACAATTAAAGAAATTACACTCAGTTACACAACAGAAAGAATGTATTGAATGTCATAACATGATTTGCTTTAGTTAGGGCGAGCATTATCTAAAATAATGACTCCTTCCATAGCGTTCTACAAAATCAATGTTAATTCAGTTGAATTGTTTGTTCCCTGGATGTCACTTCTAACTTTCTGTCACGATGAAGTGTCCTCTTGTCAGTGTGATTATGAATTTCGAAAGTCGTTGGCCAACTGTGACTCCCCGATTCGTCTCCTGGTCTTCTCTTAACATTGCTCCTATTTGAACTTAAAGTATACATAACTCATATTCAAGTTCTTGTGATCAACATACAGTACATATTCGATGTACATATTCCAATGCTGCTTTGTTCTCAGCTCATTGCGCGCTAAAGGAAGCTCAGCTTAGGCTTCAAGTCAAAAGTCAGTGCAATTTTACATACTAAAAAGTGCAAAATATGACCCAAAAACAAACTGTTGGTTATCAAATCATTCCCAAATAAATAAATACACTTCAGTAGTTGGTATACGTGGTGCAGTAAATGTCGGAGTCCAGATCTTCTCAGTGTAAAATGTTGCCATGGGGTCGCAGCCAAAGATGACAGCGGCCGCAGCAACGTGCTGAAAGTAACCCATACCACGCGCCGCTGCCGTATTTTAACGCGTTTGCTCATGGAAAATCCAGCAAAGTGTAAAGAGTTCACCCGAGTTCACGGCAGTCCCCGGCGAAACAATCATCCCTTTAAGTATTTCTATCTGAAACAGACACCGCGCGTGTTCGCCACAAAGTCAACACCGAGCGCCAACAGCGCGTCCCGCTCATATCCGGCCTTAAGACGTCCTCAGCATTTCTGAGCGCGCTCCGGGTGACGCGCCGCTATCTCCATCCCGACACGTAAACATCCTCCCCTGAGATCCTCCCCGGGGAGCGGGAGCGGCTAATGAGGCCGGCGGGGGGGGGGGGGGGGGGGCGGCTCACATCGGCATCGGGGAGGCTGGGCGACCTCCTCCGTCAGCGGCTCAGATTAGCGCGGATCGTCCGCTAAATCTCGGCCTGATTCGATGAGAACTACGTCTGCTTTGCGTCAAGGGGGGAGGAGGAGGCACGTTCTTCAGACTAATGGACTGGTTCTGATACAGTGGTTGTTCTGGTCCCCACGACTGCCACAGTCACTGCGAAGTTATGCAGCTGGATCATGCAGGGATTCGTTTGGGTTTTGGGGTGAAAACGAGCAAAGTCAGTGGCACATGACAGTAATTCAGGCATCATATGTAACCACAAAATACATGCTGCGAGATAAAGTGCCTTTCTCGTTTCACGTGCAGGCCCTTGATGTCCACCACACGTGTGCTCCGGACTCTGGGTCGTAAATCCAGACATTCGGCGAGCAACAACACGGGACGTGAATCTCAGACGCCACCGCTGTGAGAAACGTCAACAGCAGCAGATTGCCAGGCCACAACTCCTCCCGTGTCACAGACGGCAGGTTATTGACTTCATGCGCGCGCTGGGAAAACACGGCTGCACGTAAACACGTCAACACAGCCACACACACACACACACACACATATATACATGCAGACACAGAGCAGGGAAAGGAGAGAGAGAGAGAAAGGAATGAGGAGCTGAGTTTATGACCTTTTTGGAAATGCCGTATCACAAAGAAAGGTCTTAAGGAGAGGGAGCGATCCCACAGGCGGCGACCGCACAGGGCGGGCGGGAGGCGGACAAAAACGCAGATAATCGACGCTTTGAGATGCAAAGCAGAGCCTCGCCTCTCGGGCCTCCCCGCCGTTTCAACCACAGTAATATCCATAACATCAATTTCTCGCCGTCCCCGCTTTAGCGCGGGCCTCGATGCTGGCGCTCTGTTCTGCCCGGATTTATGACGCACTCTGATCTTTTGTGCGAGCGCCCGCCATACATCAAACTTCTTATTAAATCAGTATATCAGAACACGCCGCTGGAACAGAGGGCTGCATCCCCACGTATGGATTAATATAGTATGCGGCGGTGGGCGTTTGACAGGGGGCTGGGGGGGGGGGTGGTGTTATTTCGTGGAGCTCGTTCATTTGTGATAGTCGGGCGGGGCTCTGCCTTTCGGGACTTCAATAGAAAGAGCCCGCTGTGCTTTTCCTTCATGTTTTCCTTTCGCGACATTATTTTTGTGCTTGTTATTTTGTTTTTTTTACGCCATATATGTCTTTGTGCCATATTTATTTTTTACTTGAGGCACAGAGCCAGGAAGTTTCATCATGTTTCTTTTCTTTCTCCTTGTCTCTCTAATCTTGTTTATCGTCTCGGTGCCGTCAGACACTTTTCTGCCACGCGTTTGATTTTCTGGTGTCTCCGTAGAGCTAATCAGTCTGGTTTCGTTTTACTGTTTAATCATCTCTGATTCTATGTTAGCAATGCAGTGGATTGATGAATTGCACCGCCCCCCCCCCAAGAAGGTCCCCCAGGTACAGCACAAAGAAGGTAGGATAGTGGATGACTTGAATTGAATTGAACTGGATAGCCATGCGCCATTTGTTCTACCTGTGTGCATCTTAACTGTGGCCATGCTGCAATTTTCATCTGTTTATCAGATCCGAGTCTGTGTCACCACGTCGCCACGTGCTTCTTTTGAAGCGGGACGCCTCCGAATGTCCCGCGGGAGACGTGCGGGACTTGCGTGGACCGTTCTCGCTCCTCTGCCGCCGTCGCCGCATGAACGTGCGAAGAAAAGGAAGGGATTCGAAAACCTCCGATTCGACGCGCGAGCAGCTGCCCCTGTTTGAGGCGCGACTTGAAATAGACGTGCAGAGGAAGCTGTGAGCCTGTTGCGGATTTGGAATATTCCAGACACTCCATAAACACCATTATAAGGCGTGTTCGGTGGAGCCGCAGACGGCACGAGGCGATAAAAGCCGGATGCACGGTATTAGCTCAACCGGCGCTCTGAAATAAACATGATTACAAACGGGTAAAGCTGCGCCAGCGGTCACTGAACCTCCCTTAATATGACACAGCACACACACACACACACACACACACACACACACACACACACACACACACACACACACACACACACACACACATCTGCGTAAGGGATCCATGACTAATGTGACATGTGGGCCTATTTGCAAACCACCTCCATATACCCTGACAGTGAAATGTCAGCGCTGCAGATTAATATGCCCCCTCAGCTACTCCAGCGGGACTTCTTTAAGCCTAAACACCGGTGCCTCATGGGTAATATTCTCTCAACATGCCATATTTATTGCCGTCCACGAAACAAGCGGAATAATTGTTTAGGTTATTAAAGTGCCCCCCTCCCCCCTCCTCCACCACCACCACCCCACCCTCTCCTCTCTGCTTGCCCAAGCTCTTTCTGTTTAATTCGTCCATCCATCACTCCATCATCAGCTCAACATGTAAGAAGCCCCTTTCTTCCGCCCAACGTCGCCGTGGACTTTATTACACGTCCGTCGTCGCTGGGCAATAGAGGCCGCTCAGGCGCTGCTCTGTAATAACAGTCCTGACCACATACTGTAGGTTTAGGTAAGTCTGACACGTTACCCCAATAAAGCGGATACAAAGACGGTTTGCGGCAAGGCTTCTCATTAGCCCCGCTATATTCATGTTTTACAGCGTCTTTAACCCTCTTAAATCTACACTGCGATTTCCATAGCCCATTCGCGCCGGTCACGCTGTGTGAGTAATACACTCACCTGTCTGACTTACGATGCCAATAAGTCACCGCAGGGGTCGGCGAGGTGGCTGCCCATCACTCATATGTGTCCGAAACAAGCATGAATCAACCGCGTAATAAATCAGAGGAGCGCTCTATTAAAATGTACATGTCAAACTCATTACGTTTAATCGCCGGCGACACTCGTGCTGATTGAGGAGTAATGACAGGCACAGTAATGAAGCCAGACCGTGACTGTGAAGTCCATAAGGTGGAACGGTCCCAGCTCGTCTCACAGTCTTCACCAGTGGCTCCGAAAACTCAGTTCGCTCGGTCATTGTTTTGTAACTGACACGCTACATGCAAGTCGAACGATGTCGCGGCGCTCTTCACGCCATCTGCAATCTTAATTATTCACGTATTTCCAATTAGTCAGCCTGGAACTGGGGTGGATCGGGTGGATGCTTGTGTAATCAGCGATCTGTTGTGTTGTGTAATGAGCTCAGACAGAGTCACACACCTCCACTGAATGTCTAAATGACCTGTTTGCTGACAAATATTAAAGAATAGAAGTGCAAAGCTGAACTCAAAGAGAAACTTAAACATACAGTCCAACAAAACGGCACATGAAAACAGTAACATGGACAATATGGGGGGAAGAATAAAGGGGAGAGGGGTGGTCGTGAAGACCTCTTTATAGTTCCCATTGTAAGGGAATAAAACACATTCCTTGCTTCATTCCTTCCAGTACTTCCACATTCAGTAATTTGTGCCATTATACATACATTAACAGACATTGACAGCTAAAAAGTGACTTTCTTACATATGTTTGAGCTCCCTTCTCTCATATTGCCGCAACTAATGATGTTTAAATACATGAACTAATCACTTACCACACAAATGTTGAAGCTCTGTGAAAGCTCTAGAAAAATACACAAGATCTGTCCACTGCTTCCACTAGGCACTGGGCTGATTTATTTATTTTCCTATTCTGGTCCCATATTCTCTTGTTTGTTTGCAAAGGAAGTGAAACAAACAGAACAAACACAGACAGGAGAGCGAGGATTGTCCCAGATCTGTAATCACTTCCAGAGCCACATGAGGGCAGTATGAGCCTTCATTAGACTGCCGCTCAATGAGCTGAGCTCCTGTAGCTTCCGCATGTCAGCTCACATTTAGGATGAGCATATGTCTACACATAATAGGATGACTCCAGACATAATATTTGATATTTGAGAGGAAATTCCTCGCTGGCGACCTGTCTGGGATGTATTCCCGGCCTCCGCTGGGCTGATGATAGGTGCCAGCACCCCCTCCCATTTACAACATCAAAATAATGGATGGATGGAATCTCCTTTGTTGTTAAAGTGCCACAGGCTCAAGTTTTAACCAGAAAACAGCTTTTAGACTTGAGGCTGTCCACCTGTCTGCCCGTGGCAACACGATCCCTGCATCCTCTCATCCTCACATGACTGAGGGGGAATGAGGGGACAGTGGCCTCTGGGGAGCAGCACGGAAATATTCCCATAATTCAGCAGCGGTGGTTTACTGTGGCCTGACCCGCTCCACTAACAAGGCTACAGAGAGACAGAGAGAGAGAGCCTGGGGCAAAGAGAGAGAGACAGAGAGAGAGATAGAGTGACATGCACAACTCATTGGAGCTGAGGTTTTGTGTTTATTGCAGCTTTGGGGGAAGAGGAGCACGCTGTTTCTCCATCAAAAACTCAGCGGGGAGTGTTTCCTGTGTTGATTCTTGTTTTATAGGAATGGGGATGATTAATCACAGTTGGACCGCGGGGAGTGACATTTAGCTACAAGTATTCGACTTCAACAGGTGAAAAAAAAAAGAAGGATGCACAAATAAAAGGGAGCCAGCCCCATTTTGTTTAATGTGCTGAAGGCAGCCTCTGCCTTCACAAGCCGGAGCTCAGAGGCGGGCGATATCACACCGCTGTATTCAGATCCCACTACCTGGCATTCTTGGGGGAGGATTCGACAACATCAGATAAAACTTGCACGGTAATCCTGAGCGGCAGGATGTTCTGATATGTATTCCAGATACGCGGGGCTGAGAAAATGCTGCTTTTCTTTTTTTCTCTTACTTTGTCAGCGGCGCCTCTGCGTGCAAGACATGCTCTTCAGAAGCTGCATTTTTTTTTTTTCCGAACGCTCGCTCAGAAGTTTAGGGGAGCGTGCAGGTGCATCACAATGCACTCAGGAAGCGCTGTAATGTAAGGCCGGAGCGTGGCGCGCGTCGTCCCAAAATAAACCCATAATACCGTAATACATTTTCACACGCACCGCTGTTCATCCAGCCCCCCCCCTCAGCCTCAATCCATGTGTTCCTGCACACGCCGCAACGTGTCCGCGCGACGGGCGGCTACGTCACCGCCGCGTAGAGCCCCCGGATTTTGTGCGAGGGAAAACAAAGGGTCCCATTGTCTCCGTACCTGTGAGACGTAGCCACGACTCCAGTCTAAATACTGTCAGCGGGGTGGTGAATCTGCTTCGTAAACCCCCCCCCGCCCCCCTACTCTGCTCTCTGCCCCCAGTGACTCTCTCCCCACACGTCTTCCACAGATGTCTTCTGGGCGGACATCTGGGCCGTCCTGGTTTTTATCTCGTCCGTCTAATCTGCGATTGTGCAGTGCAGCATGGAGAGAGATGAGCAGTAGAAGGGCGAGGCGCTGGAAAAGGCATCGGATGTTTTCCCGCTATTTAGCAGAGGATTTCAAGGCACAGCGCGATGAGTAAAACTTTCCAGAAAAGCTAAAAATGCAGGATCGTATGCGTCTGTGTGTGTGTGTGTGTGTCTCTCTCTCTCTCTCTGTGCAGATGTCCCGACGCTTCCATTCACACTCCTGGCAGCGTGCTCGGGTTCAAACGTCATGCGCCACCCTCACAACACAACGGACATCTCTGTACAACTCTGACTTCCACCACCACCCCCCCTCCATCACTTCCCATCCGCCTGCCTGCCAGACGGCCCGTGTGTTGCGCTCAAATGGCAGAGCCTCATTTAGACCAGTGGAATAAATGTGTTGTGTTTTCCTTCCATTTTCTCTCTCTCTCTCTCTCTCTCTGTCTCTGTCTCTCTCTGTCTCTCTCTCTCTCTCCAGGCCTCTCTTAGACCTCTTTATTTACTGTCTCGTTAACAGGCCGCGTTCTTGTTTTCCGCCGGCACGATGGGCGCGGTGGACGTGGTGCTGACGGGGGAAACACAGTTTTTTAAGGCGCATTTAAGGCACGACTCGCCGAGAGAAAGCCTCTCCGGGTCTTGTCGAGTCCCGATGTGTTTTGACAGCCCGCGCGGGCCGTCGCAACGAACATGCGGGGGTAGTCATACTCTAATCCACGTGTTTTGGTCTGCGTGAGTAATTCTGTGGCATCTGAGACTCAGCCATAACAAGCCCTCTCCTTCTTTGTAAGAGGAGAGTTTTTAACGGCTTGGACCGCGGCCGACACCGTGGCCAAACGCTGTTAGATGTAACCACCAGTGTTGACGGCGTGCCGCGCGCTGCAGCTGCACCTGGGAAAGAGGAACTGAAAAGCTGGCAGGTGCACAATGACTCAGTGAGGCATGTCATTAACTTTTTACCATAATACGGTGTTTAAAGTCTTAAACGCACAGGAAATAAGCCGGTGCTACATGGATCATTCCACAGAAAAGTTGAGCGTGCCGGCAGTGGGAAGATACATAATACGTGTGTTTAGGACACAAACGACCAGTAAGTGTACTTAGGGCTGTCACTCCACACCAAGAAGCTCGTCAGGGTTTGTGTCCCACAGAGTTTGCATTTGTCTAAAAACATGCATGTTAAGACTCATTAGCGACTCTTAATCGCCCCAACTGTAGGTGAGAGTGTTGGAGCGAATAGTGTGTGTGCCCTGGGATGGACTGCCTTTGCACTAGGAGTGCTGGAAGTAGACGAAGTAGAACTAGAAGTAGACCCCACTGGGTGCAAAATGGGTATGATTATGGATGGATGGTAATTCCAGATTCCTCCTGGATTCTTATCTGCTGTGATGAACTGTTTCCAGGAGAAGTTCATCGTTGTAGCCGTGGTAGATACGTCAAATAGTGGATGACTAAGAATCAGAGCTCTGAGTGTAAAATTCATACTTTTGTTTCATGGACTTTGGATTAATCTGAAGCTTCTACAATGCATTGTAGAGTCAACATGTCCTCCTCCCAACACTGGCGGATGGTGGATGCTGTGGTGTGGGGTGTCCATAGCGTGAAGATCCCACTCTAAATATAGAAAGTCTCTTACCTGTATGGTCATTATACAGTATAGGCATTGGAAAAAGAAAAGTGAAGTGAGAAAATATAAGTTTTGATTTTGAAACTTCCCCTTTCTTACTACTACAAGACAAGGTCCCTTTTGGTTGCGGGCCGGCCCTGTTTTCAAGCCAGGCACTGACAGAAATTTAAAAGCGGAGCTGGGGGAAACTTTTTTTTTTTTCTTTTTAGATCCATGCGGATTATGTCAGTGGTATTGCAGCATTAATCCCACCACTGGGATGGTGCAGGTTTAAAAAAATGTCTCGGCAGCCGCTCTGTTTATCTACAGCTTTGTTTCTGTCATCGTCCCACACCTGCTTGAGCACTGCAGGATCATCACGCAGCATCATAGACAGCGTCGGATGTAACACGCTCAGACTGTGGCTGCTGCCTCGTCCTAAGAAAACACCTCTACTTCCTCCACGTGTCTGCTGATACATCAGAACGTATTCTGCCGTGGCGTATGGAAAAGGCGGCGGGTTAAACTAAACACGGGCCCGCCTCCAGCTATTAGAACTATAAATCACCGACTGACAAGTTGATTTTGCTCTCCTTCCAGTGTGACCGTGCAGCGGCTGAAGTGAAAAGCAGCAACAGGGAGGGCGTGAGACGATCTGTGCCGGGACTGTTCGTCCCAGTCTGATAAAGAAACTCTCGGCTCAGGTCGTTATCATGCAGAAACACCACGTTCCAGGCAACGCTCTCACTGTTACGTGAAACAACACCAGGAGCCCCTTATGGGTTTTATTTCATGGACAAACGGACTCTTTGAAGCATTTGTTGGCATGAGTGTACGTCTAAGTGTCCTGTATTGTGCTTGTATAGGTTTAGGGTGACGTGGTGGATTGGTGTGGCTTCACCTGTTCTGCTGCAAAGATGATAAACAGTCTTGACGCTTGAAAACAGAAACACCTGCTTTAATCTCAACCTGAGTCCCACCTGGACTCTTCGTCTGGTCCACCCTGGCCGACTGCCCAAACAACTCTGGCCCATCATTTTGCAGCCCTTTACTGACCTTATCTCGACAGATGTTTATGGGATGCAGCATTATCTTGTTTTTTTTTTTTTAAGCTTTTAATGTGTCAGAGGGGAGCCACAAATCACATGAGAAAAGGCCCTTCAGATTTAGATTTTGCCTTCCTGCGAGAGGCAAGCTGTGAGAGACGCACACCATGGGAGAAGACTGAACACACATCCTGTGTTTTCTGTTGGGTTTTCGCTGCGGATGGGTCGACTGGTGCCGCTGATGCGTCTCAGCTACTGTATCGCTCCCCAGCTGTCTCTGTTTCCCCAGCGTCCACGTGTGTTTTAAATATCTACTCCATCGACCCACATTCTTGGCACCGCTCTGCCTGGGAAAACACCCCTCCAGTCCTTTGTGTTGCATTCAAACAAGTTTCCATACAGCCCTCTGGCGTCTGTACATGTGTTTGGATTTAAGTTTTTGGAGTGCGGGTGTTTGTGCATGTGGTCGGCGGTTTCCCCTCGGCTCCTGACGGGAGCCGAACAATAAACCGAGGGAAAAGTCTGACGTTCTGGGAAGCGCCGTCGCTCGCATTGTTCCAGGGGTGATGATCGGTGCCCATCGCATGTCTGCGGGGTGAATATCAAGCTTTATGAGCAGCGGGCGGTCAGCTTAGCTCCGCATAATGGCTACAAAAGAGGGATTATACGAGGGTGCTTTGCAACCAGTGCTTGATGTTTTCATATCTGAGTTTATGGGTGCAACAGGCTAGTGCTGCATGCGATGTGCTGTTGGGAGATATGAGAGTCGTATCGATGAAAGGCAGATGGGGAGGTTTGTGTGAGATTTCATCTCTCCGATCTGTCAAAGATTTGTATCGTCAGAGACCCGTCAGTAAGTTTCCTCTCAGTAGAACAGGAAGCAAACCTTTGAGAACTGAAAACTGACATAATGAATGTTGTAAGACTGCACTGACTTCCCTTTCTTTGTGTCATTTTCTGTGTGTCCTGTCACCCTGTTTTCTTAAATTCTCCTGAGCATAATGCGCCAGTTGCGTAATACACGATCCATTAGATTTAACGATGTGCATTTAAACAGCACTGCAGCTTTGCATGCACTTCCCCTCCCACTTGTTTGTTCTTAAAAGCATCTGTTTATGCCGGAGCCACCAATCAGTCTGGACCGATACACTGTAAGGTAACCAGAGCCATGCACAAACAGCAGACGGAGAGCTCGTCACACAGGCGGTCCCAGCAGACAGCAGGCAAACGGTTAACCCAGAGAGTGCTGTGTAACATCAGGAAATGGCAAAATTCCTCTTCTCAGGATGATTTGCAGCAGAGGAGGATGATGATAACCTGATGGTTTTGCTCCTGCTTCTGCTCCAGTCAACTCTGCCACTATCCTTCCTTTCTCAGTCAAAATGAAGAGAGGCTAACCAGCTTATATCTTTTCCTACCTGGAATGACCTCGAAAAGATATTTCCCTCCATCGTCGCCGCTGGTTGGATGCTCTGACACTTTGTTTCCAGGTAGGAAAATGGTTCCCTGTGTAAAAAAAAAAAGACAGTCATGATCAGAGGACTGAGGCAGTATTGCTTTTAGTACCGAAAAGCCACATCAAAAACACTTTTCATAGCAAGCAATCGACAAAAATCTTACTCAAGTGCCTCATAATGACTTATCAAAGGTATGGAAACCAGAATCTGACTGTGTGCACATTTTCTGGGAGACATCACTATTCATCAGTTTGGACTTGAGAGTACCAATGGATTTCAATCAATTGCTGAACATTTCCACACGCAAAACCCTCCACTACTCTCACACATTACTCCAGCGACTCCATCTTTGCAACTCGGACGTGTTTGTCACAGGAATTTTCCCAGTCATCTGCATCAGCATCTCTGTCAACGGCGACAGTGGTCGCACAGGGGGATGGTGCTGCTGCTGCTGCTGATGGTGGTGATGGTGATGGTGATGATGGAGCTGAGCTGTTACAAAGTGGCAGCAGTTACGGAGGGTCAACATCTCTCTGGCTCTGCTCTGTCCACAATGATACATCATCTGGGTGACATCAAAGGCTGCAGACGCCCGGCTTTAAATAGCTGGAGCATCAGCAGCAGCTTTTTCCGGAGTCAACCTCTCGACAACCTTACACCGTCTGGGCTCAGTGTCATCAGAGCCTGACACAAATCCGAATCCGGTTCGATTCACCTCAGATGCCGCAGGCACCGAAAGAAGCCCAAAGGCTCTGTCTCTTCATATCTGTTTGGCAGATTCCGCTACAGTCTTATGCCCCGAGGTAAATGAACCCGGTCCGACGCCCGGTTGGATCAATGGCCTTTCTGTGTGGAGTTTGCCTGTTCTCCCTAAGACTCTACAGCGCCCCCTAGATGTGACTGTGAGAGAAAATGGAGCGTTTGTTAATGGATTGCCGACCTATCCAGGGTGAATTCCCTGCCCCTGTCCCGCTGGGATAGGGTCCAATAAGCCCCTGCAACACTGTTACAGTACAAAGTGGTTAAAATAATGGGTGGATGGATGGCATATAACCCATTAACGATTTAATTACCCTATGAAATCTGACACATTGATGAAAATATTCAGCAGAAGATAAAGTAACTCAGCAAGCTGCTGTTTAGAAGCTGCATCAGTCAATAAAATCCAATAAATATATTGTATGAAAACGAAACAGTGACAGGTCTGGTAGTAATACCTTTGACACTTTGACAATACTTTCACTTTACGCTTTATTAAGGAAGCTAAACTTGTTACCAGGAACTGGGGAAAATGTCAGTCTCAAGTCATTTAGTTCAGTTGGTTTTCTCCTTGTTAAATCAGTTAAACAGAGGGATTAAAAAATGGTGTTTCACTCCATCCACAGCTCGGACGTCAGTGCCAGGGTGCGGCATCTGACGGCCATTAGAGTGGGTCGATCTATCCGGGCTGATCTTAATGCAGACAAGATGTGCTTCTGTGACAGTCTGAGGATGAAGGGCCCATGCACGTTAACAGGATCTAAGGGGGAGTCAGTTTCCTTCCTGATGAGGGAGAGAGCTCTTTAATGAGCCATAACTGTGACAACCAGGAAGTGGAAACCCTACCTGAGGCCCCCCGATGAAGCTCTTTCAAGGCGGTTATAAAGATGGGACAGACATGGTCCAGAGTGGAGGAGCGAGGGAGAGAAAGAGCTCGTTTGATGTGGTTGTCAGGAAGAGAATCTGCTCAGCTTCAATATCTTGGGATTAAAAGCTTCTTTGAGGTGTTTTTTCTTCTTTCTTTCAGAGGACTCAGATCTTTTTGTCATGCACATTACACTAATTCCAGGGAAACAGGAGATGCCTTCAATGAACGGCGTGTGTGAGTGGGGTAGTCTTCATAAATGTGTGTCTTTGGGACTGTGCTTACTCTATAAAAAGGATAAAAAAAAGACATGTTCAGCATCTCCATACTGTGAAACCAGAACACTACAGATATTCCTGTCCTCTGTTTCTCAGCCACAGCCACACTTTCCATACTGACGTCCTCCCTGGTGGGCTGCTGTTTGCAGCAGACAGAGCCGACCACAGACACAGTAATATTTACCCAGCAAGGCGTTCGCTAGCCCGGCCCGGCCCAGTGGGGGCAAACAAAGACCCAGCCTATTTTGGGGTGTTTTCTGCATTTTTATATTGTCTTTTACTAGGGTGAGATCATGTTTTGGAGGCAGCGCAATGACACAAACCCAATTATCTTTTGTTCTCAATGAAAAGCTGCTCTCTCTCACACACACACACACACACACACAGGGTACAGATCAGTCTCTGGGAAATCTGTCTGAGAAAAGCAGCAGCAGGCGGTTCAGGATTGTGGGGAGCAGCACAGCCTGTCAGGGGGCTGCTTCAGAGGCTGGCTCCAACCAGCCTCTGTGTTGTCTAATCTTCAAACAAATAGCAAATAAATAAACAAATAACTATCAGAATATTGTAACCTCAGGAGCAGTGTCTGGGAGTGATGGAATAAATGTGGCAGAGATATATATTCAGAATACCAATGCCAATACCTTTTCTTACTTTGGTTTCCTCCCAAGGTCTAAAAACATGCATGTTTAGGAACATCTAGGATCAAAATAAGCCAAATGTTTTGGAGTGTGAGAGGCAACCAAAGTACCTGGACAAATCCACACAGACACATGGAGAACATGCAGACTTTGCTCTGAAAGGTCCTTGGATCACCAGGGATCAAAACTGGGGACCTTATTGATGTGAGGCGACAGCGCTGACCACTCATCGATCGTGTGGCCTTTAAGAGAAAATCTTTGTTCAACGATGATCTGGTGCGATGAATGAGTGAGAGAAAGGCGACTTTGGACAATATAATAAAATGCAGGACAATATATTGTGGGGCAGAAATAGATTTCAGATCGCAAACACATAAACGCTCACACTGGAGTCAATTAGCCAGAAGTTATTGGTGTAACAGGTCATTTAAGTGCTCATTAAACCCTGGCTGGTTGATCGGACGCCCTTTTATCCGATAATTACTGGTCTCCAGCATCACTGACCTGTCAGACACAGGAAGTCAAGCTCAGCAGGAGGCCTGGAGACGCCACATGTACTTTTGGGTCCACGTGGACAATCCGAGTCTCTGTTTTTACATGTGCGGCTGCTATATAACTCGTCTGCTCAACTGGCAAAGAGTTACTAATGGTTGCTCTGCTCTGACCGCTCCACTGAGTCCATCAATCCAATAAACGTCATCATTATTTCGCAGTTATAAAACAGGTAGTTCCACTCGTTCAAACAGCGCTCGGTAAATCCACAGCTGTGACTGCATAAAGTTCACTAAAATATTAATGTGCCAGTCAAACGCAATGGGCCGGAATAAATAGAGGACCTCTTCATTAATTTTTATTTACTTGGCGGATTAACCGTGAGACTTTAGACACGCTGAACCCGGAGAAGATGATGCCTCGGAAGATTGAAATTAACAAGGGGGGAAATTAAAAAAGTTTTTGGGAAAAGTCAAGGTAGTTAGAAACAGTATCACAGGCCAACTTTAGGAAATCACACACTCTGCGGCACTAACTGCACACGCAACTGGACTTCCTGGCAAATAATTGTGCAAAGAGCAGAAAAAGAAATCTGGGGCAGAGGAGCCACTGAAGCAGAAAGTCAAGACAAGCGCAGTGTACAGCATGCGTCTGACAAACACAAGAAATCCATCAAAAAGTACAAGATCTCTCAGACTACAGAGCGAGCGAGTCTACAGTGATTTATGTGAAAGCAGCTGGAAAACTCATGGTGTCCTGTCACTTTCTTGCAGGAATACCTGTCACTGCTCCCGCTGCCTGCCAGAGATCTTTTATCTTCATCCCGTTCTCCCGTATATAAGGTTTCATAAAATATCTTCAGCCTAAACAGAGGCTGCTTTTACAAAAACCGCCCGGGTCCGAGATATATCAAATCGTAAAACGTAAGGAAAAGAGAATATAAAATGCCAAAGCAATTACTTTAAAATCTCATGAATATAAAAGGACAGAGACAGAAGGGGACAGACTCTGCCCGTGAAACCCGAGGAGTCAGAGTGTAATCCCTCAAGAATGTTAATAACTGGAAGTTTCTTTTACCTATCTCAATCCATTTAAAAGAAATTTGATGATTTTTTTTTTACCTTGTGGGGCACATCCATATTTTAGCATTACATGTTGTGCGTATTACAGTAAGTATCGACTATAAATCACACACACACACCATAGGGCTGATACCATAGGACTGCAGTTCCCCAAATGGCCACTAGGCCCTAAATGGCTCAAAGCAAGCAAAAGCATGTCTACTAACAGGTTTCTTCTAGAAAGTGGTGCTGCATTGCTCTCAACACTGTTTAGTAACTTGGAGAGAAAATACTTTCAGTCTCCATTCCTACTCCTAGTTTCCGACTAGTTTCTATCTCCTTGATTAGGTGTAAAGGTCCACTGGTGTTGTGTGGATCTCAGGGTGCGACTTTGATTCGTTTTCCTCAGCATGTGTTTATGGGTTATCTAGATGAGCTCTCTGAACGCTGTGTTTTCTCACACCTTTTAAACTAGAGCACACCTGCGCGGGGCATCTCCATTTTGGCTTTCGAAATATACAAATGACCAGCCACGCTGTAAGCAGGACACCTATTCTTGCTCATTTTCCAGTGAAATTAGTCTGCGGCTAGTTCACCTGCTTTGTCACTTACAGCATGGTACGTCCTTTAAAACTAGAGCACAGCCGGCGAATAGAGAGCAGCCGCGCTCCTGGTGGCATAATCAGTTACCAGCCCTCAGTAAAACAAAATACCCTCAAACCTAACCGAACTCTTTAACTGCTGCAGCTTTAATGTGATTTTATGAAGGACAAAGTGGACCTCGGTCCACAAATGAGGGTCATAGCTGTCTGTTCTTAAGCCAATGAGAAAGAGAGAGAGAGAGAGTGAGAGAGCGAGAGAGAGAGCAAGCCATCTCAAAAGCAGACTGCCTGGAGTCTGAGATGATTAATGTCCCTGAGACTTGGAGATAACTGGCTACCAAGTCGGGGAAATGCAGCCCCGGAGTAAAAAGCTTGATATATACAGTGCTGTATATTTCTCACAGTGATAAAAAGGGTGCCATTTAGTGTGACTGTAGAAAAGAAAGTAAATGACACAGATTAAACCAAGCTTTGCTTTACGCATACAGTCTGCCCTCTTAACACTGTTTGCCCCAATAACACATTTAGCAACATTTTGGATGAAAGCACACTACGAACACAGCATGTACATATTTCACATATTTTTTTTTGTAGAAAACGGCCTGTCAACAAAACCGAGACTGAATGAGCTGTGAGGTGACTAAATGTTCCTCGAGGTAAGTCATTCCGGTGATCCCGTCGTGACATGTGGCAAATATTAACTACGCCTCCGGGCGAATCGGTAACGCCACAGACAGGAACCAGTTCCTACACTGGGACGGAGCTCAGGCCAGCGTAGCCACTGGGAGGTGAAGCCTGGAGCTTGGAGCCGGCCGAGGTCTGGTTTGGCCCGAGGATAGCGACTGAAACCTCTGCTGCCTGTGAGGAATGTTGATGCGAGACAACACTCGGGGTCCTGCACCAGCTGTGCTCATGTGCACATACCGCTACACCTGCGCATACCTCAAGTAATGATCGAGGCAGCTCGCCGTAACCAGGGCGCTGCAGGCCGGGGGAAGAGCTCGGACGACGGAGCTCGCAGGAACTTGTTCTTGAGACCGGTGAGAGTTAATCGACTTCTCCATCCATCACTGCGGAGCTCATTAGACATGCAGTCACGGCCCGGGCGTCGGAGGGCACAGCCTCTGTATTTAGTGGACGCGGCGGGAACACCGACAGCCAGATGTGCCCCCTGTTATTAACACGTCTTGTTTTTCACCTTCTCTGAGCCTGCCGAGCACGTTGTCTGAATGTTGTGAAGACGAAATTTCCGGGCAAGGGGGAAATCAGATTGCAGCGCGCCTCACGTATTAGATGGAGCACCGCGTGCGGATCGCTTAATGATGCGCACAGAGAGGATGTACGGACGATGTCCACTTTATTGTCCAGATCCGGGAGTCGGAGCGCGTCATGATGGGAACGGCACTGTGGAAGTCGTAAATGGGCTTGTCCGTGCAAGTGAGTGTGACCGCAGCAGGGTCCTTGCTGCAGTGAAGGTCGGGCAATCGGCGCGGTGTTAATGTTTCATCAGAGCGGCGGTGAGACAACACGGTCGAGCAGTATGAATAATTACAGAGCCGCACTGGCATTTTATTTACTCCTGTTAAATGCCAAGGTCAAGCAGTTTCTCCCAGCTCAAGCAGAGGAAACAAAAGCTCCCCAGAATACTCTTGCACCGTTGCATTATTGATTTAATGCAATTTCTCATTAAAACCAACTACTCCGACTTCTGAGATGAATGCTAATGCGCCGAATTAGAAGTTTTGTTGTGGGCGCAGCCATCATTTTCCCTATTAAATCTTAATACGTTTTTCATTTCTTAATAAATTATAAAATGAAATCGCCTCATTCACAATTCATCTCAATTGACTTCAGTGGAATACAGATGCAAAGCGGAGTGGCTCGACTTACAATAATCATACCATTTCACCCAGCCAAAGAATACGGCCTTTGTTTACGGCCCAGCTGGATGTAATCGGAGACGCGTGTGTGCGTGAGCGTGTGCGTGCGTGGGAGAATGTGGGCAAGCACACGCATGCCTGTGCCTGCGTACGTCTCCGCGGACGAGCGGGGGCTGGCAGATGGCATGTCGTCGCTAAGCCCACACGTGCCGTACCCTGCGCATGCCTCCGGGGTGACCCTTCACCTCCATCTGATTCCCATTCCTCAGATGCCGCGCGTTGCTCGGAGGGGTCCGGCCCGGCGGCGGCGACGGACGCAAACGCAGTCCGCCCACCCCCTCTCACAGACCCCCACCGCGCCGACAGCAACGCAGACCCCCTCCCGATAACGCCGCCTAGTCTCACCTTGTCAGCGCCGATAATCCGGAGCTTCTGCGTCACGCCAGACGACGTAACGCAGTCTCTCTCGCTCTCCTCTCGAGCCCTTCCCGGAGATTCGCTTTCCGTGGGGCGGATGGAGGGTGGGCGGCAATTAGGCAAACACGACAGGTAACAAATGGAGACTTCACAGTGCGTCAGAGATTAATTAATGGCCGATCTAAATATGGCTTCGTGGCTCTGTCGAGATGTCAAGAGACGCACTGTTCTCGCGCGTTGGATCTAGTGTGCAGACGGGCGCGTTCGCCCTGATCTTGAACATCGGAGTTCAAAAAAAAAAAAAACCTCCCGTCTCCACTCTGCCCTACTTGTGCTGTTTCTCTCAGGACGTCGGGAAGTCAGGTTTTCTAGTCGGGCACCGTGTTTTGTTATGATGTTGCATTTGAGCGAGTCCATGCTGCTCCACTTAGGAGGTCATGGAGATTTTGAGGACTTTGAACATGCACACTGTGCCTGTGACCTAGTTTCATTGAAATTTCCCATTCTCTGCAGAAGTTTTTGTTAGGTGCCTGAAATTGATGTTGGCTCCGATGAGAAAGTCGGAAAGAATCCGCGCGGGGACATTAATGAATAACATTTGCGCTTAGGTAAATATAGGTAGCGGGACCACTTCAGTTGGAAACTAATTGTTTCTCGTCACTTTCTGTATAGCTTTGTGAAAAAGCGCTCCGCAGAATTCACACATTTCCCTTCCCTCAGGACATTCACAGCACCAAAGCGAAACTTTTGGCGCTCCTCACATGAGACCGCTTCTCACCGTTAAGAGGCAGAGCTACCCAGAAATAGCAGAGGAGAATATCCCCTCTGCCTGTGCCTGGCTGGCGGCCCACCTTTCAGGTCTGCAGCTTTAACCTTCAGAGACTTGCGCTGCTGATGTGGCTCGGGTTTGGCCCGGCTGAGCTCGCTGGGAAATCAGCCAGACAAAGGAGTGTGGGTAGATGAGCAGAATAAAGATTTCAACTGTTCTCAAGTTTTTTTTTTTCCTTTTTTTTCCTCTGGAAAAAGAGGATATTGTTATGGTGGAATAGATATTAGAATAAGTTGCAGTCCTTTGAGGACATTTTGTGCTGGAAAAGACAGATTCTGGTGTGAAACAGCTTGACTTTTAAATGCCTGAGGGTAAAACACTTCAGAAATCACTTACTACTTCACTCTGGAATGGTTACTGTTGCACTGACAGTATCAACAATATTAATCACTTTTATCTGTTCTTTAAATAACTCTCTGTATCCCCGTGTGAAGCATTCAGAGTCGCTGTTTGGTGGATTTTCTTGAGAGAACCACGAGCTGATTTTATCTTCCATCTGTTGCCTCAGATTTAATAAACAAGTGCTATCAAGCTCCTCCCCGAAGTTTCAAAGCTGAAACAAAGGAACGTATTTTCCCAAGATGTCAAAGTGCTCTTGTAATATCACTCTCTGACAAGTGATGTCAGGTTATAATTTCTCATTTCCATGCTGTCAATTCAATTTCAACATCTGCTGATAACATGAGCAAACAAACCTGTTAGACTTGTTTTCCCCTGCATTTCCGCATGTATGTGATGTTGCTTTGCCAGTCGAATCAAAAGTCTGTCTGGTCCGGCCTCTTTGTTCAGTCCTCGCATGCTCTGCGAGAGAGGCTGCCTGGTTACAGTAGCGCTAGAGACGGCCTCATTGTCTGCATCACTCACTGTCTCCTCTTCTTTCAGGTTGGCTAGGAGTCGGAACTGACAACAATTTGCTTTGACTTATAGGCAAACACTCAAAACAGCCTAACTCATACTGTATGCATCAGGGTTGGATCTGGTTGTTTCATCTTGACTGAGTTCTGTAAAGCCATGGTATCCACTGTTTCACAGACACGTTGAATCTCTGAGAATTATCTTCATCCCCGGATTCATTCTGTGTGATGGGCTTGATTCTTACACGATGTGGAAACTATTACAAACTATCACAAAATACAAAAAAAGAGATCAAAGAGGGAATTTTACAAGTGGGACATAAGCGCGCCGCTTGATGATTAAACCCAACGTATTGTGGCCTTTGAAATCATGAAAACCCACCTCCTCCTTTTTTGACTAACTTCATTCTGCTATCACTTTGCCCCTCATCGGTTGATGTTACCGTTAATGGGCCTATGTCAGTTTAAAGTGGATATTTAAGGCATTTCAGCAGTTTGGTGAAGTGACGGTGTTTGTGCGACTGTTTCTTCCTCAAAATCTGATTCCTTGAGACATTTAGAGTCGGATGTGCATGCACTCTATGGCTGTATCACTCCAGCCATAACTTGGTTGTTGCCAAACTGCTGCAGGCAAGAAGGCCAGTGCGAACAGCTTCTATGCTAGTACAACAAAACAAGGATAAATACTCCATTCGACCATACTAGGTCACCTTTAAAATACTTTTATACACACTCACTCCAGGAGCAGATGTACAGTAGAGCTGTGTCTGTAGGTGCCAACAAGCTCATCCTTAAATCAGTTGATCGGCTCTTTGCAGTTTGCAGGTTCCTCAGCTTTTCCAACCAAAAACCAAAACCAGAACCAACAAGTTTCTCGAATGCAGCAATAAAGCCGCCCGCCTGCTGTGTTGATTCAGCTGACACAGTACAGTTAATAGTTGAGCAATAGCCCAGAGTCACTGGTGCTTTGCATAATTCCCTTCCCTTGTTTCTAGTATTTGCTATTGCTCACAAGATGAATGCGGGTTTTCAGAGAGGTTACACATGTTCACACACGCACATGATTAAAGGATTTGCCGTTGTGTCATCGTGCGGGCACAAGAGATGCGGCCGGCTGTGAAATCATGCTGTGTGCGAGACCTCATCGACTCACCAGGGCTTTGGTCTCCTCCTCGTCTTTGTAATAGTAGAGCTGCTCCCCACGCAGAACAAACCAGCGACTGTGCCAAGTCTTGACAAAACCTCCTTGCTTCCTGAGCCACCCACACCTAATGACTCCGGGTTGCCCCTGCTTCTGGATGTCTGTGCCGGTCAGACCTCCGCTGCACTGGGGACTAGTGTGGGACACACACTGGTCCTCCATCACAGCAAATCTAATCTGCAACAAGAAAAGGACAACGTTGAAGTGGCTGGAGTGCAGAAGTGGCACATTCCTGAATAGGTGAGAGAAAAACAACACAAGGTCAGGAGAAAGGAGTGTCAGCATGCAGGAGCCATTCGCAGTTTGTGTTCAAGTGTTTCTGCAGCACAAGTTTCACATGATTGTGGAGCTTACAGTGCCAACTTCCTGGAGGATTTCAACCAATAGGGGAATGCACTGTCCTGATAGGAAGGATGTAATAATCTCAGTCACCACAGTCCAACGGCAATGTGGCAGCAATAACTCACTTCATTCAGCCCAGTTAATGAAAACCATTTTCTTCCTGTGTGGATTATGCGGAGTCGAGGTTTGCCAATGTCGCTTTCGGTTCTGCATCACCTGTCTTTCTCAGCAAATGACACCTTAACTGCAGTGTCCATGTGGCTCCATGGTGGAACATTGTGGAGCTCAAGGCAGACCGGGATACAAAGGCTGAAGGGAAAATGTGGGGGGAAGAATTCCTAAACCAGATAAGACGACCATAGGCCTGGGCCCTAATCTCTTTAATCTATATCTTGTGTCAGCCACGTTTGTATGTTGTATGCCTGCCAGTCTGTCCCTCTATCTACACTTTGTGTCTCCATTTCGTTAAACCTTCAACGTTTTCAGCTGTGAAATTCAAATATTCTTATCTCGCACTAAAAATGTGAACCTAAAACAGTCCGAGTGGGCTCTCAATTGTCACCTCACGTGCACTAAATCACCTTCCACACATTGTTTCAATAAGCGCAGAAGTACATTGTCTGGGCTCTGAGTCACTGTGTGATATATGCTGATGCTGCTGCTGCTGCTGCTGCTGCTCGGAGACTGCTGCTGTCAGCTCCAGGCTCGGCCATGTTATCGGTGGCTCCGGTCGAGCTTGCCTTGGTGGCAGTCCAGACAGCCCACGGGCCCAGATGAAGACCAGATGAGGACCAGATGCGGCCCAGCGACGTTCCAGGCAGCGGAGCAGCAAGTGCAGCAGGTCTGCAGCGGCAAAAACTGCACAGCTCAGAGTGTGTGTGTGTGCGTGTGTACCAAACACATGTGCAAGCACAAACACGCTCGCCACCCTGGATTCCTAAGAGAAAATAGTAGTTTTTCACTTTGTTTTTGCACTGCTGTGGCCATAACTTACTCATTATCTTGTCCTCATCTGCGCTCCACCTTCGAGCGCTGCATCCGTGAAGGGGAAAGGAAAAAACAAAACAAAAAAAAAAAAACGAGAGGGAGTGGGCAGCTCGCTCTCACTTCAGCAGCAGTGAAAGCTATCACCTAAAACCGAGTCCGCTCGACGGAAAAATTCATTGTGCGGGATCATTTAACAGTAGTATTGCAGGGGATAGCTTTAATCCCTGCAGCTCTCCGCACACTTGATTTTCTCAGCCGAGAGTGGGCGCACACATGAGCGCACACGCGCAGCATAAATCACACTCTGGGGTGGATACACCCATCTGTTGATGGAGTCACCTGCTGCGCTGCCAGTCTGGTGCCGCAGCCTTTTTACAATTTCATGCCTCCTGCACAGGGCCTAGTTAACAGCGCGGCTGGAGCTGGCCCCGGCTGTCACCGGTGCAGACGGTAACTAACTCAGGTGGCAGAAACACTTTTCAGACTCTGCGCTGCACTGTGGACTACGCGGGAGGGGGTGCGGTACAGTGCCGTAAGAGATTGCAAAGTTGTGTCTAAATCGATGAGCTAACAGACCTATGGGATGAGATTAGTGGAAAGCACTAGAGGGTTTTTATTGTACAGCGAGAGTGACGTGATGAATACGGAGTCGTAGGGAAATTATGCGTTAGCTACGGCCGTAAAGCAGTAGTGTTGAAGACGGCAGCCAACCGCAACTGTCACTAATGATCTCGGAAACACATTTTCACAAAAGCTATTACATATGATTGTAAAGCAAAGGATAATACTGGATGTTGTCCCGGTCCACAGTTCGTACATTATGTTAATAAACAAGATTTATGCGGTGCAACAGCCACACAAGTGCTAAAGAAATTCATATGTAGCCTTTTGCATATACTGTATTTCTCCAGTGACCTCCTAATGATACCAGATGTGGCTGTAAGCACATTTATGATGCATCTGCAAAGAACACAGCGCTGTGTTTCCCAATGTTTTTGCCCAGTCAGCATTTTTGAAATCATTCTCCTAGAAATGCATTCAGTGTCTTGGAAAAAAAAGGTATATGCAGGCACTAGTATCTGAACTGTGTATGTAGAAGTCTGCAGTGCACTGAGATTCACACCATGTTGATCTGTCTTCTTTCTCTTTTTCGTCTCACCAGTCTACCACAGTGCAGACACACTCACTCTCACACTCACACCCGGACAGTCCAGAGTCTGCAGTTGAGACTCTAGACTAGTTGGACTAAAGAAAGCCCACACAGCAAGAACTTGCAAACCCGGGATCTTCGTCCTGTGAGGCAGCAGCACTATTCACTATACTACCATTCAGTCTACAAAAGAAAAGCAAAAAAAAGAAACCTACGCTTGACATCGGAACATCAACTTTGGAAGGGTTATAAATCAAACTGAGTAAGACTTTCATTTAAAACTGCTTGAGGGGAAATTATCTTGGAATGCAACTCTGTAAATATAAAGCCCAATTTTCTTCTTAATGTTTGGTGATGGCACCAAACTTAATCTCCAGATACATGGAGCAGAACATGGGTCATTTAATTTCCCAACTGGCAATTAACGATCTCCATTAACGTCTGCTCAAGTCCAGCCGCGTTTCTCTCTCACAGCTGTAAGATAACAATTTGAGGCATGAGATGGAGAATTTTCTCACAGCACATCGAAGAACGTTGACCAGTAAGTGGGGAGAGACACCCTGACCTTCACTATAAACAACTACAGCTCAGTATACAGCACAGACAGTGACCACACATACACAGCCACACACACACACACACATACACACCACAAACATGCGCTGAGCACTTGAAAGGACAAGACAAAGATAGTCACGACTCAGCCCCCGTAGATTTGGTGGCATGCACTATAATTTCTAAGCAGGATGCAGCATATCTGTGGCTCTGTGGCAGTCGAGTAAAAATGAATACTTTTAAACTCCACAAGTTGTAGAGAAAAGAAGGGAGGGACTGGCTTTATTTTTCTGCAGGGTGCAAATCTTTTAAGCCACCGTTGATGTTTGCCTCTATTTCTGCACCGAGGTATTAGCAGTCTGTGTCTGCGTCTGCATCTGTATCTGTCTAAAATGGTTGCTGAGCCAGACGACCTCAAGATCACAGACGCCTTGTTGTCGGTTTATAAATATGCATCTGGCAGTGAAATCATACGGCACAACTGCAGGATGCGTCTATGGTAATGAAAGCTGCTCTGTGTGCAGACAACAGGGCACTGAATTACAGAATAAATCAGTTTGAATGGAGGGTTGCTCACAACTATCCATGCAGCCATCCATTATCTTGCCCACTTTGTACCCAGCAGTGTTGCGTGGGTCTGCTGGTGCCTATCTCCAGTGTACATGGTACATGCCAGCCCATCACAAGACATACACATCATTGACACACACACACACACACACACACACACACACACACACACACACACACACACACACACACACACACACACACACACACACACACCTGGGAGCAAATTTGACTGTCCAGTCAAACTTAGTGCATGTTTTTGGACTGTAGGAGGAAGCCGGAGTACCCAGAGAAAACCCACGCAGACACATGGAGAACATGCAAACTATACAGAGAGGCAGTCGAGGCGTCCTTTCTGTGAGTGCTTTTCCACTATGCCACCGTGGCCTTTTCCTTGGCCACGAAGAAAAGCACCTGATATTGACTCCATCAAAATGCAACTGGTGGTGAATATGCCAAATGTGCAGATCTTGAAGGACCACATTGTCAGAAGATCTTTTTGGGACTTGCCCAGTGTTTGTTCCCTGCATGGGAGAGCAGCCCCCAGCACACAGACAGCCCGGGCCACTGTTTGGCATGTCTTGTTTGAACTGAGCTGGAGCTGAAGAGATTGAGGCTTCACTTCACTGTCTGGTTTATCCTCTGGGAAATTAAAGTGGTGTGCAGGAAGATATTTGCGGGGGTAAAAATACTACCTAAAGTAGCCTAAATCATACATTTCGGGCTGCACAAAAACACAGCATTCCACTCTTCTAATTGAGACTTTATAGGCTGTTGCCCAAACTGCCAAGTTATGTTGGTGTCCGGGATGGTGGCAGGAAAATGTGCTGTGACCACAGGAAGTGGCCGGCCAGAGCAGCGGCCAGAGAGAGAGAGAGCAGTCTGTGGAGAGAAGACTGGATCCTACAAACATAGATGCAGCGCTGCCTTTCCCATCCTCTGAGTGCTGTAAAGCGACATGGGCCAAACTGGTAAACATGATCGAGCTAAGTGCAGTTTACGGGCACCGTGTGGCTCCAGTTCATAGTTTTCAATCTGCTGCTGTACGTTTCACCTGCTTGTCGCAACCTGTTCAAGTCGGTGAGAAAGATTTACAGCCTCAAGTTATCAATCTTTGACATTGGACAGTATTTTCTTCTTTGGCTGAAATGACATTGATAGATTTCGCAAATTGTGTCTAGCTAATAAAGATAATGTTACAATGGATCCTCTGCTCATGTCCTACAGCATGTGGCCAACATTGCCACGACCATCTGTCTGTCTTCAGACCTCAGTTTTGCATTTTTAACAGCTGCTGCACACCACATTGGACCCGGCCCTTGCCAGTAAAGCCTGTGCCAACTTTCCTTGCGTGATGCAAAGGTCAATGGAGTGTTAAGCACAAAAGTCAGGATGGAAGGTCAACACAGTGCCAACATTTGGCCCGAGCAAGTCCATTAAATTCTCTGTGCGTCTGTCTTTCATTAATAGAAACAGATAACACGCCATTGCATACGGCGACTGACGGACATGCAGGATGTGAGAATGATTTTGTGCGAGTCAGCACATTTGACAGCTGATTCAATCCACCTGGCAAAGTCATAGAGTCTGGGTTTCGTTAGCCACCCTCTCTGCGAGGCTTAGTTAAAACACAGTCGTTTGACAAAGTTCACGTTTGTAGATGCTTTGGGACTGTTACTCCAGCTGAAAAAAAAGAGGAAAAAAAGCAGGAAACATGAACTTCACATTGCCAGTCAATGCTGTCGACCCCCTTTAAATAACCCCAAGCAACTTGCCCCCATAAAGCCTGCACAGTAGGGCCTCCATGACCCACATGTGTGTAAGACAAATATAACCCTCCGCTACCAAAGCTGCTACCTCGACAGCGGGCCGTTCCTGTCAGACTCCTGCTGAAAAGTCAGAGGAGGGCATGTTTCTTGTTTTGCCAGTGCAGTGCCGTGCCGTTGGAAAGGATGTGAAAGAGGAAGGACTTCAGAGTGGTCACAGACGGAGCTGATTCAATCCTCTGGCCAGCGCACACACAAACTGCGGCCTGTCATGATTTAATACAGAGGAGCGGCTTTCCCATCGTTATGGGTAGGTATGTAGTCTTTGATGAGTAATTGCACAGCCCATTTGAGTCACGGAAAGGTTATTTGGCCATAAGCAGGAGGAAGAAAAAAAGGAGGTCAGCATGGTCAATACAATACATATCACACACACACAGAGGGTTTTTTTTGGAGATTCAGTATCCACCAGGCCTTGGTGATGAAACGCCAAATAATCTCCCCTGGCGCTCTCGCATGATTCAAAGTGATGAGTCAGTGTTCACTATTTTGTCTACACACCAATTTCGACGCCATATGTGTGCCCTCCTCACGGTCTTCAATGCAGCTCTTTTGGTGTGATACAGTCGTTACCCTCTCACTAGCATCGCCGCCCCTCCCTCTCCATTTTCCTCCACGCCATGTGTCACAGCGTGTCTGGGAACTGAGCAGGAGCCCTGTGAAGAAACCAGGATGAAGACTTGAAATTGACCGCTGACTCACTTGCTGCATTTGTCTGACACAGTATGCGAGCGGCGGGGGCTGATACCGCTGATGCGGCTCGCCTCGGTAACGCAGTATCTGAATGAGTGTCAGTGAAATAAGATGCAAAATGCTACGATCACAAAGAGAGCAGCGGGGGCTGAGAATTGCACCTGTGATCGCAGTCATTTTCCCCGGAGGTGTTTTGCTCCGAGAGCTTTGGGGAACGCTAAATGTACTGTTTTAACAAATGTCACCTTGTGATGGGCTGAACCATATAAAAATAGAATGAATGTTAGATCTAAAGATTTGTCACGGTTCTGAGTGATAAATCTGTAGCTGCCGTTAGCCAGCCTGTTAGCTTGACCCTAGCATAAAAAGAGGAAACCGAGTTGCAGTGTTAACCAGTGTTATGTAACTGGGTAGCAGTTGTTAGCTTCACTCGGTTTTAAGATTACATAGATTGCATTACTCGATTGAAACAAAACAACACCTTTACCAACACCTCTTAAGCACAATTTAAATTTCTACAAATTTCATTTCTACATAGAAATAACATTTTAAAACACAAGCAGGTTACTGGTAACAGCAGTTATTATTTGTTAGTTGTCCAGGTATCTTCGCATGTCCCCGGACAGTTGGAGCATTGAGAAAGAAGACTGATATAAAAAGAGTGAGATGTTACACAAAAATAACATAACATGATACTATCTTAGCTTAAGAGGTGCTGCTAGGCCATTTTTTTAAAAAGTTGTTAAGGTGTTTGTAGTCTATGAGCTAAGCTGTGCTGGCCACATGCTAAGCTTTAGACTGGGCAGAAATGAGAGGTATCAATCTAACCCTAACCCTTATCCTTCTGCCACAAAGTGAATGATAAATATTCCTTCCACCCTATGAAATCTGCATTTTAGTCACAACAACAGTGTCACTGCATCGTCTGCCTGGTCTCCATCCCTTTTCCGTCTCTCAATAAACAGCTATCACAGTCAGACCTGGGAACAGGCGAGGACGGCAGCTGACAGGGGGAACCTGATCTCTGGGCTTTCCAGCAGCACAGCTTGTGCACTGCAGACATTCCTGGCACACGGGGGTCATCATATCGCCTCTTCTTATACCTCAGCTCGTGCCTTGTTTTCCTGCAAATCTCCCTCCTCTGTTAACACACCAAGTACGGGGGCTACAGGTCAGAGGCACCTCTCTTGCCCTCACTGCCGCTTTGTACACATCTGACCTTCTTGTCCTTTCCTTCTCTTTATCTTTCATATCTTTTCTCTCCCTCGTGTTCCCATTGTTACTGTGCTTTCAGCAGCATTACGGTGACAGACCTCGAACATGTGGCACGACCAGCACATTATCCCAGACATGATTTAGTTCTCAGTTTGGCCAGCCGACAGCCAGACAGGGGGTCAGGGTTTTGGATGGCATATGCAACGGTTTTGCCATCTGTATGGCCCCTTATCAGAACAAGCTAGCAACAGTTTCCTGACAACAGCAACAGTACTGTAAGCACACTGTATTTCAATCAGTTGTTTTTGTTCTGTACGCTGTTGCAGTTTAACAGTGAAACAAACATGCTTGATAGATATTAAAGCTTTTGGACATAATCTTTTTTGGTGCCATTTGGTGTGAGACACATCTATACTGTATATATCGGATATATTATATATTCATAACTGAAATGTGTACATTCATTAAGATGTTTACAGCTGGATGAGTTGTGCATCTTTGCTATCACGCTAGAAATCTGTCACATTAATGTGCCATTAACTTGGCCATTATATCAGCAACAAAATTATGATGCTGCAGGTCGAATTGAAATATGAACCCAGATCAATGCGATGTCAGCGACGACACTGATGTGCCTGTTTGTGCCCTTGTCAACACTGATGTCATTTGTGTTGCAGGTAAAATAAAATACATGCAGAAATATTTAGCAGATACAGGAATCCACCCAAAAACATCACCAAATACCACTGCTCCTTCCATATACAGCTCTGCAAGAGGCAGCGATGTCAAGCTTATATAAACTTCAGCTCCAGGGGTACCTGCTTAAAATACAAATTACATAACTTAACGTGTCACTCAGCCCCTTTAAAGCTGACACAGACTGGCAGATTGTCTGCAGACTGCGTCCTCGCACGCAGAAACGATATGAGTGTGACACAAAAACATCCCTCAGAGGCAAAACACACACAATCTAGGAACCTTTAACCCTTAGATCAGCAAACTCACCTTCCAAATAAGCTGCCCTGTTGAATCCCTCAGCTCTGATGTGTTGGGATGCAACTCTATCGTATCCAATCCTGTGACAGGTGATCACTTAACACCAGCAGAAATCCTGCTCTGAGACAAGCTGAGGTTGTCGTCCAGCTCAGCTGCTGCTGCTGTTTCCCCTCCTGAACTCACTCAGCGTGCACTGAGGGGGCTGAGTTCGGCTCGAGCGAGCTGCTGCAAACTTTTCCTCTGACTGCTCACACCATCTGCATGCTGAGAAAGTCTCCGCTGAGGACAGGAAGGCTGTTGCGGTCAGCACAGTCACTCATGGGGCACCATTACAGCAGGAGTCCGCCCAGACACACACACACACCCCACTCTCTCTCTCACACACACAGGCACACACATACACACACACACACACGTTGCTCTCTCTCACTCTCCCAGCACTGCAGCCTATGCAGTCCTAACTCCTCCAGTCATCCTGGCTGGTGAGACTCTCTCACTCACAGTCTGAGGAGACCGTGTGTGTATGTTGGTTACAGAAAGGAGGAGGAGGAGGAGGGGGAGGGGGAGGAGGGAGGGGGGAGGGAGGAGGGGTGTGCGTGTTATGAGTGTGTGTATGTGTGTGAGAATGTTTTAGGAAGTCTCAAGATAAGAGCTCTGACTGAGCGCCGCTCCTGCAGCGCAGCTGACTTTCTCTTCTGTTTCAAATTCCACGCGAGACGCTTTCAAAGTTTTCCAAGGCTCATAATGTGGCGTATAAAATCCCACACTTGACATTTATCATCGGAGAGTAACTCTAACTTGGAGAGCTGCCCCAATTTAAGTGCCATATACAAATGACTGCATGTGTGCACCTCGACAAACATTTATTCAGGGACACCGTCCTCACTTTGGTGTCAGCCCAGCTGTATACACAGCAGTGGAAACAGCATCTTGTTTACTGGGGGGTGGTCTCAAAGGTCCCTCACGGCTCATTCTGAAGAACTTGTCTGTGTGAGTAACAAGGGGCTTTTTCTCACTTTCCGTGTCATTTACTGAAGTAAAAATACACAAACGGGGCTATTACAGCGTTGTTAGAGATGTGAATTTCTGCATCTGCCCTCACAGACGTATGAATTGTGACATGTGCGTTCTTGAGCTCTGTATCGACACCTCGCAACCTGCTCAATCACCTGACATCGGCTATTGATTTATGCGGAGTTTACAGCATGTGGCTGTCTGAAAGGTAAGGACTGAGCAATTATATGTAATTATATATAAAACGCTTAATTGGAGAACCGTCTGGAAATATGTATCAGGTTCCAAAAGATCTTCATACCTGTCAGTGAAGAAGGTGAATGCGGTTTCATTTGGCTGTACGCCAATTTTCAAATGACGTCTAAAACACTATACAAAGAGAAAACTATACAAAGAGATATAATAAATTCAAATATTCACCACCATGAAAACACACATTTTCTGATCTTTCACGTGGCCGCGATTGACATCATCACCACAAACCTTAATGTGTCCTCGGCACGTGTAGGCCACATGTCCCGCCACCATCCACATATCCAATAAACCCGGGGAAATTCCAGTCTGTGTGGGAGGCGGCCAATGTGTCAACAGTAATTACTTCCTCAAAATCGAATCATCGGGATGAGAATTAACTTGTTTTGCAGTATAGCAGCACAGAGACGGGGGCTGTGTGTGCGTACTGTGATTTGACCCTGGAGTGGTGAGGATGACGTCACCGAGCACACTCCTGATTGGGTCGTCGAGGTGTCAGAGGGTGAAGAGCGGGGGTCAGCCTCAACACATTACCTATTGATCTGTTTGACTTAGAGGCAGACTGAGGCAGGGGTCACGTTCACAGCTTCTATTAACATCTGTCAAATGCTTAATCAAGGAGGCCCATGAATCTGTCCAAAGCGCCCCGCCACGGCTTTTCCGGATGATCTAAATTTTCTTTGGCTAAGTGGTTTGTGCTGGAGCACGACTACAGTGACCTGGACTAAAAAGCTGTGATTGCATATCTGGAGCTGCCGTGATAAAACACACCATTGCCTTTTGTGACACCTCATAACCGGAGGGTTTTTAGAGGAAGAAAAAAGTTTTATTTCACAGGCCCAGGTGTGACCCTGAGACCTTTTGGATTTTTATTTCGCCATTTTTCCCACCACAATGTACGGAAGCAGTGATCATAATGATCCTGGCTCTGACTCAGGTAAATGTGCTTGTTGGCTGCAGCCTGTTCGATGCTTGCACCCTAATGGCGATTCATAGTATTAAACTGGTGAGTTGAAATGTGGCGGTCCATTTGTTGCTACAGCAAAGCTCCAAAAAGTCTGAACTTTGCGAGCTGACCTTGGCGCAACTGCTACGACTTGGTGGAACACATTTTGCTCCGGGCTACTCTTTGATATGAAATTGCATGGCGTGTCATTATAAGAGCACATTTTTACATATTTTTTCATGCGCTGCAACCGTTTTTATATATTTATATTCTGCAATCAGAATATACTAAAAATCACTCCCAGCCATAAAGTTTAATCTCCACACAGGAGGTGACTTTTATTTTTTGTGCGCGTTATGAGAAGCCTCATTGGGTTTAACATAGATTGAATGAAATGAGATGAAACAACAGTAGACCCAGAGCCATCTGTCCTCAGCCATCCCTCAGCATGTTTTATTATATTTGCAGGACGTGGAATGCTGAACATGAAACACTGTGACCTTGTGACGTAAGAAGTGGCCATCTGTAAACAAACTAGAGCTGCGTCTGCTCCCTGGAGATACTCTTGGTGGATGGTGGGGGGGCTGCCGGGGACCCTATCCGATAGGAGATAACTCACAAGATTAGAATGGATGAATCCTCACAGAGGAAGCCTCTGGGAATTGAAAGGTTCTCGATGGTTTCGCTGTTCTCATGGCCTTGCAGTCAGAGGTTTTGGACAGTCAGTGACTTCTGGAAAGATAATAAAAATCTTTGGAGCCTAGCGGCAGTCTGACAAAAGGCCTTTCCCAGCACATCTAGAACTCATTTACTCACAATTTTCAGCTGTGTAATATTCCTGTATGGCTATGTGATTCTGGTGTTTGAGCCTCACTGCTCCACTGTGCTCTGCTCTGTGTTATGTGTTTCTATACATATTTCATGTCATGGCACAGTGAACAATCTTCATTCATCATTTGTCAGTCCCTAGTCCCACAATCAGCACAAAGCAACAAAAAGAAGCTCTCCAGACTAAATAATAAGCAATTTTATGATAGTTACTTTGCAGGAAGGTCTCGGATCAGACCTCAGGGCCTTTCTGTGTGGCATTTGCATGTTCTCCCCATGTCTGTGTGGGTTTTCTTCAGGTAATCCAGTTTCCTCCCATCGTCATAGATGTTCAAGTTCATTCGAAACTCTAAACTGTCCTGAGGTGTGAGTGTGAAAATAAATGGTATGTGTCCCCTGTGATGGACTGGAGATCTGTCCAGGATGTATTCCCTGCCTTCACCCTATGTGCACTCAGATAAGCTCCAGCAGACCCCTGAGACCCCACTTAGGAATAAATCGGTTAAAATAAATGGATGGTTGACTTTAAATCGATAGTTCAGCCTTAATGGGGGATCGTAACTGAAAGATAGGTTCGCTCGTTTGCAACAAACCTAGACTTATTCTGGCTCGGCTGTCCCTACAGAGTTTGTCATGTCTCAGTTTTGTGGTGCAAAACATTGTCTGTTTTGATCACTTTTACTTCTCTCACCAGTATTTCTTTTATTCCAATCAAGAGACTGCAAAATCTGACTTTACTCAGCCCACACAGCACCAAACAGCCTAAGGGCATAGAGACGGTGGCGGTGGTTTATTCAACATCTAAGAAGATATTTTTCTCAGGAGTTTGAGGCCAAAACACAGCTAAATACTAAACACTAACATGACTTCAAATGAATGATGGTAAGAACTCGGCTGCTGGATGTCTAAATAAGCAACTGAGACCTGAGAGGTTTTGCCATGGCAACTTGAATTAGGAGATCCATCAATGTGATGTTATAGCTTATTTCTCATGCCCCCAAGTGGTCTAAATTAGTTAGTACAATTTTTGTGTGCAGAGAGTGGTTAATATCCATCCATCCGTCATCTCACCCGCTCCCCGCTGGTGTTGCCAGGGTCTGCTGGCGCCTGTCTCCAGCTCACACAGGGCGAGGGCAGTTAATACATCCTGGACAGGTCTCCAGTCAACTGCAGGAAGCACACACCCAGCATTCACTCTCACACTCACTCCGAGGGGCAATTTAGTGTCTACAGTTGGCCTAAACATGCATGCTATTGGGCAGTAGAAAGAGACTCGGGTACCTGAAGAAAACCTAGGCACACACAGGGAGAACATGCAGACTCCACATGGAAAGGCCCTCGGTCCAACTAGGAGTCAATTCCAATACCTCCTTGCTGTAAGCCAACATTGCGATCCAACAGAGTACCATCTTGGCAAAATAAATGAACAATCAAATAAAGGTTAGCCAGAACATCACAGCTCCAACTGACTCATCTCCAAAAGCATAGAGTAACTCCCAGCCAGATATCACAATAGGTTTTCATAGGAAATCCACTGTGTTGGTGTTTGTCAAGGCCCAGGTCAGCCACTATGTATCTTTACACACATCCTTCATTTTGTCTCCTGCCCCCAACACAGATACAAATATAGTGGGAAGGTCACAGCTTCTGCTCTGAACCTGCTGACTGCACAAACACACTTGCAGACCCCGACAAGGACAAACACACTCCTGCAGGAACAGTGTGTCCTGGACCGTTTTTCCTTCCTCTCGTCCTCTCTAAACCTAAAAATCCTGAAAAATGGAAGTTTAATAAATTCAAAGAACCTCTTTACCTCCCCCGTGTAAACAGAAATCTGTCTAGATTATTGACTAACGGGTATTTAACTGGCTTCTTAACGAGTCTTTATATGCACACTGTTGTTGTTTATATTTGTCTAATGGAGGGTTAGTTTTGGTGTTAGGAGTTTAGTGATTTGAAGTCTTCAAAATAGAAAACACACAATGGTCATGGAGTTTTTCTCAGTGCAATCCTGCTCTCTAGTGGTGACTCCTAAAACATCTTGAAACAAAAACTGATTTTCTTTTTCTTCAAAATATATTTTTACATCTCAAGTTCCTCAACACACACACACTTAACACTGGCTTTAAAGATATCAGTCTTTTTGTGTCGTGATGTATGTCACATGGAAACAGTGCATAATTACAACTGGGTTAGTGCTTTTAACAGTCTTATCAGACTTATTACTAATATAACACGTTAGATTTAAGACAATCTAATCTTGCGATGTTGTGTAAGTCAGCATCAAGGAAAAGCCAGAAATGTCAAATAAATGAAAACAAATCTATAAGATACAGTACCGTCGCGGGGCCACCAGAGGTCCATGTGTCACAGCAAATGGATGATGCTGACACTCAAGATGATTCAGTTTAGAAGCCATTTCTTTGGGCTAAATGACCATCTCAGAGGCAGATATAGTTCATTGCTTTGATTCTTTTTTAACCTTAGCAGTGCAGACAAAATGCTTAAATTGAGTGTACTTAGGGCCTTACTGTGCGGGAATAGTATGCTCTCCCAAGATGTATGTGCCTTTTTGTCTTGGCGCACCGATTTCCTCCTAAAGTTCAAAAACATGTCAGTGGAGACTCTAAATTGCCCCTACATGAGAGGGTGAGAGAGAATAGTGTGTGTGTGTGTGTGTGTGTGTGTGTGTCCAGAGACAGCCTGCGTCCTCTGCCTTTGCCCTGTGTAAGTTGGATAAGACAGCATCAGACCCCCACAACATCACTGGATACAAAGCGGGCCAGATCATGGATGGATGGTTGGGTAGATGGATGGACGGATATTTAACATATACAGCCTTCAAATACACTAAAACACAGGTTTTCCTGGCAGACAGTTTCTACATCTGCCTCCCACCTTCCTCAGCCAAACAGACTATGGTCGTCTGAGTCACTCTTGCTCAAATCGTTCTGAACAACAAGTATGTGACAGGCTGGTTGTTTTACTTTTTCTGTGGACTGTGTCCTCAGCGCCTACTCGTTTGGCACATAAAGCACAGCAAACATCTCCTGATGCAACAGTCTCAATGTAAACTGGATTTAGACCTTCATGAGTCATTCCAAGGTACACTTGTTTACTTATCGGTACAGTTTCTATTGAAAATACTGTGAAATACTTAATCATCTATTAATCATCAATTCCAATTGACTCCTTTTGGTATTAGCGGTTCAGGGTTTCCATTTATGGTGTTTCTGTGCATCGTTTGAATAGCAGGATGTGGACGTAATAATGGAAGTATGTATACTTTTTCTGAGCTGGAAGGAGGCTCTGGATGTGATCAGACAGACATATAGACGCATTCTGTACAGTAGGTGGGTAGGTGATTAGATGGAAAGATAGATCGAGACCATATTGATTGGTCCCCTTTGGGAAATCCAGGATACATGTCTGCAAGTGACAAAAGGCAGATGGGAAATGCTCCTCCTCCTGTTGACGAGAATAAATTCCTCTCGGGGTCGCTCAGCCCGGTCACTGGGGTCAAGGTTCCAAGCAGCCCTGACGTTTAAGGGGCCAAAGTCTGAAGTAACCGGACAGGATCCCACTTAGAGTTTACGGCGCTGCTTGTTACTTTTCACAGGCCCTCGGTGAGCGCTATCAGCGCAATCAATCTCATCGCTTAATTTCCTCGTCCAGAGTGTTTATGTGTTGTCTCCAATAAGCCTTGTCATTCTGCGGCTTCAATAAACAACCTGTTGAGACAGGGCCAAACTGTAAATACCAGAACATCTATTTGCAGTAAATCAGTGTTATTTACTACTCCGTTCACGCACCTTTGTTTCTGTGGAGGCGGCAGTGACGTGCTCGGGGAGTCAGATAAAGGGTATTTCTCACCAACGCTTTCCTGTTATTTTCCAGGGTCCTTTGTTTGGTTGCGAGGCCTCGGCCCATCGGTTCTCAGGGGAGCAAGAGGAACATTCAGGCCGGAGCACTTAACACTCCTGGCCTCACACACGGACTGCTCCCATACCTGTCTGTGTCACTGTGTGTGTGTGTGAGTGTGTGTGTTTACACGTGTCACCTTGTCCTTGGATTGAGGGGCTACATCCCTGCAATTAGTTCCCACCTTTTCCAGGGAGGTTTGCAGTACAAAGCTGTGAAAATCAGGAAATAATATGTATGAAGAGAAGAAGAATATTTGCCTAAATTGATTCATTTAGTCTGATGCTCCAGCGGCATTTTTGTCCAGACATGAATTAACAGAATCAATCACGTATGAGAGGAAATGCTGCAGTTATACAACAGCAAGAAAAACATTTACGTGTGATGTGTGGTCTTGCACGTATGTGGAGATTAGATAAGAACTGCGAGTCTTGCTGCTGACCAAGTCATAATTTGCCATTTTACAGACAAGAAATGTGCTTTCTCCTGTTAAAGATTTTCACATTTGATTTTATAATTCCAACTTTTCCACTGAAGAGACATCTCGGTCACAAAACCTTGATCCCGATTACAGAATAACACTGTGTTGCTTGTATTTGATTACGTAAAGGTCTATCAAATATCGGCGTAGTATGTGTTCAGCTTTCATTCAAAAAAATAAATGAAATAATGTGAACAGGAACCGTGAGGACGCTTGGGAGAGCAGTTGGGTGTCACTTATAAATTCCAAGCTTTTAGAGTGTCTTGAGAAAAAAAAAAAGAGGGGAAAAAAATCCTTGCTTTTAAATTCCTGTCCTGGGCAGACACAACAACAACAGGAAGAAGGGCCATTTTCACAGGTGTCAGGAAGCACAGGAAATAAACAAGCTGAATACTGGAAAACATTTTTTTTGCACCAGTACGAGTCAGAGGTGAGGCTAATAAGAGATATTTTTAGCCAGAAGACAGGATATTTTTGCATTTGTCCAAAATGTTCATTATGATTTCGATGTCCATCTAGCATTTTTTTCGTGCTTTGATGTTGCGTGACGAAGTGGAATTGGGAGACATGGCGCCTTCCTGTGACCCAGAGTAACACAGCGTGTTTAGGTACAACAGTCCAGAGGTTTCGGTCTGTGGTGGAAATTCTGTCAAATGAAGAATGAAGTTAAATCTCTCTTTCAGTTTTTGGATGGACTCACACTTCAGTCAAATGCATAACCCCCCAGTGGAGGAGCGCCCAGTGTTTTATACACAAATAGCAACAAGGTCGGGGGGAAGATACACAATGGAGCAGCTCATGTAGAGCATTGATTTCTGCTACATAATATTTCATTTAACAGGTCCAGGCAGGGGTTGCAAAGACATGGGATTCTGCCCAAACAACCTTTTTTTTAATAACTGTAATCAAGTCAGTATGACAGACCAGTGATGATTATACTTTTAAAAGCAGGAAGGATTTCTCAGTCACAAAAGTACCATATATGCATCTTATATCAAACATGACAATTGATGATCCAACTCCTCACTAAATGCATATGCATGCATCTTAATGTGTTTACTGTTATTTATGCATTTAAGATTATTTGCTGGCTCAAAAAAAGCCTGCATTCAGAGACCCACTTCAGAGACGTCTCAGCTTAAATTTTTTATGGAGATTTATTCATGGTTCCATTTTCTTGAAATTTATGTTTCTCAAGAAAGCCCTAACTGAGAAATTGCAATGAACTTGTAGTCATTATGTATTTCCCATTGCGACTAATGTGGGGTGGAATGGTGGACTGGTGGATATCAATGTGGAAAGCAGTCCATTTTCAGACTGATGGTCTTTTGGTCCTCCCAATTAGAGACTCTGAGTCTCTAAATAAATGATGTGTGTATGTGTGCATGTGTCCTGTGTTGGACAGGCATCATGTCCAGGATGTTTGGCTGTCAGGGTACAAACCAGGTAAGTTGATTAAAGGATGAATATGATAAATGCCCTGCCACTGACTTCTGTGACTGAGAAGCTTCTGAATCTCAAGCAGCCTTCATGGAGAGACTGTCTTTGCTCTTTCAGTTGGTCTCAGGCTGTATGTGGTGACAGTACCCACGGCCAAGAAATGTTTTATGCATGGGAACAAAAAATATTTTCCCATTTGTGGAAGCTAAGAACGGAGTTCATGCCACGACTAAGGATGCCTGAGATTTTCTCAGCACTTTCTGCTCCTGAGTTTACATTCATCATCATGAGAAACAAGAACCTTCTCCACTCATGAGGGGTAGCTTCTCCTCAGAGTTGCTGAACCTCTTACCCTGTTCTGAGAAGCCACGTCATCCAGACGATATCGGCGAAGTCTGACACAACATGTGATTTTCCTTAGCTTATTGCTGTATTAAGAGAAGACCATTTTGTATAGCATGGTGTCTTAACAGAGCCCACGGTTCCCAAGGATGTTTGACTGAAAACATGTACTCCAGCATCCGAAAATGTTCAGAAGCAGGAGTTTACATTTGATCCCAGAGCTGCCTGAATCTCTTTCTTGATCCCACCCAGTTATTCCCTGCACAGCCCATCTTATAGTGCGATTTATATCATTTAAATGTGAAAGATGTTATCCTGTTAACCTAAAGCACTTTTAATTGTTCAAACTGCACAGATCCGAAACACTGTTGATTTTTCATTATTTCCACGTATTGAAATGTTTAAACAGATTCGCTACTTGGCCCTACAGCTGCAGATAACTGGTCAAATGCACAACAAAGCTAATTTTTAACAGTGAAACCAAAGCCTAGTAAACTTGGTACTGAATTTGTACTCATTCCTGATCATTACGTTTTCAATATTGAGCTTGAAAGTGTCATGCTACGCTCAGTTAGTTTAAACTTCACAGAGGCCTTAAAAGGACCAAAAGTAATCGATATATAACATCTAACTATCTAACCTATCTATCTATCTATCTATCTATCTATCTATCTATCTATCTATCTATCTATCTATCTATCTATCTATCTATCTATCTATCTATCTATCTATCTATCTATCTATCTATCTATCTATCTATCTATCTATCTATCTATCTATCATCTATCTATCTATCTATGGTGTGTCTGTCTATGCAGCAGTGAACAATGAATGCAATGAAATCTAATACAAGGATTCGTCTTAACTTTGGTTTAATTGTAAGAGGGTTCTTTACATTGGCTGGTGTCACATACATGATATTTTCCATGTCAGCTTCCCATCTTTACAGTACAAATAAAATCAAAAACATTGTTGTATCCAGTTCCTTTTCTGAACAGTAATGCATGAAGGCACAATAATTAAGAGAACTGAGGCTAAGCCGAACACTAATGGGAAGAGACAGGATAGTTTTTACATTTATTCACTGGGATACCAGAAAGAGATAATGAGAAGCTGGAGAGTCTGCATATTTCATTAGAAAAGATGATGTCAGGTGTCAAACAAGGACCAAATAAAACTTCCAAATGCAGTAAAAAAGTTTGTCATCATCTAACATAATAAAATATATCTTTCAGTTCATTTATAAGTTAATGCTACATTTACACTGAAGAGCTTCAGTCGTGTTGCTGCTGGTCAGCGAGGGTTGAGTCGCTTTGGAGCGCTGTGTCTGTCCGACTCTGTGCTCTGGGCGTTGGTGACCTCTCCTGAGCCCGCTTCTCCTCCTGGAAACACAAACGAAGAGGTTCATCACACTCTGAACATAAACATACAAGCCCAGTTATAACCAAGTTCTTAAAGGTGATAGATTTAGGTATTATTTCTACCTGTTTGCGGCTCAGTCTTGAGTTTGCTGGCAATTTTGGCGAAGAATTTGAGGTTGAGACACGCGCCCGTCTCTCTGTCGCAGATGCCACCCTTGCAGTTGCATGTCTTGCGGCACTCAACCCCATAGGTTCCATACGGGCAGTCTGTACAGAAAGAAAGAAGGCAATGTTTTACAGCATGTACTGCTCAGAAAAAGCCCAGTGGTGTGATAATGCACAAGTCTGCAAATGCACCAATATAAATTTTGTTTATAAGGGTGCAAGGCAACACCACTGCTGTGACTGTTCAATAAGCTGCACCCAAACACTAATGTTACAATCAGAAATGACAACCTATTCAAACTGTAACTGCATTAGAAAAGTATTTAACTTTCACATACATTCTCCCACATAACTCCTGTCACCAGATTTTTTTACTTAATGTATCTTGTAATTAACACATTTTTGGGGGCATGTAAAAAAAATGCCCAAATTACAAGCTGTCTTAAACTCGTTTCAATTAATTGATTAGACGTTACTGATTTGGGGTTGACTTGTGCACCACAATTTTCGAGGTAAGATAAAATAGGATGATATGAAATAAGATCAGACAAACCTTTACTTGTCCCATACAGGGGAAATGTGCATGATAGATAGATAGATAGATTGAGCATGAATTTTGCTAAACAAATGAACCTCACTAACATGTAAACCCTGGTTACAGTTACAGCAACCTTGGTTTTGTAAACTGAGTTCACGTCTAGTAGTGGTGCACGCGAAAACAAACAAACAAACAAACAAATAAATAAAATGACACGGTGACATTGGTGCACCTTAGGGCGCACACAAAAGGCAACTATTCATTCTCACACCTAGAGGCAATTTACAGTGTCCAATCGGCGTCGACATGCATGTTTTGTGGGAGGAAACTGGAGAATCGACTCCTATCCACCAATGCAGATGCACAAAATGCAGCACGGGGGGGTGATGCGGGGACACCCGAACAGACGCATTGTGGAGCGGGGTGATGGTGGAGGAGGAGGCGGGGAGGGGGGGATAAAATACATGACGTGAACGCACCTTTGCAGACCCCGTATTCGTCCCCGTAGTCGTCCTCGTCCTTGTAGAACTCGCAGAATAATCCCGGTCCGCACTTGACGCCGTGCATGCCGGACACGGTCCGGTAGCAGTGCTCCCCTCTGCCCGCCGCACACACCTGGCAGCAGCCGCAGTCGTCCAGCACGGTGCGGGCGCAGCGCTGCGCCGCCGCGCCGCCGCCGCCGCCGCCGCCGCACCGCTCCGCGCTGCCGCACCGCTCCGGGCACTGCACCGCGTACCTGACGCCGGCGCTCCACGCCTCGGCGTCCCGCAGCAGGAGCGAGGAGAGCGCGGTGGCGGCGAGCAGGAGGAGGAGATGCATGGCTGGATGGAGAGCTGGATGCGGGAGGACGGATGCGGGGAGACGCAGAGCAGCGGAGGAGCGGAGTGTCCCGCGGTGCATCAGGTTGTAGGGTTATCAGGGATGGACAACTTTGTTTTGCACATGACTTTGCCTTCCCTCAGTCAATTTCCTCATTCCGGTGTTGACGTCTCTGTCTTTTTTTTTGGCTCCCTTTTTAGAGATCCGGCTTGGAAGTGGGATCCAGGAATTGGAATTCGTGTGACCTGATGTCATAAGTTATCTTTGGTTTGTTTTCGTGTTGGTCAGTGACGGCAGCTCTGGAGTGACTGGGAATGTGTTTTGTCACGACATCCTATGAATGGGAGGCGTATTGACAATAGTGAACACAATCAATTACACGCACGGTTCTTGTAAATGTGGAAGTGGACTGAAGTTTTGCAAACTTTAAGAGTGGAAATGAAGTGAATGTTTTATTTCCACTGTCTTAAGCAGAAGGAAATCATAATTTCCATCAAGTGAGTCTATGCTTAATCACATTTTCTTACTGATAACACTGACCACACTCTCCACGTTTGGCTCAGGTGAAGGTTTAAATAGATTCAGATTGTTTAAAGTTTGAGAGTGGTTGTTTAATGTTTAATAAAACATAAAAACTTTTTTCCACTGGAAATAAAGCTCAAAGGCATTCATGGGTTCTCCATGTGAACAGCTGTGTTGGAAATGTGTTTATGGCAAACATTTTTACAATATTTAACACAATCAATTCCACATGAATAATCTGGGTTTGCTCACATAAATTGAATTAAACTGACATTAACGTTGTTGCTGTTGTTCTTGTAAATGTTGAGAGGGACTAAGTTCATATAAAGTTTTAGGGTGGAAATGAAATTACTTCATTTAAGTTCTCAGAAAGAAGGAAATCATGTGTTCTCTATGATGAAGAGAATAAAAAAAGAAACAAGCTTTTGACTGACACTGCACAGGATGAAAATACAGTCATATGAGGCAATACACACCACTTTGATTTGCTCACTTAAATGCTGAAATGTCCGAATGGTTTGTAAAGTTTTAACGTGGAAATGAAGAAGTTATTAGATTTTGATGATCTCAAAAAGAAGAAACTCATATAGAAAGAGGAAATTGTTGAAAACAAGAGAGGAAACTATTCATATATATATATCAACGACAGAGGTGACAGTAATGAGCTCACAGTGGCCTGTCTACATTCTCTTCACCTGGGGTGAACCAGCACGGTGTTAATGAGTTCTCCGCTGGAAAGAGATGAGAGATTGGACACCCTCGACGCTTTTATGATTATAAGGCCAGGTGTGACTGTGGCAGGATTTAAACCTGAAATCCACTGATCTGGAGTCAGGCACGTTATTGATCAGGCCATGCAGCCTAGTTAAGTGAGGTATCTATCTATCTATCTATCTATCTATCTATCTATCTATCTATCTATCTATCTATCTATCTATCTATCTATCTATCTATCTATCTATCTATCTATCTATCTATCTATCTATCTATCTATCTATCCATCCATCTATCTATCTATCTATTGATCGAACAACTTACCAACTTATAGACTGACTTGCCTACCTACCTGTTGATAGACTGATCGATCGAACATCCGACCGATAGACCCACCCACTTGCTTACCCTCCTACTAACAACCCACCTGACAGACCGACAGATAGACTTACCTCCCTATTGACTGACAGACCTAACTTCCTACCTTACCCTCCAATTGACTGACCAACTGACTGACATATCTACATGCCTACCTATCGCCTGACAGACCTACAGTACCTACCAACACACAGGTATGTTGGTAGGTGGGTCTGTCACTACATAGGTCCACCAAGTGAAAGACCGATTGAGTGAATGGCCGACAGAGCTAGCTGTTGACCAACATACCCTCCTACTGACGAATGAAGTGAACTGAACAGATCGAGCGACCCTCCTATTGACAGACAGACCTGCCTGTCTTTCTACTGACCAACTGATTAATTAAACAACCAGCAGACGTAAACTACCTACCAACCCACCTACTGAACGATGGCTGACTTCTCTACCTATTGACCGATCAATCGAGCGGACCACTTTTGTCCATGCTCCTACTGGCAGACCAACTTACTAATAGAAAGAGCAACCTCCCAAACATCCGTTTGACCAATAGAGTCTTGTCCCATCTAGCTGTGTGCTTATTGTAGTTTCAATGTTTTTCTATCCTATGTAAGCTGGCTAAATGCGTCTTCCAAATTGTTGTTTCTCAAATGCAGCTCTCAAGTATGTCTGCCCTGCGTGTTGTATGTGCGCTGCTTCGACACACCTGATTGAAATGATTTCAATCGGGCGTGTTGGAGCAGGAAAACATCTAAAATATGCAGGAGAGAGGGGTGCTTGAGGACCCGAGCTGGGGGAGAAAAAACACTGCACTTGACGGCTAAATTTAAATATCCACCGTCAAAGGATGAAAATAGCTGGAGTCAGTCTCTCCGAGGCGAGAGGGGGCGACAGCTAGCGCCGGGCCGGCTTAAAAGCCGGAGCGGGCGAAGAAGAGCGTGTAAGAAGAGAAGGTTGATATGATATTCACGTCCAGGGGAAGGGAGACCTCACCGGGACGGGACAGGTAACGCAAACGATTTACCCGCGGGGGGGTTTTCACAGCCGAGGTAACCGGCACGTCCGCCGTGTGTCTTATCCCCGCAGGGCGCCGCTTGACGCGGTGTTTGTGGAGTGTTTTAGCTGTCAGGCTGTAACAGCAGGCTACGAGAGGGAGAGAGAGAGAGAGAGGGAGAGAGAGAGGGAGAGAGAGGGGCTTGGTCGTGTTTGACAGCCATGGACCAGACGAGCAACTGCAGCACTGCAGCCCAGCGTTAGCTCAGCTGTCACCGCAAGATGCAGCGGGAATGTCACCGGGGTTTGCGGGGAAAGGCACGGCGAGAGAGCCGCATTTTCTGCTGTTCGTGCGGGCCAGTTAGGAGCAGGATGATGCCGATGATGATGATTCCACCCCCCCCGACTCGAAAATGTTAGATGAAGAAGCCGGATAGCCAGATTAATTCTAGATAATCGACCCGAAACTGCATGCCTAGCGCGATTAAGTTGTTGTCAGAAATTATACATCTAGTGTTGGGATGCATGCATGGGTTTTAATGTAGGAATGTCATCCCCTCAATGCTGGTATTTTCTGTTATTTTCATCAACTGCTCATCTATTGTCTTAACTGTGTTCGTGGTTGTTATAGCAACGCCAAGTGTCCTCTCGGACAAGTTCAACCAGCCCAGCCTCAGTGACTTTCAGGGGAAGTTTTAACACCTGCCAGCTGTCCAGAGAGGGGTGTCAACCTCTGTCAAAACCTAGGGAGCATCCAAAGGGAAGGTGACTAAGGAGCATCCAGGTGTCCGGGTCATTGTTGGATGAGTTGTGGGGTTGTGCTAGTGCAGCAGCAGTGAGATGTTTCACCTGGCATCCAAGAGGCATTTCTGGTTCTGAAGGTGAAACAAGACTCTACAATCTCTTGGACACCTGGGTGAGAAAGAATGTCTCCCAAATAGCTGAGCTGCAAGGAAAAATAGTCTTGACCGTATAGTTAAACGTCTAAAAGTCTTAGAGTTGAGCAAGCGGATCCTGGGTTCGACCCCTGGTTGGACTGAGGGGGTTTGCATGTTTGCATGTGTGTGGGTTTTCTTCTGGGTTCTGGTTTCCAACCATAGTCTGAAAATATACATTTTTATGTTGACTGGAGGCTATAAATTGTCCCATGGTGTGAGTATGAAATCAAATGGTCTGTGTGTGTGTGTGTGTGGAGCCAGTGATAGACTAGAGGACTAGTCCAGGGTATATATCCTACCTTGGTCCTGTGTTATGGTCCAAAGTGGGTAAGATAATGAATGGAAATGTAGAATTGTAACAACTGGACATGTATATTCTTGAAGATGTTTCAACTCTTATCCAGGAAGCTTCCTAAGTCTTGTCAGGATGCCTTTTAGATAGAGGAACCATCCCTTAACAGAGGTGGAGATCTGCATCCCCATATATATAGCCAACATACAGGACTGTCCTGTCATTCCTTCCCAGGGAATTTGACAACCCACCTAACCTGAGTAGAAACCAATATGGCAATCTCTCCACAGATCTTGTTTTAAGTCTAAGATGTTTTGGCTTCGGGCTGTTGCTGGGGAAAGAAAAGTTAACTGATTTGTCAATGTTAAAATGGGCTTTAGGGGATGATTTTACGACCTGCTACCATTTTATACATAAGTATAAAATCAGGAAGTAGAAATGAACAATGGGCAAAGCGAACGTAAAACAACTGCTTATATTTACTATCGGGCATGAGTCATCGGATTTATTATGCAACATAAATTCAGTTTGCGCGCTGAGGTATATCTTAACTGCCTTCATATTTCATTGTTAGAAATCTCTCTTTACCGTCTTCCCCAACATTTTTTTTTTGTTCATGCGCACACTTTTTATGTATTCATACGGTTCCTCAAGGGGGGACCCCTTTAAGAAAATGATGACACACACGCACACACACAGATTGTGAAAACTTGCTGTGAGGCAACAGGGCTAACCGCTAAACCACACTGCAGCCTCTATGTAATCTTATCTTACAAGCCATATTTAATGTGCAAAAGAGAAGAAGCTTGAATCATAGATGTAATGCATTGGTGGTTACTTTGTGATCAGCATTTTGATGCTGGATCAATCGTCGATACGTCTTTTTAGTCGGTTTACCGGTGGTTTCCGTCCTAATCTTTGATGTCACTGTAGATGAGGTCCGTGCCTCCTGCAGCCGAGGCGAAAAAGAGAAAAAAAAAAAAAGCCGCCCTCGAAAGCTGTTCCGAACGTTTATGTCCTACAAAGCCTCTTAGTTTGTACTCAGTGATGGTTGCCCCTAACATCGCCGGTGGATGTCTGCCCGAAGAGCCTATTACTATATCAATGCTCGCTGTTATTTTTGGCCCGAGTGGAAACCATATAGCCCCACAGGCCTCAGGCAAGACAGGGGAGATGACTGTGGTCAAAGTGGCATGCTCACATGTTTAGCAGCCTGTAACTAGCATTCTGTTACTTGTGCCGGGCCGTGTTTTGGTTCAACTTTTAATCCTGGCAGTGACGCAGGAGGGCGAAGACTTCGACCGTGCCGCTCGCCAGCCGGTCCACCCTCCGGTCCATGCTGTCCGCTGGATGGAAAGTGTCACAATTGCAGTATTTTCACCTCTTGATTCAGCTCAGACATGGTCAGATCTGCCGGGTAGTTAGGGTTGCCAGGTCGACCCCGTTCAACTAACGCCGCTGGAATGTCGCGCGAGTGCCTCGCCCGTGAAATCACGCACGGGCGGCATGAGTGCTGACGCTCGTATCGTGGCCGTCATGGGGACGGTCGCCTGAGCTCCAGCGCACGGTGCCCAGTTTTCACAAGGAGCCCAGTCATGTCAGCAGGGCCTCATGTTCCTCATGTGATGAGAAATTTAAAAATTTCTATTTCCTGACTCCAGGAACGCTGGAAGTAGGAGTGATTTCCACTGGACGGCAACTTGAGACTTTGTTTGGACACACAGACAGACAGACAGTCAGTCAGTCAGACAGACAGACTGGAGGTCAGGTGGATCTGCGGTGGTATTTGCATGGGCTTGTGTTTCAGAGCGTCAGGTGACCGTCTTGGAGACGCTGCCTCGGGCCGCCGCCGCCGCCGCATTTCGATGGAGACAGAGAACATGAATGAACTGTGGCACGGAAATCAGATTATCGCCACTCTGCTGCCTAATCTCTGAAAGCAGATTTCAGCGCTATAACGACACCAGCGATTGTAAAACAATAACAAACCCGCTGCATTGTGTGAGGCAGAGCTTGCGACACAGACGTTCCTCTCGCTAGTGTGTCGATGAGACGGTACGAGGCTGACCTATTTCCGCGATACCCACTGGGTTTGCGCTATTAGCCCGCGTGTGCTGTACATCCGGACGTGCCAACACCAAGGCGCAACCCGACACCTTCACACTAAATTAACTTGGCAGGAAAACCCATCAGAAGATTGGCTTTCAGCCGCAAACGCTGCCCATGAATTCAGCCGTCCCGTTCGGCCCCTTTCTAAACGCTTCCCGCTCTGTCTTGCAGGTGAACAAGATAATGCTCAGACATGGTGCCCTGTCAGACCCATGTGTTGCTGAAGTGGCAGGAGCACTTCAATAGCTCCTGGGCGGCCGAGGACTCGGTGCAGACGGCCCGCCGGCATGGGGCGGCGGCGCTCTACAGCAAGCTCCTGCACAACAAGGAGGTGGTCACGCTGGCGCAGCCCGTCCAGGAGCTGGTGGGCCCGCGGCTGCCCGACTTCGAGTGCGAGCCCAGCGCCTCGGCCGAGAAGGAGGAGTACCTGTCGTCCCTGCTCCACAGCCAGCGCTGGCTGGCTCACCGCACGCTGACGCAGACCTCCTACACGCTGGCCCTGCACCAGAGGCTGGTGGTGCTGCAGCGGGTCTACTACGCGCTGCACAGCAAGTACCACGACAAGTTCCGCCTGCAGCCGCCCTCGCAGGCCGCGGAGGGCGGCGCGGAGTGCGGCCCACTCGAGCTGGCCTCGGAGTCGTGCCTGCCGGCCGGCGCGTCCAAGATCAAGTCGGGCACGGACGTCCTGATAGAGATGGGCGTGCGGACGGGCCTGAGCCTGCTGTTCTCCCTGCTGCAGCAGAACTGGCGCTACGCGGCGTCCGTGCACCCCGAGTCGGTGCTGTGCAACGACGTGCTCGCCACGGCGTCCTCGGTGCTGGCCTCGCTGCCGCCGCTCTCCCTGGCCAACGAGAACAAGATCCCGACGGTGGGGCTGGACTGCCTGGCGCAGGTGGCCGACTTCCTGAAGAAGACGTCGGTGAGCAGCGGGAGCGGCGGCGCCGACCCCACGGGCCGCCGGCTGGCGCTGGAGCTGCTGCTGGGCCTGGCCATGCAGCGGGGCTCCCTGAAGTTCCTGCTGGAGTGGGTGGAGGTGGCCCTGGCCGCCTCCATGTCCTTGCCGTCCCCCTCTGCGCTGTCTTCCTCCTCCTCCACCTCCTCCTCCACCTCCTCCACCTCACTGAGATCCCAGCAGTCCGCAGGCGTGGGCTTTGATGTGATCCATCAGACACTCCTGCAGATGAGGCAATATTCGGTACGCCAGGTGGTTCGCACCAGAAAGTTTGCGTTTCCGTCCGTTGTTGCCCCCTTGTTCTTCTCTTGCAAGCTTTTGCCACCTCCACAGCACCACAGCCCTGTTTTTACCTTTTATTTAATAACAGAGCCCGTTCCCTATTCCCTCTACAGACTGCACGTTCAACTGCACCCCGTGCACACTGTCCGTGCGGCTCTTCTGCTCTTCCATGTTGTTTCCTTATCTGCTGCTGCGAGTCGTTTTGCATCGGAGCTCGGCGCTCGGTTCATAAATTATACATTTCCAAATATACTGATGAACGAGGCCCGTTGTAAATGGCTCTTCACTGCTCCATCCATCCACATGCCCACTCCGGGCTGCCCCTTTTTTATTCCGACGGGCTCTTTTGAAGTTGAGAGTGATGCATTAGCGCGCAGATAAGGATTAGGATTGAGTCCGTCTCCCTGCCCTCTCGAGATGTGCGTATAGACTCATCCTCTATCAGGGTAATCAGCTTTGCAATATTTCTGGACAATTGACAACCACGACTTTGAATCCCCGGCAGCCTTGTGGATGGTTTCACCTGCTTAACAGCACCCTCGGCATACTGTAGCAGACCTTTTGCCTTCCGCTTTCATAGCCCTGATCAATTTACCGTTATGTCTCAGGCTACTCATAAACATCTTTTCCCAGGGTTTCCGGGGGGACTCGGTCAATATTCAGGTGCTGAAGAAGGATGCAGACGGGCTGTGTCGCCTCTCCCAGGCAGCTCTCCTCCTGTTTGAGGAGGTGAGAGAGACTCAGAAGTCACCGGCTGTAACGTACGACAACGGCCGTCAGTAAACGTTATACCTAACTGCCTTTACGGCCTCCTCCTCCTCCTCCTCCGCAGATCTGCAATCTAGCATCCTACTGCCTGTGCTCGTGCAGCACCGACGCAGCTGCTCCCGGGACGGAGAACGACGCGGTCATGGTGTACGTGTGGGGCAGCAACAGCAGCCACCAGCTGGCAGAGGGAACTCTGGAGAAGATCCTGCTGCCCAAGCTCACTCAGGGCTTCAGTGACGCCCAAATGGTGCTGTATCGATAGCCTGCCCGTCGGGAGATAAATGTGCCATCCTCGGTTTTTATCCTTTGCGCTCAGCCAGGGCACTCATCCCTGTCCTCCGCAATCTCCGTTTCAGATCGAAGCGGGTCAGTACTGCACCTTCTCGGTGTCCGCGGACGGCGCGGTGAAGGCGTGCGGGAAGGGCAGCTACGGCCGCCTGGGCCTGGGCGACTCCAACAACCAGTCCATGCCCAAGAAGCTGGTGCTGGAGCCGCACAGGAACATGAAGAAGGTGTCCTCCTCCAAGGGCTCCGACGGTCACACCCTGGCCATCACCGTAGAGGGCGAGGTAAGGGGTCCGGCCGCCTTCCCCCGCTGTGCGGCCCGGCCGCGCGGCCCCGCACCAATCCCGACGTGTCCGCTTTCCCCAGGTGTTCAGCTGGGGCGACGGAGAGTACGGGAAACTGGGCCACGGCAACAGTGCCACACAGAAGTATCCCAAAATCATCCAGGGGCCGCTCTTCGGCAAGGTAAGCACTCGGGGAAACGGGTACTGATGAGATGAGAGGAGGTTGGCTGAGGGCTCGTGTGAGTGACGCGGCGTCTCCACCAGGTCGTCGTGTGCGTGTCTGCTGGCTACAGACACAGCGCCGCCGTGACCAACGACGGAGAGCTCTACACCTGGGGAGAGGGAGACTTCGGCAGACTGGGTACGCGCATTATTCCCCAAACAGTACCGCTCTCTGTGGTATACCAACATCCAACGTTTTCTCCTCTAACCCACCCCTCCTCGTCCTCCTCGTCCTCTTCCCCTCCGTCCGAGCAGGCCACAGTGACAGCCAGAGCCGCAACGTGCCCACGCTGGTGAGGGACATCAGCGGCGTGGGGCAGGTGGCCTGCGGCAGCTCCCACACCATCGCCGTGGCGCAGGACGGACGTACCGTGTGGTCCTTCGGAGGCGGCGACAATGGTGCGTTCCATTTCCAGGCCGCCCGAGCGGGCCGCGGCGGGGGGGGGGGCGACCTAGGCCGGACTAACGCTCGGTGCTTGCACGTGTCTCGCGCAGGTAAACTGGGACACGGGGACACCAACCGCGTGTATCGGCCCAAGGTCGTGGAGGCCCTGCACGGATTCATCATCCGGAAGGTGTGCGCCGGCAGCCAGTCGTCCCTGGCCCTCACCTCGGCGGGACAGGTGAGGAGGAGGTTGCGTCACAGCGTACAGCTCGTGTCTCGTCTGGATCGGTTGGTCTGACCCGCCCCCCCCCTGCTCGTTCAGGTGTTCGCATGGGGCTGCGGCTCGTGTTTGGGATGCGGCTCGTCCGAGACCACGTCTCTGAGGCCCAGGTTCATAGAGGACCTGAGTATCACCAAGATCATAGATATCTCATGCGGAGACAGCCACTGCCTGGCCCTGTCCCACGGTAAGAGGCCTGTAGCGTTTGATCATGACGAGGACTGATGAGGCCATCACCTCTGGCAACTGAGGTGTTCCGTAATGCAACATTGCTTTCAGCCTTTTTGCTCTGAGGCGAGTGCCGTTTTTTGTCTCCCCCCACAGAGAATGAGGTGTACGCCTGGGGCAACAACACCATGGGTCAGTGCGGGCAAGGCCACACCTCCACACCGATCACCAAGCCCAAGAAGGTGCTGGGGCTGGAGGGGGTGTCCATCCAGCAGATCACTGCTGGCACCTCGCACAGCCTGGCCTGGACTGCAGTCCCCACAGACAGGTGCAGCCTCCATCCCACCTGGAAGAAGCTTTCCATTCACTCATAATGGGCCTCATTGTAACTGTCACGTATTGTGTTTTTATTTTGACGCTTCTCCAGCGAGTGGCATCTCTGTTGTGGCGTCTCAGCGTTGTTTCATACTGCTGATCTGCCCCCCCCCCCCCCTTTTCATCCCTCGTGAAATCCGCCGCTTTATGTCATTGGCCCTGACACTGCTTGCGCAGCCTTTTTTCCTCAGGAGCTGACTTGGTCTCGTTCCAGGCAATTGGTGGCGTGGCACAGACCCTTTTGTGTCGACTTGGAAGAGAGCACGTTCGCCTACCTTCGCAATTTCCTCGAAAGTTACTGTGACGGCATCGGGAATGACACCCCGCCTGCCCCGTTCTTATCTAAAAGGTACCCGTTGTTCCCTCTCTGTCGCCTGTCCACGCCAAAGAAGCTCGGTCAAAGGGTTTTCACATTCGCTTTCTCCCTCTGTCTTCTCCGTCCTCAGGGATCACCACCAGTTTCTCTTGCTCTGCATGAAGCTGCTTTCTATCCACTTGTCCCTGGCCCACGCCGGGGGCACCGGTGCCATGGTTTTGGGGGCTCAGGGCCGACCCCTGCGAAACCTCCTCTTCAGGCTCATAGATACCAACATGCCGGACTCCATACAACAGGTAAACTCAATAATCAGCGTCGCAAAACAGCTGGAGATGTGTCAACTCCTTGAGCTTCTGGCTTCTTGTCTTTGTATTAAATGCTGACCCCTGAAATCCCTGTGTCCCCCTCAGGCGGTTCTGAACACGCTGTCCATCGGTTCATCCCTGCTGCTGCCTCCGCTCAGGGAGCGAACGGAGCTGCTCCTGTCGCTCCTGCCTCAGGGCCCTCAGAGCCTGAATGTCCTCTCCAAAGGACAGGTACGGTAGGCGGGCAGCTCGTAAGAGCTGTGAGCCATTTGAACACCTTATGTGTCCTTTTGTCGCATTACACATACTGTAAATGGACATCCTCCCCTTGATCACCACGAAAAGGATGTGTATTCATCCTCGTCTCATTTCCACCGCTGATCCAGATAGTTGGCTCGGAAACGCGGGGACTGACGAAGCTAGCACCCACTTGAACCGTTGCTAGGCAATGTGTGTTAAAGCCCGCCTGAATATTGTGAAAGTGTGTATGCGCGTGTGTGTGTGTGAAAATCTGGAAAGGAGGGAAAAAAAAGAGAAGACGGCCTGCCTGTACGAGCGTTTGCCATCACCTCGCATTTCAACTGTATGCCCCCCCCCCCCTTGTTTCCCCTTGTCATGCCCCAAGCGCTTGCAGCTGGACATGGTCCTCAGCAGCCTTCAGGACCAGAGTCATGTGGCCTCGCTGCTCGGCTACAGCAACTTCGGGGAGGTGACGACCCTGGGAGCCCCGCTCACGCCCGCTCTGTCCGTCCGGCCGAACTCCTCCAGCAGCTCCGCCGAGGCCTACGACCCCCTGCACCTGGCCGAGGTGCTGCTCCGCACCCTGCTCCTCAGCATAGGCTTTTACACGGTACGGACTCCTCGCTCGATCTGTCATGCCTCTATTGAATGTGTTATATACGCGTCTTGCGCTCACATTTCTTAAAACGTGTCTTCACGACAGGAGCGGGCCTTTGGGGAGCTGGAGAAAAACAGCGACAAGCAGCTCTCGAGCGACAGCCAGGGACAGAGCGATCCGCCCTCTCACTTCCACCAGCTGCTGTCTGGACTCCACAAGCACCTGCTCGCCCACTGCTACGTCCACGCCAGCTCAGAGGTAGGGTTCGGGTTAGGGTTTACCAGGGTTAAGGTTAGCCTTAACCCCCCGCGTGGCCGGGCGGCAGGCGCTGACGCCTCTCCCCTCACTCGCGCCCCCGCAGGACGACAGCAGCGTGGCGCTGCTCCGAGAGCACCTGTACCTGCTGCTGCCCTGCGCCGCCGAGACGCTGCGGAGGTCCACCAAGCTGCTGGAGGAGAGCTCCCTGGACAAGCAGATCGTCAAGAAGCTGCACAGTAAGGGTGGTTTCCCCTTTGAAAGTGCTCGGTTCAGTCTCCCCGGCTGAGCCCTATTGACGAAACAGCGGCATAATCCGTCTGTCTGTATTTCTCAGTTATTTTTATCGGTCACTCCATCCCCCCTCCCCTCATCCTCCCCCTTCTCTCGTCTCAACCCTTGTCCCAGTGGTGTTGTACAACTCGGTGGCTGGCAGCCTCCTGTGCCAGGTAATGTACTCCCTGTTGCTGCTGCCCCTGAGCACGGTGCAGCCCCTCCTGAGCCAGCTATTGGTCCTGCTGGAGCACCTCAACGACTTCAACAGGCTGCTGCCGGAGACGGGCCTCCTGGAGGAGCAGGAGCTGGGGGCCGAACCCCAGAAAGCATGTTCAGGTCAGTGTCGGGTTCGTCTCCGACCTTTGATCGGCTTCGGCTCGTTTACGCGCTCAGGATTCTTTTGAACCCCCCCCCTGCGCAGATAAAAGTGAGGAAGGCACAGGTCCCAATCAGCAGCAGCAGCAGCAGGAGGAGGAGTGCAAGTGGGTCTGGCTTCTGGACCTGGAACGCTCCGTGGCGCTGGCAGTCGGTCACTGCCTCGGTGGTATGCTGCAAGGCCCGCCGCCCTCGCTTCAGGAGAAAACCTCCGAGTTCTGGCTATCAAATGTCCTGCTCCGGAACGGCCTCGAAATGGACTACGAGCAGCTGGGTAGGAACACACGCCGCCTCACGTTGCAACTGTGGTGATGAATGTAAATAAGGCAAAACGTGTTTCCCCTGCCATAGCTCCTCCCCGGAGGGCCTTACAGAGCTGTTTTCAAAAGTGCGCCGCGATCCCTCCAGCATGTTCACGCGCCAGTTATTTGAGTCATGTTTCTGACTCAGGTCATTATTTCTGAAAGATGTGATTCGTAAAGGAAAGAAATACTCTCTTTTCTCTGGCTTCACCTTCCACTGTCCACTATGACCACACACGGTTTAAATATAATTTCACTCACCGAATCACTGAGACTGTTCTCTCTCAAAGCCCAAAAATCGTATTGGCAGTCAGCCTTCTGTCATTCATTCATCTCCTTACTCGCCTCACGTTTACTGGTGGTGTGCTGAGGTCTGCATCTCCAGCTCCCACAGGTTGAAAGGCAGGGAACACCGTAAACCGACAGGTTGCCCGGTCTGCATCTCTGTCTGCATCTCTGTCTGCATCTCTGTCTGCTGCTGCGTCCCGCTGCTTACCTCTGCTTACTTACCGGGCTGCTGCAAATGACAACAGTAAATGTGTGCTGTCTCATATATATATGTAAGGACCACGAAGAATCCAGACCTTATGACGCATAGGTTCTAATTCTGAGGCGGAACGGTGATGTCATCGGTGGCCATTTTCCAGCTGTTTCGAATGTAAACAAGTTGTTGCTGATCCCAATGCTTCTCAAAATACTCGCAATGTTATAATGTTATAAGTTTTAAAACTATGTTTGTTTAATCATAATTTATAATCATAATAGGAGAGTGGTGGTCAAGAAAAACTGAAACACAGAAATATTCAAATTATTATGATTATTCAGATTACTCGATCAGAAGTATTATCACAATAGAAAAAATAGAAAAGACAAAGTAAATTGTAAAATAATAGTAAAATTGTGTGTCTGTGTGTATGTGTGTGTATATATGTATTTGCTCCTTTTACCTTAAAGTCATATTTGCCACTCATTTGTTTTATTAACATTTAACAAAAGAAGGAATAGCAATGTAACCCAATCAAGTCAGTTTACACATCTGTTTGAACACATGAGATGCCCATGCAGTTTTGGTTAGACTGAAACTAAGCCTAAAAAAAGGGGGAAACACTGGCGAATAAACAAGCTGGAGCCACAAATCTAAAGTATGTCTCTTTAGTCAAGTGTAACAAAGTGTAATTTTCTGTATGTGAATGTAACTTGTCTTTCCTCATCGTGCCCTGTGGCTGTCCCCTAGATTCCATCATGGCGTGGCTGACCGAGGTGGTGCTGCGCAGCATCACTGACTCCAGGCTTGCGGAGCTCAGTCTGACTGAGGAAACCAGGATGTTGCTGGAAGTGGCCCTGGGCTCCTGCAGAGGACCGGCGGGCGTCCTGTGGCAGAGGATGGAGGAGTACGCACAAAGCAAAGGTATTTCCATGCCTCGTCAGTGTGCAGCCGAAAGGATGAATTGGTAGCGGATCGTGGGTTAACAGATGGCGCCCCGTGTGTTCTTTCCTGCGACGTTCCTGTCCTGTCCTGTCGCCGCGAGAGCAGAATGGGAGAGCGGAGGCTCCGGAGCCGACTGCCTGCTGCAGGCTGTGTGCCGCTGCAGCCTGGCCGCTCTTCTCAAGCACACCGGGCTGCAGACCGAGGCCTGCTGGCAGGACAGGTGCGTGACGCAGAGCAATCGCTAGCTAACTAACTGAATAACTAACCAACCGTCTGCATTTCATTGTCAATGCCGAGTCAGATGTGCTCCTTTGTGCCCAGTCTTTTGTCCGCCGTGGGCGTGAAATAACGAGATTATTCGCTCTGCTCTGGGACAGATACGAGCCCAGTGAGAAGCTGCTGGACGTGTATGAAGCGGTCTATAAAGTAAGAAGCGCCCTGCTGGCCCACAAAAACTCTCCAAAGACGTCGCAGGTGCAGACCGCTGCCAAACAGGTACCATCGCTGAGACGACCGCTGAATGCGATAATCGGCCTAAAAGTGCTGCGGCTCAAGCCATTTATGGAGACTGGAACAGTGTGTCTGGCATATTTCAACACTATTTGTCGAATTGCAGACCGTCCAGTCACCTCAGAGCCCTGAAGCGGACAGGCAGGAGCCCGGTACTTCATCGGAGGAGCAGGCGGGGAAGGACCACGAGCAGCAGCAGCATCCACATCCGCATCCACAGCAGCAGCATCCGCAGCAGCATCCGCAGCAGCATCCGCAGCAGCAGCAGCAGCAGCCCAGAGGTCAATGCAACCGGGAGGTGCAGGTTCCCCCGACCCCGACGGCAAACCACAACCAGGACGACGCTGCCGAGGAGGACATGTTTGGCAATAGCCGTATGTACCTGTCAGGTTAGGAATGGGTCTGCTTCCGCCCCCTCACAGCCGTAGACTCAGGACAGGCAGGGCTTAGCGTGCCGCGGGAACCCGTCACCGACTCTCGCCTCCTGTCCGGCAGAAGTCCTGGAGTCCTTCATGGCCACGCGGGAGGCCATGCAGGTGCAGCAGCACGTCACCGTGTACGAGTCCTTCGGCACCTCCACCCTGCCCAGCAGCATGGAGAGTCCGGTCAGCCCGGAGCGCGAGCTGGACGCCAAGCAGCAGTGGGACAAGCAGGGCGACCCCGAGGAGAGCCTGCCCTTCCCCGCCGCCTGCCATCTGGTGGCGACGCGCTGCCTCTTCCTCCTCCTCGGGGTGCGGCCCGCCTGGCCGGAGCCCGGCGAGAGGGAGGACGGCCAGGCCGCCGGCGCCGCAGCGAGGTGGGGTTCTCGCGTCGGGCACCGTTCCGGCTTGTCCTCGCGCAAGCTGCTTCTGAAAAACTGACTATCATCCCGTTTCAGGAAGTCCACGGCCGAGCTCTTTGTGGCGTCTGAGGGCAGGAGACAGGTGAGTCGCGTCGGGGTCGTCTGCGCCGGACTGAAATGCGCGGGGCCCGGCTCCCGATCGGTGCTAACGTGCTGTGCTCTGTCTCATGTAGTCCGACCAATCCAGAAACTCCTCGGGACTGTCCAAGAATAAAATGGGTAGGTGGAACCTGTTCACACATTTCAAATGGAGGCCACGGCCTACAGCGCCGCCCCGCCTGCGGGGAACACTTCATTTGGATAGCATGACATCTATAGTCTCTGCTCAGTTTAATACATGTCAAGTCTGAAGAGGAATGAAGTGTCAGTCCAGACTAGCACTATTTGCGTTTTGTCTCGTTTGCGTGTGAGAAAAGCCACACAAAGTCTTTTTGCATCCAGAGAGCCACACCCACCCCGATCGACAACGCATGAGGTGTTGAAACGTGAGCCTAGAAAAAGACACAGGCGGTGATTCTGTTTTTTTGCTTTTTTTCGACGGCTCCAGGACTGCCTCTCTGTTCCCTGGGCATCATGAAGGACGCCTGGGATCGCCTGCGCCAGTGCATCAGCCCCTCCACCTCCATGTCCCACTGCGGCGGCAACACTCTGCCCATCCTCAACCAGGTGCTCCTCTTCCTGTGCGGCGGCCAGGCGCACGCGTCGGCCTCCTCTCCCGTGCTGCCCGGAGCGCAGATCTGCAGTCAGGCGGATCCCAAGGCCATCATGTTTGCTATAATGCAGCAGCAGCACCGGGCTGAGGTGAGACGCTTTTCCTCCCGTTTTCTCCTCCTCGTGTTACAAGGGGTACTTACCGTTGCTGAGGAGAGTGCGTTTCCTGCCTGTGAGTTGATGGAAGCGATTTCAAACCTGACCCAGAAATCGCAAAATGCTTCGCCGGGAATGTTTATTGTTTGAGGCGCATCGGGATGATGAGCCCGTGACCCCGTTTGCTGTCGTTTGCTGTGCTCAGCTGCGCCTGGAGGCCCTGTGTCAGATGTCCTCCTTCATGTCCAAGATGGAGGAGAAGAGCGGCAGCTTCGGCGTCTCCCTGCAGTTCCCCGCGCTGCTGCAGTCCGTGCAGCTCCAGTTCCTCTCCGGATGCTTCGCCCTGGGGACGCAGATCATCGGCTCCCACGCTGGGGCCCGCTACGAGACGCAGCACTACAGGGTACGGCCTGGCGCCGCGCCGCTCTCGTAGCGTCCGTCTGAACGTGATGACCGGTGATCAAGCCTGATGGGCTCTAATACTGTCACGTAAACAGCGCTTTGCTCTCTCATCTCATTCCAGTCTGGCACACAGTCGGCTTCTTCAGAGACGCAGAGGGAGCTGCAGTCTGCAGCCCACACCTTCTACCAGCAGGTGGTGTGCGTCCTCAAACAGAGGGTGCTGTTGGAAAAAGAACATCCAGGTTTGTTCACCTAAGCTCCGCGTCACTAGTTCATTGAAAGCGTCTCACTTCATCAATAGGCGAGCCACTCCTCCCCCCCCCCCCCCCCCTCTCTCTCTCACACGCTTAGGTTCCTGCCAGCACCTTCTCCTGGCCACCATGTTTGCCCTGAACTTCTACTACCAGCCGGTGGACCTGGTGCTGGTCATCAAGTGCGGCATCCTGGACATCCTCTCCTCGCTGACCAACAACAGCTGCGTGCTGATGAGCCAGGGCTGGTTCGCCGCCTCCACGTCCGGCTCCATGCTGCTGGGCGTGGCCGTCAAGCTGGCTTGCGCCCGCCTGCTGGAGATCCTGACCGTGGCGGCGAGGTGAGAGAGCGACGCGTTACTCATGAAAAAAAAACAAAAAACAGAAAAGCTACATGTCGGTGTTTGCCCACAGCTTCTGCGAGGACGTGCTGCCCATGGACGTCTCCCAGGCCCTCATGGAAGTGATGTGCGAGCAGCTGCAGAACATCCTGCACAGCTTCCACCAGCAGCAGACCGCAGAGCGCTCCGAGGCCGACCCCGGCGGCAAGGGCTCGAACGCAAACGGTGCCTCAGATCTAGCCGTTTCTCCCGTCCAGTGCAATTGAAGGTCGCAATTGAACGACACGAGGCACATTGGTAAACGTCCGAGTATTTCTTCTATTTTGGTCGTTTTAGGGATTGAAAGCAGCAGGGTGATCGAATCCCAGCTGGCGGACTTCTTGGTGTTCCTGCGGCGCGTGCTGTCCCTGAGGGTGATGAAAAAGCTGTCTACGTTTGTCAAATGGATCGATCCACTCATGGCCATTATTTCACACAAGTGCACTTCAGGTGAGGCCTTTGATGTTGTTTGTAGTGCATAGCAGTGTCGCTTTTAATCTCCTGCTAGCCTCAGCCATTTTTTTATTATTATTATTTTTATAATTCCAGGATCTCCGTGCTTCCATAACCTCCGCACTAAGCTTTTGGCCTTCCATGTCCTGGAGAGACTGTTACCTGCCTGCTCTGAGCCTGCTCAAATTCAACAGGTATGTGAGGGATGGAAAATTAGACTATTATAAATGAATGAATGAATAAATAAATGCATAAATATACATTTTAGAATGTAAACAATTCTGAAATTTCTGCCTCTTTACATGTATGTATCCATACATTTAGGCTCATGTCGTTTTTGGAAGTGGCTCAAGAAGTTTCCGTCTAGTCAACGCAACACTCTTCCTTCTCTGTTTCCTCTGCAGATTGTGAAACAACTCTTCCAGCTCTTGTCTGTGTATATGTGGAAAGAACCATTAGCAGAGAGGAGCCACGAGGAGGTGCCTGAAAAACACAAGGGGGTAAAAGTTGCACATTAGTCTCACATTATGAATATTTCATACCTGGAACGCGTAGGTACTTACAGTATTAATCTCCCATACCCCGCCTAGTGTTTATATACACATACATGCGGTCTAGTGTCCACACTCTGACCAGGCACTGATCTGCTGCTTGACAAATAAAAGGCAAGGCTTGTCCAATCGGTTTCCCATTTTATTTCTTTTTTCAAACAGCGTGGGATCCCCAGACTATTTATAGGTGACGCGTTCATCCAGCTTCACCGTTTCGCACTGCCAGTCAGAGCGAAAGTCGCGCATGGAAGCGAGGGTCCTTTTAACTTCAGAGACGGATGAATGAGCCCCGTAATCCGAGACTTAGAAATTATGCGCGGAGTAAGAGGCGAAATCTTGGCAAGGGTGGAACTGGAAACAGCAGGGCCTCTCCGTGGAACAGATGGGTCTGTTCTCCGCGGCGGAGGGGGGTTAGAGGTGGGAGAGGACGGAAAATAACAACAATAACGACGTAATTAGCGTCACATCGCAGAGAGAAATTCACATAAAGCCGCACAACTGGACGTTTAGCACTTGAGGAGGTGGCTTCCCGGTCACCGACCTAACAGCCATTTGGGGAGTCGCACTTGTCTCACGTTTCTTCGTTTCTTCCAGAGCGCTGGCAGCTACGACGAATGTATCCCCATCGGAGATTTTTCCTTCGATCCGCACAAGATAGTCTGCTGCTCGCTGGAGAGCGGGAACATCCTGTCGCACGGCTCGGGGGGGAAGGGCTACGGCCTGGCCACCACCGCCATCACGTCGGGCTGCTTCATTTGGAAGGTGACGAGCGGCGCCCGCATCTGTGTTATCCTCGCGAGAGTCACGCGCATGCGTTTGTTGACCCCGGGGCGCCGTCTCTTTCCCCAGTTCTTCATCACCAAGGAGAACCGGGGCAACGAGGGCACGTGCATCGGCGTGGCGCGCTGGCCCGTCAAGGACCACAACCACCACACCACCACCGACATGTGGCTGTACCGCGCCTACAGCGGCAACCTCTACCACGGGGGCGAGCTGGTGCGCACGCTGCCCTCCTTCACCCAGGGCGACACCATCACCTGCATCCTGGACATGGAGGCCCACACCATATCGTTCGCCAAGAACGACAAGGTCGGGCCAGACGTTTCACCTTCCTCTCCACCCCCCCCCAGAGTTCTTGACTCTCATTGGATCTCACCCACTGACTGGCCTGCTTGTGTTCTCCTGCCAGGAGCCGAAGCTGGCCTTTGAAGGCGTGGTCGCCTCGGAGCTGTACCCCTGCGTGCTCTTCTACAGCAGTAATCCTGGAGAGAAGGTGCCGGATGTCCTCCGTATCAGGGGTTCTCAACTGGTCTCACTCTGGGACCCAGGGTGGTCACTTAAGTCGCGACCCACTTTTATAGAATTCAAGCCAAGCAAGTGTATTTTTTCTATTCAGTTTTGATGGTTTCATGCTCTCATTTACCAGTACTTCACCACATGCAACACACTTATTATCCTCAATATATGAAAATCCACACTTTAAAGACCCCAGGTCACATTTACGCTTTGCCATCTTACTGTAAATCATAGCTCCTCACAGACTACCACTCCTCTGGAGGCTGCACTCTAACTCGTGCTTTTCAAAATAAGTTATTTTTCAAAATAAAAGCCCATAATGTCCAACATCAGATTATTTACTTTTTTTTAACCAGCTGTCCGCAACCCATCCAGAACGGGTCCGCGACCCAAACATGGGTCCAGTTGAGAACCATTGCTCCATATCGTTATTGTACAGTCAATAGGAACGAATGCGAGTGACATTTTCAGCCAAACCCGACCCGACCCCTCTGCTGTCTCTCCCTGGCAGGTGGCCCTGCGTGACCTCCAGATGCGGGGCATGCCCAGCAACCTGCTGCCCGGGGAGCCGCTCTGCAGCCCTCGCATCACCGTGCTGCTGGAGTCCACCGTGCAGCTCCTCCGCCGGCTCCACCAGTGCGACCAGTGGGCGGCGCACATCAACCAGTACATCCACGCCCACCTGGAGCTCATCGGGCCCCTGCTGAAGGAGGACGAGGCGGGGGGCTTCGGCGCAGGTGGGAAGCAGCGGAGTTTTCATTTTTTTGGAGCCAGAAGGCCGCGTTTTCTCTTTGTGCCGGGCGAACGCTGACATGCATGCGTGCGGCAGCAACTCGTTTTCCTTCCGGGTTCTATCATCCGTTAAATTGCGACACTGAGACAGACAGACAGAACAAAGGCTCTCAGTCAGATTAAAATCGAGGGGGTTAACTCTGCATAACGCCGAGCATGAAGCAGTCGACCTTCGCGCTCTATCATAACAACGGGGTACCCTCCCTGAGGTACCACGTTTAATCATCTCCTTAACCCAATTAGGTTTCACTGTATCCTGCAGCCCCGCGCGGGCTGAAACGAAACTGGCAATTGAACTCTTCGACAATGCCCTGTCAATCACAGCGCGGGCTCAGCCGTGGGGACGAGGCGTGTGTGAGAAACACTCAGTAAAAGCTGAGAGAGGAAGAGGGAGGGAGGGAGGGAGGGAGAGAGGGAGAGAGAGAGGGAGGGAGGGAGGGAGGGAGAGAGAGAGAGAGAGAGAGGGAGGGAGGGAGGGAGGGAGGGAGGGAGGGAGAGAGAGAGAGAGAGGGAGGGAGAGAGGGAGAGAGAGGGAGGGAGGGAGAGAGAGAGAGAGAGGAAGAGATAAGGGGAGAGGGAGACGGAGAGATATATATTTAAAAAAAACTATGGATGAGGCTCAGGGACTGTCCGCTTCTCCGTTCCTCAGGTCTCAGTCCCACCCACTTTGAGAGGGAGGAGAACGAAAGGGAGGGCGACGTGTTCGCCGGCGAGGACGGAGGGGAGCTGCCGCGCCGGCGCTCGCTGTCCGACGCCAAGCTGGCGGCGCTCTGCAGCGAGGTGTGGCCCGTCCTGGCGCTGATCGGAGGGGTGGACAACGGCCTGCGGGCCGGAGGCCGCTGCCTCCACAGGCCCAGCGGCCGGCGGGCCATCCTGCTGGGGGTCCTGAAGGAAGGCAGCTCCCTGGCCAAGCTCCAGTGGGAGGAGACCGACCTGTCTGTCAGGTACTACATGCCGCGTTGCGTTGGCACGTTCACTCGGACGGCATATTGCATATTGTTCTCAAGCAAGGATTCTCATTTACTTCCATTAAACGATTCTTATATTTTTCTTGTCTTGGTCCTTTCAGCATGTTTATTATTACTCTGTACGGTTCCTTTCTGTCAGTGTTTCTTTTTCCTCCACTGTATTTTGTCTAACATTTTACTTTTTATTTTCATCATTTACCCCCCTGATCTTACTTTTTTCTTGCTTCTCCCTCCTCATTCTTAAACCCATTAATCCCTGTTGAATCCTTCCTGGTGTCACCCCCGCCCCTCCCCCCTCCCCATGCTGTATCTGTGGGTTGTTCCCATCCTTCCCAATAACTAAGCTCCATGAATTCTTGGTCACCCAGCGACACGCCGATCATCTCCCTGGAGCCCTGTGACATATCCTGCTGCGATGTCACGCCCCTCGGAGGCCTCAAGCCCACCGTGTTGTTAGATCTGATTTATTTGATGGGGCTGCTGGAGGAGCAGGGCTGGCTGGGGCTACATCCGGCCACCAAGAGGAGATGCTCCGAGGAGAGCGCGAGAGACGGCGAGCCGCAGGACGAAGACGACGACGAGAAGAAGAAGAGCAGGGAGCAGAAAGCCGAGCCGGACCCCTTCTCGCCACCGTCCTCAGCCAGAGACGCCCCGAAGGGCCTGGACCACCAGGAGTCAGCCTGTCAGCCCCAAACTCCCCAAACTTCCCAAACCTCCAAACTGGACGTCTTTGCTCTGGAGCTGAGAGCAGTCCGGGTGTCGTACCTCCTGACCGGAGCCCTGAAATCCCTGACCGTTATTTTCAGCTGTGACAAGTTATCGGATTTGCTGCTCGTGCCCAAACACGAGCCTCCCAGCTCCCACTCGTCGGCGACCCCCCTGTCCAGCCCCAACCCCGAACAGGCCAGAGGCGCCGGCAGCAGCAGCGGCAGCGGCAGGCAGTGGGACGAGAGCGCCGAGCTGAGGTCGGTGCTGCAGTACGTGGTGCAGAGCATGGTGAAGTGGGCCGTCAGGCCCTGTCCCATCAAGCAGAGCGTGTCCCTGGCCGACCTGGAGCGAGCTCAGGTCATGATCTACAAAGGGGCCATAAGCAGACTGCAGGAGGACAAGGAACACAAAGGTATGGAGAATTGCGCTTTAAGCTTCAGATGACTGGCGTACTCATTTAGTTAGATTGAATGGCAACTGGCAGCTCTTGAATTTTGTCCTCATATAACTCAAATAAGTGTTGTAGCATGAATGAAAAACGTTGAATTTTGGTCATTTGCAGTTGAATTCCTTGCTTTATACTGTTGAAGGTTAAATGAGGTTTCTAAGTGACCTTTATTAGCAGCTATCAAATGGAAATGATGGCCTGGCTTCAGAGATTTGCACTGAGGTTCAGAAAGCATGGACCTGACCTCGATGTCCGTCCCCCGCCTGCAGAGCCCGGCCACCACTCCTCTCAGCCCATCTCCAAGTCCTCCAGCTCCGTGTCCCTGTACAGCGCGGGCTCTGAAGGCACCGCCATCTTCGGCCAGTCGAACCGGGCCTCCGCCTCCTCCTCCAACACGGACCTGGCCTCCTCCCTGCCCACGCACCTGCAGGCGGACGGCCTGGAGAACTTCAACCCCTTCTTCCCCATCAGCCTCCTCCAGTGAGTACCGGCCGAGTGTCGGGTCGAACCGTTGAGCCCGTCGCCCACACTGATGACCCCACTGATATCTTTCGGCAGCAGCAGCTTTGCTGAAGTCCAGGGAACGGGTGAGTCAGGGCGTAACTGAGAGGAGAGCGTGGGGACTCTGCCTGCACCGTCCTTTTTAACCCCAGGCTGCGGCTCCGCCTGCCTGTTCTTCTAACAACGGCTCCTGGCGTCAGTGACACGCTGCTTCAGTGCAGAAAACTTAAAAAAAAACCCCAAAAGGCAAAGAGCCCCTCAGGGAGGAGAGTTTTGACGAGAATAGCACTAAGCTCTTTGCCGAAGGCTCACACAGTGCAGAGCGCATGCAACGTTAGTTCATAAGATTCAAGTAACTGGCATATCACGAAACGTGCTTGGTTTTTGTGTTGGACGCTAAAATCAAGTGAGACGAAAAAGCAAAAACAAAGCCACAGGCGAGGTGTTTGAGATGTTCGGGCAGGGCTGGAAGCGGGCGCCACTCGCACTGTGTTATTACCGTGTGTGCTGTATCTCCACTCCCCTCTAGGCACATGGTGTTAACTCGGTTCCCCACGCTTACCGGCCTGGTTAGCTCTCACCCCATGCTGCCACCTTGCTTCAGCCTGGCCAGCTCTGCTTCTTGTGATGCCTTCACAGAGCAGCAGACTAGCTTCCTGGAACCAGGGCCCTGCAGCACGCAGGCCCGAAGCAGCCTGGGTAAGAACAAGCGCAGAGACGGTAACGGTGAGACGAAAAAAAAAGGAGGGAAGAAAAAAAGAAGACAGAGGATAACGAGTCGTCTAGTCCTAGCACATTTCTCTCCTTGTTTAAGAAAAAAAGAGAAAGGAGTCGCAAGTCGAGTAAGGAGAGTAGCTTTGCTAATACTGTAATTTTTAACAAACGTTTTCTCCATGCTGGCTTCGTACTAACCTACTCTAACGTAACGGGGTAAATTCATGGCAAAAGTGAGAGCTTAGCGACAACTGACTGTCTCTTGCATGGTCTTACACGTGTTCAGCCCTCACGACTGAACTGCTACTCAAAACAGCATGTGTTTTGCTCTGCTACCGGACAGATTAATGAGAGTGACACTGGTAAACGCATGACACCGTTTGTGACCCCCGCCCCTCCCCCACCTCCCCTCACACGCTTGAATGGCACCATTTGTTTCATCATCAGTCATGTCGGTGTTATTTTTGAACATTTCTGGGAAGTTGCATTCATCTCAAGGTGACACTTAGAGTACATTTAAGTACATTTCGATTAACCTCCAAGCGCTAGACTCGTAAGTTTTTATCAGTAATTGTGGTTATGAGAGCTCAGCTGGGTAGAGATTCACCACGTGTGAAGTAGTGAAGCAGGGCTCGAGCTAAGAGAGCAAACGAGAGGGACGTGAACTCACTGCAGTCTTCCACGTGTGAGGATTTCAAACTGGAGCTGTGGGCTTGTTTTTTGCTTTCTGTTTTTTGTGTACCTTTCCTTTTCTCCTCAACCACCAGAGCGGACACAAATGTTTGTCACCAGTCGGTTGCTAGAAATGGGATTCACTATGAGACATATCTACTGGGCCATGGAGGCAGCAGGTACTGCTTTGTGTGGACTGTGTGCTGTCACTGAGTTCGTTTTTTTGCTTCATGTGCTTCTCTACTTTAAGCATTTGTCTTTCACCGTGTGCTGCAGCCTCTTTGTAGTATTTTGGATGTAGAAAAGTTTTGGAGTGGAAAAAAGCGCATTATAGATAAAGATATAGCCTTTGATGATCCATTTGATTAATGGTATTGTCGTAGTATTATACGTTTTCTTGAATCGTAAAGTAAAGTATCTGATTCTTTTCACATTCTTGCCACACATCGAGTAAAAAAAGTCCTGTGTATCCTGTGTATTGCACAGACTGTTAAATTTTCACCATTGCTTCTTTTAGTCACACAACCCACCACGTTATGCAATTTGTAATCCCTCCCCTCTGGTTTCACACACACACACACACACTGCACATCTAAGAAACAGACTTGCCAGCCTGACCTCAGGACCGCTCCGTGGTCCCGCCCGGTCTTTTTGAACTCTCCCTTTTTGCGGTCCCCCTCCCCAGACGTAGCAGGTGACCTGGACTCTCAGACCATCGAGGTTCTGGCCAGCTGGATGCTCGAGCACCCTCTGACCGAGGAGCAGCAGGCGGCCGAGGCGCCCCGACCGGAGGGAGCCCCCGACACGCCGTCCCCAGACGGGCCCGAGACCGTGCAGTGTCCGGAGCGGCCCGCCAGCCAGCCCACTGAAAGGTCACAGAGCGATGCAAACTCCCCACTGAAGCGAAGGGCGAGATTCACGAACAGGCAGTGTCGAGGGCAGTCTCATGTGGAGTCAGGGTTTCCGAATTTGAAGTCGCACTCCATCGTCTCACGATGTTTAAAAAGGGCTTTTAGATACGTTCATTTTGAGTCATCTTGATGTGAAAGCGAGCAGTAAAAAGATGGACCCTGTGTTCTCGTGGTTCCAGTTTGTTGCCAGGGCTGGACTGGATAGAGAGGGAGAACTTCCTGGACGTCCATCTCACCAGGAACCGGCCTCCTCCCGCGCGGAGGCGTCGCCCGGGCCCGAGTCAGAGGACGTCGTTCCGGAGGGCAGGTCAGGAACAGCACGACGAGCAAGAAGGACAATGTCGATCAGTTAGATCCCGCATAGCTAGTGTCCTTCCTTCAGGTCGCGCTTCATTCGCCTCAGTCGCCTCTTCTCACCCGAGGTGAACTTTGTCCTTTCAGACCTGCCGTCCCCCAACCCGCTCCCTCAGCTGTACCAGCAGCACTCCTCGGTCAGCGAGTGGCCCGAGCAGGTGGAGTTCCACCCGTACATCGCCGAGGAGGAGTCAGAGCTGGGCTACATGGACGATCCAGACCACGAGGACACCTACGACGACCTGCTCACCTCGTTCTTCAGCCTGGAGAGAGACACGCTGCAGATAGTGGAGGTGACGCCCACACACTCGGACACTCATCACTTACTGTATCACTCGAACGATTTAAAACCTCCGAGGCTTTTCTGTCTGAGACTCGATCCGTCTCACTCGAAATGCACTCCCTTGGTCCCAGGCGGGAGAGGAGCACAGTCAGATGGTGAAGTGCGAGCTGTGCAACACCCTCACCCTGCAGTTCAACAACCACATCAAGCGGCGGCACCCGGGCTGCGGCCAGAGCGCCGCGCGCAAGGGCTACGACAGCTCCGGCGCCTACGTGGACGTCTGGTTCAAGGGCGAGTGCGGCTCCAACTTCCCCTTCTACCTGCTGTGCAGCTCGTGCCGGGAGAAGTACCTGGCGGCCAACCTGAACGACCCCAACTCTAAATACGAAAGGTACGGCAGAGGAGAGGGGCTGCGCACCACACGCCCACTGTCCCAGCTGCTCTGTTTTAAAAAACAACACTCTCTTCCCCCAGGATCAAAGGCCTGACGTCCGACCTGATCGGCCAGCTGGACAGCACCTCCGACGGTAGGCGGCCTCCCTCCGGGGCCGGGCGGGTCGACGGTTTTGGGGGTGCGGGGTTTCTAATCGGGTTTCCGCGTTCTTCCTCAGACGACTGGGAGGTGGGCCGCCAGGACGAGTGCGAGCCGGACAAGCTGACGGGGCTGGAGGACTTTGGGCTCCTGCTGCGGCCCCTGGGGCTGACAGAGAAGACGCCGGTGCCGGAGCCCATCGTTTTCACCGAGCCGGATCCCCTGGGGGCCACGGTGTACAGCTCGGCCGACCCAGGCAGGGCAGCCGCTCCCAAAGGTACTGCTACTACCAGAGGCATTTCGTGTGTCTGTGCGTGCGTGTGTGATTCCCCCCTCCGAACGTCTGCTGTTCTGTTATTGTTGTCAGAGAGGGATTTTTTTGTTTCTCTTTCCAAATCTGGCACGAACTTCCGCTCTGAGGCCCAGAGTAAACCCATTAGAGTTGAGGCGGTCATAGACCGCCGTGACCGCGCGAGCGTCGACCCTCAGATTCTGCCAGATCTCACGTCGGCGCCTCGCAGGGGTAAAGTAATAAAGTGGCGGCGCTCTGTTGAGCAGCTCACCGTCAGTTCCGCAACTCGATCTCCGGGGGAGAGATGGAGCCTCTCCGCGTAACACACACCCTCCCACGCTCCCTCTGTGCTGCTCCGGCAGAGGGGAGACTCCGACTCGCCGCTCGCTCTCTCACCTCGTCCCGCTGCAGCTAGTGTTTCCACTTTGTGCTGCACTCCCACGTGCGAGAATGGGACTCCGGGACTGTGAAAGCTGAATACATCAGTGTGTGTGTGTGTGTGTGTGTGTGTGTGTCCCTCCTCACCAGGGAACGCCCTGGTGGAGCAGAAGACGTCTCTGAGCCTGGGCCAGCAGGCGGTGTCCCTGCGGGACTCCCACGACAGGCTGAAGGCTTTAAGGAGGGTCACCTCCACGGCCCAGATCCTGCTGGCCTACAGCATGGTGATGAGAGCGCTGTCTCAGACCGCCTCCAGGTACGGCTGCGCTCCTTTATCTCTCCCCCCAGCCGTCGGTCGGGCCTCTCAACGGGCCTGTTCCACCGTCCTCTCCAGCGCGTCGGTGTGCAGCCAGTCCAACGGGCTGGAGTCCCTGGGTCTGGCAGACATCCGCATCCTGGTCCGGCTGATGACCCTGGCCGCCAGCGGCCGAGCTCACACCTGCGTGGACAGACAGCCGGGCGCCAAGGGGCCGGCGACGGAGCGCGGCGACTCCGCCTGCCTCAGCTTCCTGTCCTCGGCCATCGGCAGCGTGGTGTCTCACAGCCCGGCTGCTTACAGACAGCTGGTGGAGATCTGCACTCAGGTCTGGACCGCTTTTAGTCAGTCCACTTACCAAGCTTTAGGTTCTCTTAAGGGGAGAACAGGCTGAGCATGAAACAAAGTGAAACTAGAATATTGTATGCTGATTGATTGACAGGCGTAAGGTGCCTGAACACCTTTGATTGTTGCAGTTTGGTAGCTGGCCTCCTGAAATAGACATTTCTGGTTAGAACATCTGTTCAAGTGCATAGAGTACGTGATGATGATGGTGACATCTATGCTGCACATTTAGTCATGGCCATGATTGCATTTCTTAAAAATTAGAAGAAAAATGATTTCTTCAAACTCAAGACTAACAATACCTTTGCTTTACTGTTCAGTCAGACTAGTCAGGAAACAGAATGATGGTTCATACAAAGTGCATTGAGAACAAATGCCACTCCAAAGCTAAACTCTGGTAACTTTCTTGCCTGCCTGCAGGACCTGATGGCAGCGGCTACGGGGGTGAACGTCGGAGCCATCAGCGACCCGCAGCAGAGAGGATGTCTGAGCTCCGCTCTGACGGCCCAGAGAGCGCAGCAGCAGAAGGACAGAAACGAGCAGATGCCGCCCACATTCCTGGTCACTCAGAGTCTGGTGTCCCTGCTCACCGAGAAGGGCATCCACTGTTTCAGCCCAGAGCGAGCTGAGCACGAGACCAGCGGTGAGAGGAGGAGAAGTCTTCTTCAAGCGTCCTAACGCCCGCTCGGTTTTCCCACTCACAGCGCGTGTCTCTCTGCTCCACCTTTCCATCCAGACGCAGGGAACCCGGGGGTGGCATCCTCGCCGCTGCCTCCCTCCCCCTCGCCTCACCTGAGCGTGAGGGTGGGTCCCCTGGAGCTGGCCAATGCCCTGGCCGCCTGCGTCCTGTCTGCCAGGCTGACCAGCAGACACCGGCAGTGGGCGGCGCAGCAGCTGGTCCAGGCTCTGGCCGCCACGGGAAGGGACGGCCCTCACCGGCCCCAGACCTACAGCGACCTGGCCGGAGACCTGCGCAAATGTCCTCTCAAGAGACTGGAGGGACATTACAACAAGGTGCGGCAAGTCTGGCCGAGCTCACTACGGAAACTCAGACTGGTGCGGCAATTCACAGTGTGTCCTTAGAGGTGGAGCTGAAAGAAGCTGTCCGTTGTCTGCGTGGCCCACAGGTGAGCAGCTGCTACTGGAACAGTGATCAGAGTCTGCTGGCGACCTGCTCTCAGGACAAGGTGGTGCAGCTATGGAGCGTCAGCCAGAGCAACATGGAGCTGCAGACAACCTTCTCTTGTATCACCAGGTAGGTAGCTTGAGAAGAGCCTTACATGCAGTAGTTGAACACAAACGCACAAGATTTAGCCTGATCTAAAGGCATGAAAGAACTTCAGCAGTTCTTAGCTTGTCCCTCCCCTGATCCTCCGCAGCAAGGCCGACAGGTCGAGCAGCGATAGGGCTGGCAGGTGTCATCACGCGTCTCCCGTCTACTGGAGCGCCGGGGGAAACTTCTTGGCTGCTCCAGAGAACAAACATATCAATATCATGAACATCAGAGGTGGGTCTGGCCTTCCGTCCCTGCACTGTGCTGGTGCATCTCTGATTAATGAATAAAAAGATGGTTGAGGTAGCTGAGAGATGTACAAATATTATACATTTGGAAAATGAGTTTCCCTGTTTTGTGTCGACGAAATGCTTACTAATGAATTGTGTGCTACCCTGCAGGGTCGCACTGTCACGTGGAGGCTCAGATGTCCCAGGTCACGGCCCTGTGCTGGGCGCAGGCCTTCAGCTTGTGGGCCCTGGACCAACCTGCAGGCGGGAAGAGCAGACCCTCCGAGAGCCTGCTGGTGGGGCGCCTGGACGGCTCCCTCTGTTGGCTGCATGTCACGCTGCAGGAGCTGGACCTGCACGTGAAGAGCACCGAACTCACCCAGTGCCAAATGAAAGAGGGTGAGACCAGCACACTTATCGTGGCCTTTTGGTGCGATGGACCGTTACAGTATAAAACGCACCAGATGAATTTAACCTACGAAAAAACTGAAGTGTACAAAAACAGTGGCTGTGGTTGTATGAACTGAAACATCCTGGCTACAGATAACAGCTTTCTCCTACAAAGTAAACAAGTCTCTTATCTCTCTCTCTCTCTGTCTCTTCTTTCCCCTGGGCTTCTCACAGCTCCCCAGTGTGTTGCCTGGCACAGTGAGGACAAGCCCTTCGCAGCAGGATATCCCAGTGGGAAGCTCCTGTTCGCCACCACCGAGTCTTATGAGATCGAGCTGCCTGTCGTGGTGACCGTCTTCCAGGTCGGTTTTCCACACACTTTGTCTCTAGAGCGCGTCACAGTTTGTGCCCTCGCGGCGCTGCCTGAACTGAATTTGCCTCCGTTTCCTCCACCTCGTCCTCCTTCCCTCTGCAGGACGCGGTCACCTCTCTGAAATGGGATCCCACGGGCCACCTGCTGCTGTGTTCGGGGCGGTCGGAGGTGGTGAAGATCCTGGGACGCTCCGGGGTCAACTGGGTGACCCTGCACTCCCTGGTCCACGGCGGCCAGGTTAACGTGGTCGAATGGTGCCCTCTGGCCGGCAGAGCGCCTGAAGCCAGGCTCATGATGGCTGCGTGAGTCCACAGACGTGCCTGTAGCGTGCTCCTCCATGACTCCAAATAGTCCTGAGGTGTGGGCGTGGGAGCCAGCGGTGTGTTTGTGTGTCCTGTGATGGATTTGCACCCCGTGAAGGGGGTCTTTGCGGCCCGTCTGAGAGCTCTCCGATAGGCCACAGTAGACCATGTGACGCCAATTAAGCATGAAGTGGGTCAAGACGATGAGCTAGAACACCCCCCCCCCTCCGTGGGAAGCTTCAGCAGTGATACAGTGCCGTGCTGCCGGCGTGACGCAGGAACTGACGCAAGCAAAAGGCGGCTTGTCCGTTTTTTCACCTTGTTCATTCCTCATGGGAATTCCTTTGCTGTTCTTGTGCGAATGGCGTCACAAGATATCAGGATAATAATAGCCCTCAGTGCTCTGCGCTGTATCACTGCTGAAGGAGTGGGTGCAGGCGCGAGAGAAGGAGCTCATGATATGTCTGTCATCCATCCTCATTGACTCCTCTCCATTTCGCTGCAGAGGCTGTCAGAACGGCTCCGTGAATGTCTGGACGCTGCCACAGGGGGGCGCCGTGATACCGATGCCTAAAACATCCAGCGGCCCCGCGAGCCTGGATAAAAGCACGAACGTCAAGGTCGGTTCAGAGCGACTGTTTGACCTCTTTTTTTTTTGCAGCTTCGGTTCGAGTAATATCCTCAAACTCTGGCGCGATCAGAGCTCATCAGTGATTCTTTAAGGACGATTCGGAGCGGGCCTGTGATCACGCCGTCTCTGCCTCCTTCCCCAGCAGGAGAGCGCCAAGTGCATGTTCGTACTCCACGGGCACATTACAGCAGTGAAGACCCTTTCATTCTGCTCCAGCGGACTGGCTCTGGTCACTGGCGGGATCGGAGGACTGCTCAACATCTGGTCCTTGCAGGTCAGGAGGCCGCCCCTGCCTAGCATGCGAACCTCACCAAGTCGGGAGGAAGTTCATACGGTTCTCGCGTTTTACCTTTCAGGACGGCTCGGTCATGCAGACTGTCACAGGCTTGGGCTCGGTCGTCGACACCACCTGGATACCAAATTTGGGAGTCACCGCCTGTTTCGGGAGATCCAAGGTATGTAAAGACAGTGACGGAAGAGCGCACGTTTGTCTCTGCGTTTCCTCGATGAACCCACCGGGGTTTCTCTGCCAGGACGTGTTGCTGATCTGCTGCACCCCGGACTGGATGAGCCAGAACCACGTGCTGGCTTCTTGCCGCATGGTCCTCCGGAGCCAGAACGTCCTGGGCCTGCACCGGGCCCCCTGCCTGGCCGTCTTCCTGGAGCGGCTGCCCCTGCTGCTGCAGGAGCAGTACAGCTACGAGCGGGTGATTAAACCGAAACGCCCCCACCCCCCCCAGGTCAGTCGCCTCCGTGTTGCTTGACCCCGAGCCTCTTGTGTCTCGCCGTGCAGTGCCACGTGGCGGCCGGCGACCAGCTGGTGCACAGTGCCTTCCTGCAGAGCCTGGCCTCGCTGGCCGTGGGCCTGGCCCTGGAGAGGCACCTGTGCCGCTTCCCCCGGCCCCCTCACCACGCCTGCCCCGACGCGCCGGCCTGCCCGTCCGAGTGGAGCTGGCTCGCCAACTACGCCACCACCGTCCACAGCGCCGAGGCCATCGCCAGCGGCACGGCCTTCCCCGAGTCCTTCGTTGTGTCCGAGTTCCAGGAGGTGGAGGACGGCGAGATCACCAGGGCACTGGTGAGTGGGGGCAGTGCTCTCCCTGCAGCAGCTTTTTGTCGGAAGAAGAAGAATACAAAAGAAGAATACAAGTAGTAGTAGTAGAATATGGTAGAATACAAGGCTCTTTGTCATCCCTTTGCTCTCTGTCTTTTAGGACAACAGCAAGTGGAGCTTCAAGATGGATGAGCAGCTGATGTCATGGGCCACCACCAGGCCAGAGGTACCAGCTCAGCCCTGTGGAAACATTATACAACAAAATAAAGGGACATTATTTGATTTAGTTACTTTTACTATTGATTTCACTGCCTGTTTTTTTCCCAAGTTATAACACGGGCCAGTGCCATCTTAAAAGGTTTTAAAAGTTGATAAACCAATTTTGGGACAAAAAACAAACAAAAATATCTCTTTAAGTCTTAATCATTTTTTATGAGGTGTTAAATTTTGTTGTTTTAGTTGTTTGTTGATATTCAAGCTGGGTCAAAATACTTACTAATACTGCAAAAAGTGCGGCGTATTTAAAGTGAATAATTGAGTCAGATTCACTTGATGTTTGTTTTAGGTATATATTAATAAACCTTGCCTTTGGTTTAATTTATTCTTGAGAGCGTTGTTCCTTTCCAGCTGATCTGAGGTCTTAAAATATGGACATGAACTTATGGATTCCTGCAGATACCCTGTATGATCTCCCCTCTCTCTTTCTCTCTGTCTCTGTCTGTCTCTGTCTCTCTCTCTCTCTCTCTCTCTCCCTCTCTCCCTCCCTCTCCCTCCCTCTCTCTCTCTCTCTGTCTCTCTCTCTGTCTCTCCCTCCCTCCCTCTCTCTCTCCCTCTCTCTCCTCCAGGACTGGCAGCAGGGGGGTAAGAGTGATGTCTACCTGTGGGGGAACGGCCGCTACGGACAGTTGGCAGGAATGGGAACCAACCTCATGCTGCCCACGCTCGCCCCCTCCCTGCTACAAACCCAGCAGGTAGCGGCCCCTTTCTCCCCGGACGCCTTCTCTTACCCATGACCTCTGCTGCTCCCTCACCTTTCTTTGCCGCCGTGGGTGTTTTTCTTGGCCGTCCAGGTTGTGTGTGGGCAGAACTGCTCCTTCCTGGTCCAGTCAAACGGGACGGTGCTGGCAGTGGGAGAGGGGCAGTACGGCCGGCTGGGCCAAGGGAATTCAGACGACCTCTACGTCCCCACCATTATCTCTGCTTTCCAGGGTACAGTATGCATCCAAGGCGCACAGGGCTTTTCTCCAAACGCTCTCCCATTCACAGACCCGTTCTCTCACGATTCACCGACTCTGTGATGTGTGGCCAGGTTACGTGGTGACTCACCTGGTCACTTCCTGTGGCTCTGACGGACACTCCATGGCCCTGACCGAGACCGGAGAGGTGTTCAGCTGGGGAGACGGAGATTTCGGGAAGCTGGGACACGGCAACAGCGAAAGACAGAGGAGACCCAAGCAGATAGAGGCCTTACAAGGCGAAGATGTTGTCCAGGTAGAAATGTAGCCTGGATCTAGCCTCTCATACTGCACTGAAAGTTTTATTCCATCGTAACTGTTGTGAGAGTGATGAGTTCATGAAGGTTTTGGCATCTCCTGGGTTGTTTGATCCAGCCCATCAGTTAGCAGAGAAGAATCAGCTGTTACACACACATACACACACACACACACACACACACACACACACACACACACACACACACAGTAAGCCTCAGCAAGCAGCGTGCGAGAGAGAGAGGCCACGAGGCCTAATGCCGGCGAACTGTTTGACACAGCTTAATTGGTTTATCTGCATGTTTGCCGACTGTTTGCTCTGACCCTGCGCTCCCAGCTCGCCTGCGGTTTCCGCCACTCCGCCGTGGTGACGGCAGATGGGAAGCTGTTCACCTTCGGCAGCGGCGAGTCAGGCCGCCTGGGCCAGAGGTCGACGTCTAACAAGATGCTGCCCGAGAGGGTGGCTGCCCTGGAGGGATACCACGTCGGCCAGGTAGGAAGAGGACTGCGGCAGCCGTGTCGAATGAGATAGATGACTATTAGTAGCACGAGCAAACCGCACCGAACCTGTCGCCTCTTGCAGGTGTCGTGTGGCCTCAACCACACTCTCGTGCTGTCCCTGGACGGCATGGTGGTCTGGGCCTTTGGAGACGGGGATTACGGGAAGCTGGGAACAGGTTCCTCCACAGCCAAATACTACCCCCAGGTGAGCGGGCGGCCTCGAAAGACAAACGCAGTTCATCGTGTCGTGTTTATCCCTTCATAGCGGGAGAACCGAACCAAATGCCTTCGTGTAATATTGATGAAGTCTTGCTGCTCCTATTTGCAGAAAGTGGAGCAGCTCTGCAACAAGGGAATCAAGAAGGTCTGTTGTGGAACCCAGTTCTCCGTGGCGCTGGCCTTCGACGGACACGTTTACACATTCGGGCAAGGTACGGTGCGTCTCAGTAATGAGCCGAGGGCACCCGCGAATGCATACACGCGTGCAAACATCCGAGAAGGAATCGCGAATCACTTCCTCGTCTCTCGGCCTGCCAGAGCGTCTGATCGGGCTGCCGGACTCCATGCTGAAGAACAAGTCCTGCCCGCAGGCGGTGCCGTCTCTGGAGGGGCTGTTCGTGGAGGACATCGCTGTGGGCTGCGAACACGTGCTGGCTCTCACCTCCACCGGCGACGTGCACGCCTGGGGGTGCAACAGCGAGGGCCAGGTAAGCGCCGCCCACCGCTCAGAGATTTAGAGACGAGTCGCAGCGCGACGCAGGCCTGACTGTGGTGCTTCCCGGCGTGACGCTGCAGCTCGGCCTCGGACACTCCAACCCGGTGAAGGAGCCGACGCTGGTCGCGGCCCTGCAGGGCAAGAGCATCCGGCAGATCTCGGCGGGCCGCTGCCACAGCGCCGCATGGACCACGCCTTCTACCTCCGCGAAAACCTCAGGTACGCGCCTCGCCCCGCACCTGTGCCCTCCTCCTCCTTGCAGGGATCCATCTGCATGCGCTTGTTTCCCCCGTGTTTCGCTTCCAGGTGGCCCCGGGAACTTCCAGCTCGGCCTGCCCCAGTCAGTCCCTCCCCAGTACAACACTCTGAAAGACTGCAGCCCCGGGGTGCTCAGCATGCGCCTCAGGGTCCTCTACAACTTCTCCGATCTCATGTACAAATCCTGGAGGCTGCTCAACCTGGACGCCAAGAACCCGGTAAATTCACATCCCACTTCTTTCTGCCCGTTTTTTTTTCTGCTTCCTGTGTTGTAACCTCCTCTCGTCCCTCCAGACGACCACTTCGCGCTATAGTTCGGGGACGACCGCCATCATCCGGGGCGAGCTCAGAGGCCTCCTGTCGCCCAAGGTCAACACTCTCCCTCTAGTGCGCTCCATCGGCAGAACCATGACCCAGGGCAAAACGTACGGGCCTCAGATCACAGTGAAACGGATTTCCACAAGGTAAACATGAACATGCTGGTCAGTCCACTCTGTGTGTGTGTGTGTGTGTGTGTGTGTGTGTGTGTGTGTGTGTGTGTGTGTGCTCAGAGTCGGCTGGTGGTGCTGATCCGAACCTCTCACCCTCCACAGAGGACGCTCCAGCAAGCCCATCTTTGTGCAGATCGCCAAGCAGGTGGTGAGCCTGAATCCTCTGGAGCTGCGGCTTCCGTCCAGAGCCTGGAAGGTCAAGCTGGTCGGCGAGGGAGCCGACGACGCCGGAGGAGTGTTCGATGACACCATCACTGAGATGTGCCAGGTGGGATGGAGAAACACACACACACACACACACACACACACACACACACACACACACACACACACACACACACACATAGAGACAAAGACAGCAGCAGCAGCAGCAGCTGTCCGGAACACTCTCCAATAGCCGTGCTAAAGGTAAATAAAATGAACTGTGTTTTCCCCAGGAGTTGCAGTCCGGGGTGGTGGATCTTCTGATTCATACTCCCAACAGCTTTGCCGACGTGGGCAGCAACACTGACAGGTGCGTCATCTCATGCGTCCGCAGCCGTCAACACAAAAAAAAAGTTTCTTTAAATCTATATATCACCGTGTGCACACTCATGACATTTCAGATGTCAAAACCGCAGCTGAAGTCTAAACAGAGCAGACTGTGACGTAAAGCACTAGCGATACAAACCATCCTGGACCTGACCTCCAAAGTATTTAGCATAGTGTATGTGCTCCATCTAGAAATGCAAGTAAATAAAGGCAAGCAAGTGGAGAGCAAGGATGAATACTTAATGTAACCGTTCAAGCTTTAACCCCTTTAAAACGGAATTGTATTGTTCTTTTTTTTTTGTTTCTGTCACTTCTGGCGTCCTCTCTCAGGTTCCTGCTGAACCCGGCTGCGTTCTCTGACGATCACATGGTCCAGTTCCGCTTCCTGGGCATCCTCATGGCCGTGGCCATCCGCACCAAGAAGCCCCTGGACCTGCATCTGGCGCCCTGGGTGTGGAAGCAGCTCTGCTCCATGCCGCTGGGGGGGCCCGACCTGGAGGAGGTGGACCTGCTCACCTACCGCACCCTGCAGGGCATCCTGCACCTGGAGAACAGCGGAATCACCGAGGAGAACTTCCACGTGGTGGGAAATCCTAGCCGGGACGGTGGAGCCTTTTGGGTTCTCACGGTTTAAAGGTGCAAGAACGTCACTCTCTGTGCCCTTCCCCTCTAGATGATCCCGCTGGACTCCTTCATGGCCCACAGTGCGGATGGCAGGCTGGTTCCTGTGGTCCCCGGGGGACAGAACATCTCCCTGACCTTCGCCAACCGGACCGAATACGTGGAGCGGGCTCTGGACTACAGGCTGCACGAAATGGACTCGCAGGTTTGAGCAAAGTTTGGGGAATACTCGGGGTGTGTTTGTCCGACTCGTCAAGCTGCCGCTGCCACCTGTGAGTGTGCAAACTGCAGCAGGGCTTAGTCCGGCAGTGCTGACATCTTAAGGTACGCCGAAGTTCTAAGTCTATTTCGCGTGCCATTAGTTCTCCCATGGCTCCCATCACACAGCCTGTAGGAGCTCACGCTGTCTGTCACCTGGAGGAGGGAACATTTACACTCCCCCTCCGTCTGCAAACCGAGCACGCTCAAAAAGTGACACTCCCGCTACTTTGAAGCTAGGGTATGCCCCCCCACCCCAAAAAAATAAAAAATCGTCCCTTTGTGTGTAACGACAGAGACGGGCGTCATGAAGAAGTGACGGGCAACAAAGCGGCAGGTGCACACTCGCTCGTGCCACATCTGCAGCTCGTTCACGCACCAAACGCTGTGTGTTTGCATGTCCTGGCGGCGAGGTTCACTCGAAAGAAGAGTCCGTGTGCGGGGCTTCACTTCACTCCGTTCACGTCTCTTAATTATTTAAGACGTCCTAAATGAGTAAATGAGTAAATGGTAAAAATACGGTTTTCCGAGTAATTAAGAGTCTTACAAGTGCCTTCCGTAACCCCTCAAAAGTGGCTGCGTTCACACAGATTGAGCTGATTCGCAGGTCGAGCCGAGTCCACCCGGTCGATTGCATCTGAGCCTCCGCATCCATATTAAACAGCCCACCAGCCTCACATTAGCGCCGCCGAGACAGCCTGTTTGTTGTCCCGTGGCCGCTCTCCCTTTATCTCGCCCTGTGAAGCATCAAAGCCGACGCTGCCTGCCTGTGTGTGTGTGTGTGTGTGTGCGTGCGCGTGCGTGTGTGCGTGCCTGCCCCGTCCAGGTGGCGGCCGTCAGAGAGGGCATGTCCACCATCATCCCCGTGCCCCTGCTCTCGCTGCTGACGGCGCAGCAGCTGGAGCAGCTGGTGTGCGGCCTGCCCGAGGTCTCCGTGGAGATGCTGAAGAAGCTGGTGCGCTACCGCGACATCACCGAGAGCCACCAGCTGATCGGCTGGTTCTGGCAGAGCCTGGAGGAGTTCACCAACGAGGAGCGCGTGCTCTTCCTGCGCTTCGTCTCCGGCCGCTCCCGCCTGCCCTCCAACCCGGCCGACATCACGCAGAAGTTCCAGATCATCAAAGTGGACAGGGTGAGGGCATCCGCTCGTTAATCGGAGGGGGCCTAAGACGGGCAGAGCACTGTTTCTCATCTGAGTGATGGCGGTCTGTGCCCGGCCAAAGATGGGACGGAAAGTACCCAAAACATCGTCACGTCCTCGTGCATAAATGGGCAAATCTGAATGTGACATTAAATAGGAATATGGCGCAATTCATCACCGTGATTTGGATAGACCCTGCCAGCGGTCAGGAGAGCAAGTAAACAAAGATACGTGACTTTGAGGCAGTAGTTTGGGGATGTTTACTGTGAATTGCCACTAAATGTGGTTCTCCCTGGTTCTTTCACCCTCCGTAGCTGTGTCGCTCCAGTCCACACCTAAGTTGGGGAAAAAACTACAAAACTCCCCTTTTTAGTATTTAAGAGAAATTCACATAGTCACTCATGTGAGAGTCAGGTAAGACGACCAATCAGCCTACATGTGGTTGCCAGATAAACATGAAAGCGCGCCAAATCTGTGTAGAGAGAACCTTAATATTCCATTTCTCATGAAACTGATGTCCCATTTCTTCTATGTGAACTCCAGAAATCATTGATAAATTCAGCATCCAGCCGCTCTTTAGGAACCCACCAACCCCGGTGCACTCATGTCATTCTTTTATTTACTTGTCACCTCTGTCGTTTCCCTCAGCCCGTCAACGGCCTCCCCACGGCCCAGACCTGCTTCTTCCTGTTCCGCCTGCCGCCCTACACCAGCCAGGCCATCCTGGCCGAGCGCCTGCGCTACTCCATCCACAACTGCCCGTCCATCGACATGGACAACTACATGCTGACCCACAACACGGACCCGGCGGACAGCTCGGACACGGAGGACTGAGGCGGGACGACGAATGTATCTGCCCCGGCGCCGCGCGCGCCATGCACTGAGCACAGGCTTCCGTTCGCCACGCCGGCACAGTTGGGGTTTCTATGTCGGTCAAGTTCATGATGCGTGTGAGTTTCGGTTTTCCAACTGTGCAAGGTGTTTGTAACTGTTACAGTACGTACTCTGAATCAAAGCCACAGGGATAACGAGTAAGTTTTTTTTCTGAGAACATAGGTGAGTAAGCCACAAGTAAGAAGTTAACGTGCCTGTTTGTTTGAAAGTATGTTATAATTTATTGCCCTGTCCCACACAGACAGTATTATTGTAAAATAAAGAGTGTTTAAATAAAGACTGTGTCGTATTGTATTTGAACCGAGTGCATCGCGACAAGAAGCTCATTTCATTGACTTATTGATTTTTTTTTTCCCCAGACTTAAAGATCAAGTTTACATCCTGAGGAACGCAAACATTCAGCTTCTTGATTAAGCGATGCTCTATGAAGTATGTGAATGGTGAAGCTGACATTTTACCTCACTGGCAGCTGTATGTTGTGTGAACAGTAACCGGGTAAAGCCTGACTGTGAAGATCAAGAGGGCGAACGGAATAAACGTTTTTTTTTTTGGATGATAGAAATAACAATAGTCTGATCTAGTCTGATCTTTATTGTCAAATTCCAAATAAAAAAGAAGCCACCGGGTGCTCTATTCATTTCGGATGGAGATGAATGTCTTGCGGTCAACAGAAAGAATACAAACCAAGTTACATCATCGATCACTGTAGTGGCGATGGTTTTCTCTGGTTTCCTCCCATAGTCCAAAAACGTACATGCTTAGGTCGCTTAGAAGCTCTAAATTGCCCCTAGGTGTGAGTGTTAGAGGGAATGGTATGTGTGTGTGTGTGTGTGTGTGTGCCCTGACCACCAGCCCTGACTATAGTCAGCTCTTAGATTGTACTCCGTTTAGACTAGAAATCTTAATCACGATCGGCAGGCTTCAACGTTATGAAGAATGAAATGGAGATTTTGGTCCCTGACTTATGAGACAAATTGCTGGAGTGCTGCTATGATGGAGAGATTGTCTCTCCATTGGTCTGGAAATCCAGGAGCACTCAAGTCATTAGCCTTCACCCTTAGGACAACGTATGTCATCATCTTGAGACTATTGATAGGAGCCTCTGAGGACCATGACAGGTTGTCCCAACCGTGATAATGCTGCTCTACCTAAAACTGAATTCAAGCCACGAATGACACAATTTTCCCAACAGTCTGAAGAAAATCATTTATCAAACCGTATCATTATGAAAGCTGCTGATTGAGGGTTTCCCGGACCTCTCAAAGCCTTTTTTTTCTTTCTTTACTTACGGCATTAAAGCAAATAAAACACAAGGCCTCAACTTCCCTCATTACAAAAGATCTTAATTCAATTCCTCTGAGCCTAATGTTGTCCTGCGTCAGCACAGCTGGTGCGTCTGCAATTTGTCTGCGCTGGTGAGAGGTATGTCTGCTGTGACCTTATTACCCATCTGCTTCCCTGTGCACGCACGGCCACTAAGGCAGAATTCAGCCTGCAGTCAGCAGCCCTGCAGCTGAGGGGAGGGGAGGGGAGGGGAGGGGGAGGGGCGGGGGTAGCGCCTGTGAGCCCCTGCTAGGTATAAATATAACATCCATCTATCAGCCTAACAAGTACACACATGAGGGAGGGGAATAAAGGGAAAGCGTAATTTCTTTTTCAAGCATTCGATGCAGCTGAATGAGTCTGCCTGGTCTCTGGTGGTTATTTCCTCTGCGGCGCGGGTGTGCGCGCAGGTATTTCGTCTTCCGTCGCGTCGCTAACGCGTGTCAATATCGGGGTCAGGCAAGGAGACCGGAGAGGGCATTAGCACACGCCGAGTTGTAATGTAGATCTACCCAAACAAATCAAACCCCACACAAAAATATCCCGGCTGGAATTACATACTTAAAAAAAGAAAAGAAAGAAAAAAAACAATCTGATTTAGAGCAGTAAAAGAGATTATCGGGGCCTGAGAGGAACTTTGAACTCTGCGGGGGGAGAATTGTATTTTTTTCACCTAAAACAGCCTGTGCTCTCTTGTTGTTGGTAAAACTAGTTAATTCTAGTTAGTTAAACCCAAAAGCTAAATGTGGAAATAAACACATCCTCCATCAGTGTGTAATGATTTTTGATTTGATACTGTAGAAATGCAAATGCCTCTAAACTATAACACTGTTATATGCCAATCCTTATGTATAGAAATAAGGAGAGTTCCCGTTAACTCATCCATCCATTATCTTACCTGCATTGTCCTCTGCTGGAAAATGTTTCTGGTGTTTTGTTTTTCCTCTAGTTCATAGTTCATATACTGGAACTTGAATTTCCCTAAGAGATCCATAAAGTTACTTTTATGGGAAAACACCCATGACAGGTTGCCAGGCTCACGTACAAACCCACAATTCTCAGCCAGGAGCAATTCAGGAGTTTCCAATCATCCTAAACATGCATGTTTTGGACTGTGGGAGAGGAAAAGTGGAGAAACCCTTTTCACATATTCTCCATGTTAGGCCACAGTAAATGTAAATGAAGCTGGTTATTGGCGTGTAATACTCCATATCTCCACAGGAGGGCAGTCTGAGTGTTGCTTTAGGGACGTACAAGGCGAGTCCAACAGAGCGCTGGGAATGAGCACACATCAATAACTCTCTCTCTCTCTCTCTCTCTCTCTCTCTCTCTCTCACACACACACACACACACACACACACACACACACACACAGATCACGTATAGCTGATGATGCATATTGCAGTCAGCTAATCTCTGTCACTCTGATTCTCCCAATCAGCTCATTTGATTTGTACAAATTGATGACAACAAACAGTATGAGGTCAAATTACGCCCAACAGTGCACATTTACAAACTGAGGAACACGCGCGACACCTCTTCAGGCTGAGGTGTTCTCGATATGGTGAGATATGTGCAGCTGGCCTCGGTTTGCGTCACAAAACAGTCTTAAAAAGCGAGAACTGCTCACATGTCAACTCCAACTAGGCCACCTAGGGTCATTTCAACCCAGGTGCAATACACAAAAAAATGTCTTTGCTCAATTTCAAAGAGGCACATGTGCATCTTCTAATTTGTCCAAACATTTTTTTGTTCATGTCAGAAAGCTGACATTGAGAGGCAGAGACTGCAGGAGTTTTTAATGATAGTAGTAAGCTCTACGAAACTATTCTCAGGTGGGGTGGGCTGCTTGAATAAAAGGCGGCCCCTCTATTGTGAGAAAAGTCCAGCATGCATCCAAGCACTCTGTTAAAAGAACTTAAATGAATGATCTTGCCATTCCTGTGTTAGATATCACATTTCCAAGCCCATCACAAAGTCATCACCTGGCCCTGGCGACACTGTGGTGTCAGCGTGTAAAAGGATTAGCTCGACAGTGAAACACAAAAGAGGGAGAAGCTGGCCAAAGGTAACAAAATCCACCTGACAACACGCCTGAGGCTGAGGAATTTACACATTCTGTCTGATTTGTTAAATCCATTCATCCTCTGCACTGCTGGGGCAAAATTAGAGTGAGGAATACATACTTGTGTAACATATTTGCATATGTCTTGTCCAGGTGCAGTTTCCTGTGCTTTAGGTCATGCTTGCAGGATTGAAAAGGCTGCCTCTTGTGCTCAGACAGGATTGTTTTATTTACCTGGCTACAAGGCTCAAACAGAGCAGCAGTACTTCAGCAGAATCGAAGGGGACAGCAGATGCATTTAGGTGCATATGAGCAACGCGGTTTGGCTATATAATGAATACATTTGTGCACTAACACAGCAAAATATCGCCGTGTTGACAGTTACCCTCTTCTATTTCATAAACACGTCTCATCTTGAAGAGAAAAAAACAACCTGGGGCGTGAAAAAAACAAGAGAATCGAGATTGCTTGGCTGAGCTTGTCATTATCTTTTAGATGTCCAAATAAATTTACGATATCACACAGAAAGTGCAAAGCCATTACACACACACACACACAAACACAACACAGCACTCAATTAAGATGAATGGAGGGCAGGATCCTTTGTCTTCATTCTTCTGTAAAATGAATCATTTCAGCAATGAAAAAAAACAACTGTTCCTTATAAATGACAGATCGAAGATGATAAAGTCTCAATGGTAAAATAATCTACTGGGGAAAATAAAATGGAATACAAATAAAGGGCTATGAATTGCCAGCCAAGTAAAATTCATAGTGGAAACCACAGAATGAATGGCCAATGAGGTAGAGACGTGTCAGGGAAACAGTGATCATGCGAGGCTCAGCTGCACGGCATGGTGCATGCGGTCACCTGTTGTGTTTCGTGAATCAGGCCGGTACTGGGCTGATCGCAAAGGTCAGGCTTCGGCCTCATCTCTGCACCGTGTTTTCGCAAAACTCTTGAAATGCATTTGCGATAAAATACGTCCCTGCCTCAGGAGAGTGAAGCAGGTCTCTCCATCCTGCATTTTTAATTAGTCAAAGGAGGGTGTGACCTACATTGTCTCACCGAAGCAACGCAGGAGTGACTGGTCACCTGATCCCCCACCCCCATCCGCACCTCCGCCTCCGCCTCCGCCTCTGCCTCCGCCTCCTGCTCCCCTCCAAAATCAGAGGAGCTCATTTCATCTGCACAGTGAATGGATGAGGGCTGCTGTAAAAACAAGGGCACTTGGGCGCGGGTCAATGAACCGCTGAGGTAACGCGGTGATGTGATGTGTGCCTGTGCTGCTGACGGCTTGTTTCAGTGTCCTGGCTGGCACCCTCTCTTCTCTTGTTACAGGACAGGACAGGACGAGTGTGACCCATGTACCTGGGAGACACTTAAGACTCTGGTACTGTTTCAGTCTGTGATGTGATATGGATGTGCTTGCCTCGCCTGCCAACCGAGGTTCAGGCTGCTGTGATATGTGCCAGATAGACGACGGGAAGTAGTTAAGGACATGGCGAAAGGTTTTAAGTCTGATGAAAGATGCTCTCAAACTAGATTACCCCTTTCAGACTGGTCTGTTGGTCTGAAATGTACACTTCCTGTCTCTGAAGAAGGCATGGTTGTCTACCTCCATCCCCATTGGACATTTTTATTGATGGATTGTTGTTTTTCCCTGTCTGAACAAGGCAATGCAAGACCCAGAACCAATCCACTGCCTGCCCCTGATGATGTCCCACTGTCTAAAATGCTTCAATGCTTCAACTCACTCAACTGCATTGACAAAAGACATATCATATAAAGTTAGTTTTCCCCAGAAAAGCCATTTTAGTCTAGGAACATTCACTAGACCAAGGTCCAGTATTCACAATCAACTGATGCTGGACCTCAGTGATGGTACCACAATAAATTACGTTTCATTTCTTTGTTCTGTTAGCCAAGTGTGTATTCTTAGAGGTATCAGACCTTAAACTATTATCTATGACCATTTGATATCTTATATCTTATCTTATATACCTTATATTTCTTGGTGAGCATTCGGTGGTTAACATGATAAAAATGAAACGTGAGGCAAACTATGTGCAGCAAGCGGTTTGCTTAGCTAGCAACCCACAAATTTGAAGTTGGGCGCAATTATCCGTCCATCTAAGACTAAAGGTCTGTTCACACAAGAAGACAAGTTCATTTTAAGCATCTGGAAGTGGAATAGTATGTTCATACCCACAACAGCCAACACTGTATGTATTAGCCATTAGCTGGCTTGCGGTGGGCACAGCACTGAGGTGAGCATCACTACACAGTGTGTCCTGTTTGTTCTTAAATTTCTCCACATCCAGCGCTAATAAACCTCTTCAGCGTTAGACATCTGACAGTGTTATTTCTGACTTCTGACCTCTAGTGTCTGTATGCTAGTGCAGCAGATCCATGGGATGAATTATTTTTAGCTCTTATTCATGTGTCCTGCGCAGATGATTGTGCGCATAACTAGTTAGCATTCTGAAAAGGTTGCTCTCTGAGATTTTGACAGCGGTTTGAGCTTAATGCTACCATTCTCGCGACACCAATTTACTGACTTAACCAGTGATATGCAGCCTGAGGCTCTCAGAACAGATTACATATGCACTGGTTCTCGTTCATTGGTCCCACTACCACTCCATGTACAGTATATTCCTGTCTTTTTGTGAGATGTCCAAATATTGTAGAAAAACCTCGTACAACTATAAAATGCATTTGCCTATAGGCAGGTGCGGTCGTGACAGTGGTGTCTTTCCGGCTAGCTCTTTACTTGTTGTTCCCCTCAAATGGCCTGTGGAGTGAAGAGGTGAGGTGTGTCATGGGACTTAGAAAGGATTAAAGTGGCACTAGGTGGGAGCCTGGTGAGACTGCTCTGATAAATAATGCAACAATGTCTGAAGGGGCAACACAATCTCCTCATACCACTGAACCTTTTCTAAAAGAAGACCAAACTCTTGCATTAAGGTTCCTTTTAATGAGGTTATTAATCATTTGCTATTTTATGGATAATTAAGACACTCACTTAATCTATGGACACACAAGTTTCGAATGCAGCACAACCATCATGTGAAACATGAGCCACAACAGCTCAGCACTTACTTGAATAAAAGGCAAATGCGTCTCATCCGGGAGTGAGGCATCTACAGTGCATTGTATTTATATTTGTCTTGTTCCCGTTCAGTGCCATTTCTTCTGCTAGAATCTAATTTCCCCATGTGGGTCATCAGTATAATCTCATCTAAACAGTGACATTCCTCTGGCCCATCACTTCAGCATCCCCCGGCTCAAAGGCACTTGAAGGAAACACCGAACCCACTTCAAATGGCTTCATAATTAACTTTAAATCAAGTTTACTCTTAAAGAGACAAACAGAGGAGCTATTATTTGTGTTTCTTTTTTAACTTTCACCAAAAAGTCTCATCTAAATGTGTTTTGGAAAATGACATGAAAATCAAGTGTTTCATTTCTGGCTCATACCATTTTGCCTATTAGATGATTTCTTTCACATTATCAGCTTCAAAACCATTTCCAACTTTTCTTAAATCAGTAAGTAATGTGTCCCGTGTTCTCTATGTCTCTGTCAAATGTTTCCGGTTTTATTTTGGACAATGTCTGTTTAGATATTCTCTACTGGTGTTACCCCCTGCAATCTTGAACTAAATATACCTGCACACACCTGCATTGCGTTTCCTTAATTGGCCTGCACTCTTCCTGGAGTGGTTCTCATCCATCGGGTACTTTCCCTCGTATGTCTCCTCAGCTTTAACTCCAGATTGTGTGAGTATTCACGTCCTGTTTTCCAGAAAGAACATTCCAAGTCACTGCTTTTCCTGTGGTTTTGTTTCAATGTTTTATGTTTACGTGTTAAGTCTCGATGTGCCCATCTCTCAAATTTCAAAGAAATTTCATGTTCCTTTTACCAGATTTTGGTAAACCTCACTCGTTGTCCCAGACCTGAGTTAAACCCCTAAGCCAACCAGATGCACACTTTTTCAAATAAATGTCAATGAAATCTTGCATGCGACTGACCGCAGCCCACGCAATCCTCTTTTCTGAACGTGCGCGGACCCGGAGCTGTGCATGTCCCATATGTCCCATGGCTTACAAGTGTTGCTTACACGACAGGTCAGGCTTTACCTCCTGCACTCTGCGTCGGGCTTTGGCTCAGCTTCCCGCAGCCAAAGCTGCTCCTGGAGGTTGGAAGCCAACACTAAACAACAGAGCTTTCAATTTCAATGTGCTATTATGCAACAACATCTGGGCGAGGGACACTGCGAGTCCAGCCCATCCTTTCCATAAAGCAATGGCGATTACATCAACACCAGCATGCCCATCCCTCTCTGCGCATATGGGATCAAAACACGAAGGGCATTCCTGTTTGCTTTGTTGATTCGGAGCCAGGAACAGGAATTTCTCCCCCGGCCCCTCCTCTCCTTTTTTATTTGCTAATGATGTTGAAATCGGGAATCATTTTGTATTCTCAGTAATCAGTAACATCTGGTGTGCACCATCTGGCTGTGCTGTTGTTTGATGGGCTTGACCATGATTATTAGGCAAGAAAAAAAAGACATAAATGTACAAGGTGGTTTAGCCTGAGTAATTATTACTACAACATTAATATTGTAAAGAAATCTCCCAGCACAATAGGTGGTACAGTATGTATTGATGTACTTTTATTCACAAAGAGAAAACTGGGTTTGGTTTGGCAGCAGAAATAAATGAGGCAAGGCTTTGATGTGTCTCAGGATATTATCTGACGGGGTCTCTGAGACCCTCAGAGATGGGTTTTCTGGGACAACACAAGCGCGTGTGTCTCCACCGTACCCGCTTACAAACACAAGTCTGCGCTCGCATGCTGTAGGCCGGGACGGAGAGATGATGACACAAGAGGCAGGGAAGGGCGAGATGTGTTGCTGAGGGACCCAGTTAAGCTCCCTCTGAGCTTAAAATACCAAACAAAGTAGGGCTGTATCATACAGTATAAACCCGACACCTGGGACAGCGCACATACAGTACAGCACGGCACCCACAAACAACGCGCGGCACACCGAGATGCGTGCGTTCACACACTCGACTGTTGAACAGCGACACCAGCTGCCGAGCTTCGCCTGCTGGGTAATCACACGGACCAAAATAGATGCGCATCAACATTTCCCATCATTCATATTCCTTTAGAGTTCACGCCATTCATTTCTCCCTCAGGTTTGCAATCTCAAAGACTTCTGTTTCTGTGGGTGCTGTACAAGATGTATGATTCTCTCAAGCCGGGCACAAATCACTTTATCATGTGTGCAGAGGGCTTCCAGAAAACAAGTGGAAATGAAAATCGGTGGGGGTGGGGGGTGGAGGAGGGTGGAGGGGGGGGCCCCGACAATCAAAAAGTCACAAGGGGAATCGGCAGACGGGGAGAACAGCCATAGAACATAGCATGATGACGCTGTTGTTGTATGGAGCGAATGTGAAGGCTGACAGTGGAGGTGGGATCAGAGCACTGCAGTGCAGTCAGAGCATGTACAGCCTTACAGTACCTGTACAGTATGTGTGAGGAGCAGACTGACAACACACTGCACACGTCCCTCCTAATCAGTAGTGAAAAATTGAGCCTCCTTTAATGGGGAATTTTAATGAGAAGGGGACTTTGATGTTAGTGGCAGGGAAAATTCTCAATACTGGGAGTCAACGAGGGGAAATCAAAGCTGTGAGTCGGGCCCACGTGTGCATTAATTGTGAAATGTGTGAGAGGTGTGTGTGTGTGTTAATGAAAAGCTGAAAAGATTAAAAAAAAATATTTGTCACAGGCGGCTGTATAGGTCCTCAACCTGTGTTGGTGCAGAGCATTCAGCACAAGTGGCTGCTGCATGGTGCTGTAAGATGGGAGCGGCAGTAATGGTCAAGAGGGCTTGAGATGGGCCGCATTCGCTCTTGAGTGTGCTGTTAATGCGATGCCAACACTGCTGTGTGTGTGTGCGCGTGTGTGTGTGTGTGCGTGTGCAGAGCGGGAACATACTTGGAAACATGCAGAGTGTGAGACCAGGGGCCAAGTGAGGTGATGTAAATACAGCAATTTGCACTTACACTTCTGAGCGCTTCAAGCTTTCAAACATCGAACTTGCTTTCTTTTTTCTTCCTCCCCTTTTGGAAACATCAAATGAAAAATGTTCACAGGGCTGAAATATATGAAAGGTAAAAAAAAAAAAAAAATCTAAGCTCCAATATTAGATAAGGTTATTTTGTGAGAACACTGAGGCTAAATAATTCCAGATGGGATCTCATACAGTATTTCAGATATCCGTGAAAATACAATTTATTAACCTGACCCACATAAAAGTCCTTGTATACAGTTGTGCTGACATCAAAGCCTTGAAGATTATATTTTAAGCAGGCACTGTGATTTATCTCCAGCTTCTTGGTTAACTGCAGCATTAATCATGCAGCAAGCTGTGCCTGCTGTATTATCTGAAACCTGCAAATGCGACCATCTCTCCCCGTGCCTGTGACGTTCTTGTTTATGTTCGGCAAGATAACAGAAACAGATCTCTCACGCTGCATGACCGGGGATTTAATTTGCATTCACCATGTCGAGGAATTCTTCTGAGTGCAGTTTTTGAAACATTTGACCTTTCGCTCATATAAAACTGTGTGGGCTGCGGGTTACGACTGCACTGCATGCTTCTTGGGCACGCACGCAGGCGGATTAGTCCAAGTATAAATGATAAGTCACAACAAACACAAGCGTTTGTTTGTTAAGGATAATAATCCTAGAGATTCAGCCTCATTGGATTGTCCTTTTTCCGCACTTGAGGTGTCTGTGATCAAATCTTATCCGGCAGTGCCGGTGTGTGTGTGTGTAGTGTGTACCGGTCTAGTATTACACACACAGTGTCAGGTGCCCTGGTTGCACTTGTAAACACATCCCAGCTCACAGACGCAGAGAAGTGGCACCGTGAAACACGAGAGCTGCTGCCCACTTTTCCAGAAGAATCGTGAAGCGATTGTAGGTCATACCCACAGAACGGAGCTTACGCATAGACAGACAGACAGACAGACAGCTCACGCACAATGAAATCCAGAGGCGGACGAATCAAAACAGGAACACGTCGTTAATGTATTGTTTTACTGATGTATCAATAATGTGACACCGTACACGGTGCAGTAAATAATGAGAGCTGACGCACATGTACAGGACACGCATTCAGACAAATGCCCAGCGGCATCTGTAAGCGCCGACTGGGAAACATTTTGGCAACTTTACATCATGAGGAAATGGATTTACAAGTTTAAGCATTGAATAATCAGTTATGACTCATTTACTTGTTTGTAAAGCTCAGGAAAACAAAAAAACAAGCCTTTATTTGGTCAAACTGGAAGAGTTTATTATTGATTTTGCACCAGGATTTCTGTCATTGTGGCTTCATGCTGGACACAGTGTGATAATGTGAAATATCTGATGGTCTAAACAATCGTCTGAGTATATTGCTATGCTGCTGCTTTCAGCTGCTACACAGGACATAAGATCCGATATGAACTCCATCTAAAAGAAGAGGCCGGAGAGATGGGCTATGTAGCAATAAAGCATCTATTAACCATCCATATGCACATAATGCTATTAAAGTGGTCAGCAGTGCAGCGCTGCGAGGCTGTGCAGTACAGCACGAGGGTAATGGCACGGGCTGTTCATTTCGTATTGTCTTTGTATGTTTCTCGCTGCGGATAAAGAGGATTGTCTCTGTTTGGTGTCCAGAAACACAGCATCAAATGAATAATAATCTTTCTCAGTGACTTCTCTTTGTGTAAATTAGTAGTTTTTCCTGCACATTCTGTGTCCTGAATCTACCACATAATGCCCACATGTTATTTTCAGACACTCTCTCCCCCCCTCAGTGAACATTCATCTCTAATCCGTACATTAGCCCAAAGCTGACCCCCTGCATCGGGCTCTGTTAAATGCAATGATAATACACTGGCTGACCCTGTCTTTTTGTTTTCAGAGTGACGTGGCTCTGCTGCAGGAAATGCAGCTTTAAAGAAGAATACATAATGTGTACATGTAAAATAAAGCTTTGCATCGGCTGCTTTCCCCTCTGAAAACAAAGTCTCCCCCATGCCAGCGCTGCATGAATTATCAGCAATGACAGGAATTAATAAGCTGCGTCTCTCGTGGAAAAACACGCGGTCACCAGGAAGCGTACAGTAGTAGTTATGGTGTAAACATTTGCGAGCGGAGAATTGCATAATGAGATGAGTGAACGTGGGTGGTGGGGGGGTGGGGAGGTTGTGCTGGGGGGGGGGGGGGTGGGGGGGTGGTGGAGCGTGGCCAACCTCCCGCTGTGTGGACGCTGGCAGAGGGGGAGGGGGAGGGGCGGGGGTCGGATCCGGCTGGCGTTTGGACCGGTAGCTGCACCAGCTGTTCACCACGTGTCACGCTGGCCGGGCTGTTGGCGCGACGCTGCAGCCAGATAATACAGAGGGACACAGGCTGGTCGCCGGCTTGTTGCATAATGGCTTTCGGTCGCCCTCGCAAGGAGAGAGCCATGTAGTAACATCCGAAAAAAGAGAGACAGAAAGAGGGAGGAAGTGAGCGAAGGAAGTGAGAGGAGGAGCCCCAGCGCGCTTGCGTCTGCCCAAGCGTGAAGCATGTACGAGTGCGTGCACGCTGGCTTGAAGCCGTCGCGCTTGGCCCGTGCGCCGCCTTCAATTAAGGCGATGTTTGGGCAAATCAATCACGACGAGGCTCGCTCTCTGCGTGGCGGACGCTCACTCACATGTCGCTGACAGCTGCTGCTGATCTGCCAGAGTCGACTTTACGTCGAGTTTTCATCATCTTCCCTTCGGAGCCATCCATCCATCCATCCATTATCGTACCCACTTTACATCTAACCAGCGTTGCAGGGATGCCAATGGAGTCGCCCTGGAGTCAATCCAAACACGTGAAGGCAGAGAATACGCTCGGGGCAGGTCGCCGGTCCATCACAGCACAAAGACGAAAGCATGCGGCTTTTAAGATGCGTGTTTCTGCCTAAAGAGTTGGGTGCGGACCACCTCTTAATGGGAACTATTCTGAGGTGACATTGTTATGAATTGGCACTTTAACTAAAGCCGTCCGGCGCTGAATTGGAACACAAATGAATGGCTGCGAATGGGAGACACGTGCCTCTGTCATCCTTATTGATTAGCCAGACCATCTTGTGCAGTAGAGAAGGAACCCTGTGCCCCGGACGTCCATAAAGGTAGAAAGTTGGGAGCAATCCATCACTGGCTGCATGTTCTGGCCTTGAAGGCTCATTTTCTTGAAAGCCTTCTCATGGTTATAACATCAGTCAGTGGCTGGACGCCGGCAGCATCCCACAGCCGCCCACTGTGAAATACAGCGACAGTTTATACCCACTCAGCTGCAGCCTGTCTGCACCACTCGATAGCTCCTTCTTTTTTCTTTTTTTTCCTTTTTGTCGTTGGGGGTTACAGCTGCAGAGGCAAAGGTTTTTCACATGTGATGCATGACTGTGTGATGTGCTGTAAGTAGGTGGACTGACTCTGAGTCATCCTGTCCCGGCAGAGCAGATTTATTGCGAGCTTGGAAGTGAAAGCAGTGGATAATAGAAAACAGGAACACCCACGATTCTCCTCTATCCTCCACAGTCTCATACGGCTTGTGTGTGTGGATCTACCTGCGTTGATCCTGATATGGTTTTCACTCTTCACCTTTTCTTCGTCAGGTACAGTAGGTAAAAACTGCCATAGCGAAACCAAAAAAAAGAAAAAAGTTTTCAGAAATTTAAATTCTGACACAGGCTGAGGATTATGCAAAATGTTATGCAAATTGTGAGTCGGTTTTAAAATTGTAGCCCAAACTGCGGAGATCAAACCACAGCTCTGACGTAGGGTCTCCATCTAAATACCAGGTCCTCATTAGTGTGTTCAGACACGGCTCCAGCACTGAAGCCGGTCCGCTTCATTATCAAAATGGCAACTGCTCTGTATCGGGAAAAAAAGAAGAGCAAAAAAGATTAGAGCTGTTTCCACATCCCATCAAATGCTGTAAACACAGAATGGCAGCTTGCCGTGCCAGAGCAAAGTTTGCAGAAGGAGATGTGATATGAGCAGATGATCTGGCCTCAAGTTCGGCTTACAAATTCTAGCTTCCGAAAGAGCCTTTAAAGTGATCCAATAAAATGGTGACTTAATTTCTCACGGCCGTTTTATTACTTTCAGCAGCTCCAGAACTCGTGACAAAAGCCTAAATTTAAAAATGTGCCTGCAAATGATGACGGGGTGCAAAGATGACAATATGAGTGTGACCGAGGGAGTCAGAAGCTCCGATTGAAGAAAATCTAGGACGATACGAGCAACAGGAAAATGAAAGAAGGGTTCAAAGTAGTGCATGACGCTAAAAATCACATGTAAAGACAAAAATAAAGCGTCACTATAGTTGAAGGAATCATGACCGATACAGATGTTTTAAAAAGGCTCACAAATCGTATTTACGTATATAAGTATACATAAGATGAATAGTATGGTTAAAATAGATGGCTTGATGGGAGAGTACAGACATTTTCTGCAAAGGTGACGAACAGAAAGCTCCTCGTGTTCCTGCTCAGTGAACATGTTCATGTTCAGTGTCTTGTAAAACAAATAAAACCTACAGCACTGAAATCCTCTGTCCTCGCTCCGTTTCAGACATTAATGAAGACGGTATAACAGACAGTTTGGCTCAGGTCTCGTCTGCCAGTTCCTGAGGAGAATACCAAGTCATTTGCGTTGCCTCCACTATCTCCAGCAGCCACTTGTTTAGCTTGGCTCTCGGCCACGCTCTGCTGTCCAGGTGCTGCTACAATCAGCCCGAAAAGAGCCCGAGGGCTCCGAGTTTCTGTTTTATGAACAACGTCTCGCTTAGCCGGGAGCCAATATTAAGCGCGTGACCTCCACGAGAGGGTGGCAACAACATCCTCAGAAGCAGCTGAGGCCGGTGTTTGTGTTCCCATCAAAACACAATTTCACTTGGATGCTTTGCACTCGGATACGTTTGCTGCTCGCTGCAGCCGACGATTTCCTGACATTGGGTCGAGATGAGGATGATAGTGCACATCACCGACACAGGCAGAGATAATCACCTCCGAGGAGTTTTTTTTTGTGATGCTTCTCGCATTCAACGAGCGAGGAAGAGGCTGTTCTGCTCTGTCTTACCTTCCACGTCTCTGTGAGTGGGAGAGACGAGCTCCATGTGGCATTTTTATGTGCAGAGTTCACATCAGGGCAGCGATAAAACTCAACAGAGAATGAGTCCTGAATTTCAATCACTCTACAAATAGGATGTAGATCATTGTGCGTTTTTCAATTGAAAAGTTCAAAGAATATTAGAACCATAGATTTGATTCATACAAATTACTTAATTATAGTGTTAACAGTAAAGTCTTATATTGTGGTATGATTTATGTGCATATTAAACTTTCTATACAGAAACAAGCTGCTTGTTTTACATTATACATACAATACGTCTGTGGAGATTCTCATTCATCCAGGTCATGGTATCCAATGTTCAGTTTAGTCGAGCAACTGGACTTCTTTCTGGGGTTTGAAGACGTTTCGTCCTTCATCCGAAGGGCTTCTTCAGTTCTGGTTGGTTTGGGGGAAAGCCAGGATTTAAACTCTCCGGAAGTGGGTGGGACTGTGGATATGGGCCATTCCCCTCGTTATGTGACAAGGGGTCACATGAGTGAGCATTAGCACATTAATACCTGTGGCAGTGAACCAACCAGAACTGAAGAAGCCCTTCGGATGAAGGACGAAACGTCTTCAAACCCCAGAAAGAAGTCCAGTTGCTCGACTAAACTGAACATTGTATACATACAATAGTTGATGCAGTTTTTTTTTCATTGAATTTAATGGATCTTTTCCTGTGCTGCGGAGACAAATCCCAACTCGTGGCAGCATCAACGGTGAGACGGTGGCTGGCGCTGACGCCTCCGAGGAATAAGAGCTCCCTCCGGTCACTACGTTGACATTGGCTGTCACCTGTTGAGTCGTCTTAGAGGCGCCGGTTCACCGTGCTCACCTGCTCAGCTCATCATCCACCTTCAACGCAGTGGCTCATTAATCTGCTTATAAGTACAACCGGCTAAGGACGTGGATGGCTATCAGAGGGGGATGATTACTGTGGGTCAGAGGGTAGCACAGTCGCCTCACAGCGAGAAGGGCCCGGGGCGTCTTTGTGTGTGATGATGGTGATGACACAATGACAGATTCTGCCTGACCTCCCTCCCTTTACTACACATCTCCCTTCCCGTGTGGTTTTCCCCGAGTACTCCAGTTTCCTCCCACAATCCAAAGGAGCACAATGAGGGTGGAGACTCTAAGTTGCACCTATATGTGTGTGCGTGTGTGCAACAGAGTGAATGATGTGTGTGTGCACCCTATGTTTGACTGATGACCTGTCAAGGATGTATTGAGCAGCTGAATAAAAAACAGGTAAAGATACTGAATAGATGATACGGTGGGTTAGTTTCCACTGTCAACATTTGAATCACTTTAAGAGAACTTAGAAACATAAGACATTTTTCACTCCCTTGAATCATGCACAAGCATTTGCTTCCATGATGGAGCAGAAACAGACCCGTCCGGAGGGGAGACAGGATTAGGACAGGGTCAGTCTGCAGCACCACATGACAGCCTGGGAAACAACTCATACCAGGGACAGCATCAGGCTCGGGCAAATTACACTGAACTAATAATGAGACATGCAACAGACGAGATAAATCCACCCAAAGAGAACGGGGATTAAATTGCAGTGAAAACAAGATTAGGTCAGTAAATCTGACCTTCAACCTGTCAAAGTCTCAATATTTTAAGAGGGACTGAGACAAGCGGGATAAATAAAAAAAAAAACAACTGTCCTTCCGCCATAGCACTCTCCGGGGAAATAAGAGTTGCTGGAGACAGAAGAGGAGCACTGACACCTCCGGCCAACACTTCAAACTAACAGAGTCATGCTGAAGTGTTGTTGCTTAAATGCTGGGTGTACTGATGTCAGGAGTGATGAGCTAAGCGAGTCATTAGTGATTGATTCATTAGCTGGGGATCGAACTGGGGCACCTTGCCATTGAGAGCTGCTTAATTATTCATAAGGATAAGCTCACAGGACTTAAACCTGGATTTAAAGCTTTGTCCCACGCCTGTTTTGGTCCAGATGAATGTTGAAAAGATTGTGAAGTAATATTAATCACAGGGATTTTATGTTACCACGTAAAACAATGCATTTCCGTCTCAGCCGGCATTGCTTTTCTCTCGGGTTGGATGACCTCTTTATTCTGAGTTTCACGCATGGAAAACCGCAGGCCTGTGGTCACAGTTTCACCTCCCTAACCTCCGCCGAGTCGCATCGGAGCAAACCGCCTCCACAGAATTTATCTTCTTACCGCCACAATCTAGTAATCAGCAGGTCGGATAAATCACTCACGAAGAGATGATATGTTTAATCGAGGTTGGCAGGTTAAACAGGACACCGCACGCTTTCAAAACTTGATTCCCAACGGTCAATTAAACTTTAAGGGATCCTGACAGTATGGCTGTGAACAGGAGGTTCCTATCGCGCTCTCTGGTCCAGGCAGGCCGAGGGCGTGATAAATATTGCATCTGCTGAGAGCGCTACGGCAATCTAAACCAACGCGATGCGTCAGTAACAGATTTTGTATCTTGTTAAAAAGCAAATGGAGATTTATAAGCCACGATTGCCCCAACGCTGTAATGATTTGTACGTCTGATCGGGGATGTTCCGGCGCTTTACATCGAGCTAAATGTTAGGCATTTGAACAGCGGCCGATTTATTCGCCGTATTAAGCTCCTCACCAACTGGGACACGAGAGAAACAAGACAGACTTAATCAAAGCCACATTTCACTACAGCAGCAGGTGCGGGACAAAGTTTACCGCTAATGCAGTTCATCAGAAAGGTAATGAAAGAGTACGAAACAAGACCGAATGTGGTGCTCTTCATGCTGTCTGTGAGGTAAATCCAGGATATCAGCCACTGGTTGGAGACCACTGAGGGTAAAACTGGCACTGCTACACCTCTGTCCAGACTGGATCCAGTGTGACAGTCGCTCCTTACCCATTCTGTGTGATAGGGGTCTGCTGGAAGGCCTGGTTCAGGTGCTCTGGTGGGGCAGCTGTATACAAAATGAACATCCTGCTGTTTGAAGATGCAAACTCATTTGGAAGATGGTAGAGGTATTTTATCTGATGGGCAGTGAGATCATTTTCCCTAAATCCCATGTGTCAAACTGATTCCACAAAGGGCCGTGCGGCTGCACGTTTTTGTTCCAACTATCAGGGGTACACAATTTGTCCAATCAGCTGTCTGAAGGTTGAGTTGAGTTAACTGAAAGAGTCAAGTCAGGTGTGTTGCTTCTTGGTCAGAACGAAAAACCTGCAGCCACACTTTTGTGGAATTATTTTGACACCCCCAAATCTTCCAGACTTGACCAGTCGGGTGTTCCCCTGTTGGCCATTAGAGAGATTGCAGGCTCGGCTCCACTCCAGTTACTCCTCTTTAAAGACCTGGACGTCATATCCACTATTTATACAGCCGATGATATTAGCTTAGAGCGACAGAATTAAGGGCTGTATTTGTCAAAATCTGGCCTCGTGGCGGATTAGTGATTAGTGCTGGCACCTCACGCTGGTTTACATCCAGTCTCGTCTATTCTATTTGAGTATAGTTTGTATATTCTCCATGTGTGGGCTTTCTCCATGCATCTTGGTTTCCTCCCACTGTCCAAAAACTTCCCTCAAATACAGTAGATTCAACTTTACTTAGAGCGTCAGTTCATAGCAATGCTATCTGAAAACCCTTCACATGATCAACGTAGACAGCAGGTATAACATTTGCTGCATTTCCTGTTTCAAGAGCATTTGCTGAGCTGTCCATTGTAAGATTAATTTAACAAAGGCGAATTAGCATTTAAACTGTATACGTTTAACGCCAAATGAGCCTCGTGCAACATGCTAAAGAGACACATAACAAAGCACTTAAGAAGGATGCAGATGGCCCACGTGAGACTAATCAATAGCTTCCCACCCTCAGACATCTTCATACTTCTGAAGTGGTTCTTTAATTATCTCAAAACACTCGGTTTCTGTCAGGACTTGGCAGCATCCTACGTGGTTAATAGGCCTCTCTCATCTCGGGCATTTTTACATGTTGGAGCAGGGGAAGCACAGGTGTGACTAATAGCCATAATGATCAATTAAGGGCCCCTCAAGTCCTGCCAGCCAGAGCAGCGGGGCCCTGAAACTGGCTCAGCCACTGTAGCTAATGTTATTAGTTACACCTGTGCACAGCTGCTCGCACCTGCCTCGCATACCAGCCTTTAACTTGGTGACTTCTTATTACGTCGCCTGTGAAAGCAACTGTAATTATGCAACACGTAATCGTGCATTATGCTAAAGGATAAGTCTGATGTTGCATCTCTTGTTATCGTTACGAGCAAATCCCCAAAACCTTCATCAGGGACTCTCTTGTCACGAGTTGAGCGTCTGAGACAACACTTTGCCTGCCCACAAATCCAGGCTTCTTGGTGAGGATTTGCAGACCCTGAACATAATCATTTGACTAGTGAAGCTTGCTGAGGGGCAGCCTGGGATTAAAAAGCAGCCTCGAGAGCTGAATTCAAGGCAAGAAATATCAGAGATTAAGAGACTTTGAAATGTCCTTGACTCCTCCTTGACACCTTAGAGTCTTCACCTTGTTCACCTTTAGCCCTGTGATCTCTTCCTCGATGGTGTGTGTGTGTGTGAAAGGGGAGGATTTAACTGGGGGTTTTGCGTCGATTCTTACAACAACAAGTTTTCATGTTTTGTTTTCCTGAACATGTTATTTTCCTCCTGCTTTTACCTTGTGCCACAGTGCAGTATATCTCTCCTTCATTTTCCCCTTTCCTACGTGAAATATATAATCAAGGCTGAATACCAAGGTGAGGGCGCCGTATGTCATGGGTAGGGTAGAGCAGCAGGGAATCTCTTTCTTTGGGGAGATTTAACCTTGCCGTGCTGCTGAGGCAGCAGCGCAGAACCCCGGGACACTTTACCCTCCCACGACAGATCGGGAAAAATTTACAGCGCTGAGCGAGGGCTCAGGGTCCAAGGAGGACAGACGCAGAGGATAATAACAAGAGGTAGGAGGAGGTGACAGGCCAACTTGTCACCACGGGGGGGTGAAAAAATGAGGGAATAGTCGTCACCGAGGCTCAGTGTTTGCACAGGAAAAAGAGGGATAAGGTTGGATGAGGGAAGAGGCGACGTCACGGGTTACGTATTTGAGTTACCCGCAGAGTACCCTTCAGTTCATTTCCAGAGCCTTGGACCTGGAACATGTCGTATCCTCTTACCCTAAAACGTTGTGAATTCATCTAAAGTAATTCCCCTCCCCTCATTCCCTGCCCCAAATGCAGACAGACGCACGCACGCACACACACAGATGCACACTTGTCTGTCTGCGCGCTGTTGTCTGCGCTGTCTGGGAGTGAGAGTACTTCAGATCACCATGGATTACTATGGGATTTTCCCGAAATCTCTGGCTTTCAACGTTTAGGCGATTTGACTTTTCAGAGCCATAATTAACGTTTAGATTCCTGTCATACCCGGCCAGCCATGACGCAGCCTGCAGCTTCACTGCAGGCTTTCAACTCGCTCATAGCATGGCAGACATGTATAGGCTACATATCGAACATGATAAGGTTGATAAGGCAGCTAAACAGACAATTTAAGGGTCCTTGAATAAGGGAAGTCCATGATCAAGAGCCCCGACAAAAAATACATTTTCATTAACTTGTTGATTTAATTTACAAATTTACAAAAATGAACATGGACCAACATGGTGGAGCAGAAAGACATATGAGCAGTACAAATACATACTGTGCAGCATAAACATGGAGCCCATGTCAGGAAAGGATTGCAATCATTCAGAGAAATACCCATGAAAATAGTTCTCTGTTTTTTCCAGGTACTCCAGTGGCTTCCCACAGTCAAAAACATGCCTTTAGGCAGATTAGAGATTGACTGCTTGTACTGTATAATGTGGACATAGCGAGGTTGATTAAATTCAGATTAAATATATCAATGGAAGTATGGGTACAAACAATTGTTACTTCACACTGCAGCATCTTGCCTAAACTGTATGTATTTCTATGTATGACTTCATGTATGTATTTATGTATACAATAAACAAACTGGGACATAACAAACCGATACCGGTACAGATGAAAGAAAAGACAAATATGTAGTGAGATGTTTAAAATGTGTAGTTTGTCCGGCTTGTGACATATCACTGAATGCGACACGTGGCTCGGAGAGAAAGCACAGACCGCGGCACTAATGCAGCCGATATTGAAAGTAATAAAACACACAGCCAGAAAGACTCCCCCGGAGCTCGCTCTAATGTTAATATTATTCCAGGTAAAAGCAGAGCCTGCTCTCAGTCGTAAGGCGAGAGATGCTCTGGGTCGTGCGATGGTGAGAACTTGTTCCGTAATTGCTTGACAAAATTGTTTCCAAAGATTCAGCGAGATGGAAAAAAAAAAAAAACTAGGAGAAAATTCAATTCTAAGGATGGAAACAGAAAAGTGTGATGGCACAGTAAGAGGCCGAGCAATTACTGATGCATTAGCACAGAGAGGACCGCGCTGCCTTGTAACGTAGGTGTATGTGGGTCAGTGCGCCGGTTTGTAGTGTGTTCAAGTGTGCGAGACGAGGGTCTCTTTTAGTTTTCTCGGTACAGAACATTGCGCTAACGACTGAGGAATCATACGCTAGAATCGGCCTCGGTCTACCTCAGTATTCGCGCGCAGTCCCGCAAACATTTCAGGACATGTTTAGTAATATCCTTCAAACTCTGCGAGGAGATTGTCAACAGAGTCTTGTTTGGTTTCGTGATGAGTTTCAGATAAGCCGGGCCAACGGAAAACACAAACACAACTTTCTTAAATTGGAGTGGAAGGGAAGCGGGATTGCATTTCCCCACCGGTGTTCAAGCCGTGGCCTCCACGCGCCCGCACGTGCACGGTGACAAACCCTTTGCTCAGCATGGCGGGGGGTGGGGGGAGGTGGGGGGGGGGGGGGGGGGCGGCCCACTCCTCCACGGCTGTTCTGAAAGACGCCACCCATCAAGGGATCAACGGACGCCAGTAAATCCATTACTAAAAATACTTGCCAATCCTTTGGGATTACTCCGCGTAGCAAGTGGACACTGTGCATGCCACAAATCTGGAATTAGGCAGTGAAAGGCTGTCAATGGTGCATCAACACCTGATCCACCGTCTAGGCATGTGAGCGCCTGAGCCAGGGGTGCGTGTAACTGTGCGTCTCCAGCCGGCCTGCGCCATATGTCGCGCGGAAGTCTGTGGGCTTTCGCCAAAGAGGTTAAAAGCAAGACTGCGGCAAAGCCACTTTAAAATGCTTAATTTTACCAAGAAAATAGCTGCTTAAAAGCTTTACCAAATCTGTACCACAATACTAGAAAAATGGTTTTTGGGAACAGACCAAAATAGACGCGAATGGACATTAAAATCCAGTACTTAAAAGCAGTGTCGCCTGTAATTCAGCAGAAGGTCGCGAGGTTGGAGGAGCTCGGGATACAAGACTCAAGGGAGAGGGGGGGGGTGCCAGGTGGGGGGCACAGTGTGCACACACACGTGCACTAATGGCCGTCTAAAATGATGTAACTTTTAAAAGCCAACAAGTGTTCGTGCACCGAGCTAATCAGGATCAGGTGTTGGGTCATTCTGTGGAAAAAGCTGGCCTGCGTCCAGATTGGACAGGCATCCTGCAGTGGAAAAAGGAGCAAACCTCTGATCTGATGTGTTTCACCTCTACACTTCATTATACAAGCACCGGGCAGCACATTTCTGCATGCCCCACTCTCCCTGTGCTGCTTTTGGACACGAAATGTGAGAGAGAATGACTGTATATCAGCCAGCCACCGAGCAGACTGCACACCAACCCGAAGAGGCTTTATGATAATCAAATTCGCCTCACTAAGAAGTTGATGCAACACCATTTACTGTACACCTTCAACAACTCAAGTTTTGCCTTTGTGATTACCTGCCTTTCCCAGGTTCACATTCATCCTTTTTTCCGGAGACACCACTCACTCCAAACCTGCTTAGAGCAGCACTATGTTGTACCACACCTTGGCCGTAAATTCCCCCAGAAGGCTTACTTTGGCTCCGTGTCACCTCAGAGTGATTTCTGGCTACCGGTTTACAAGGCGCACGGCGAATAGCAGTCACCTAAATATTAGAGTCATATTTCTGGCCAGGGAAACTTTTTATGAAGGCTGCCAGATGTCTGACTTACAGCGTAATGACGCGGAAGTTCACAAAAAGGCAGGTAAACACACATGGCTGCTATTCAAGGTGATCAAACGTCAATTTTATGGATGTATAGCTACTGTAAAAAAATATTCAGTGTACAGACAGAAGCAACAGTCTCGTCGCAGCTCTCGTCTTTGCCAACATTCCTGTCTATCTATCCATTCATTCATTCATGCATTACGTAACCTGCTTTGTAACTTAACAGTGCTGCACATATGCTTCATGTCCAGATGAGGTACTGACTGTAAGCAGAGATGACTGCCTGTAATCTTTAAGACACAATGCAATTTCAGCAGGGGGCAGTGAGTCCGTCGCAGGGGATCCAGGCTGCATTTTATCGTGCAAAAAGCTGGATATTTGCTGCACCATTGTCTAGACGTTCTGCATTATGATACAAAGCGGGATTAGGTGCCTCTGGGATCAGCTCAAACTTTATACAACACACAGGATAGCCACGTGATTTCGTGGAAGTTAAACATCTGAGGGCTGACATTTAAAGAATAAAAAATAAAACAATCCGTACATCCATCCATTGTACATGCTTTGCTCCATAAGGCACAGACGGGGAGGCCAGGAACACACCCTGGACGGGTCACCAGTCCATCACACACCATTTGTGGTCACACTCGCACCTCGGGGCAACCCTTTTTGTTACCAATCACTCTAAACATGCATGCTTTTGGGCTGTGGTCCCTCAGTCTGACTGGGAGTCACGTTTGAGATCTTGCTTTGAGGCATCAACTATAAAGGCATTTTGTACCTATACTCTCCATTAAACTGTGTTTTCAGCAATTTTCAGGACCACTTCCCAAGGTCTCATTGGGATTTGAGGACATCTTGCTCTTATGTGATGTTTGAGGTTAAATTAAAATCATGGACGCGAGCTGAAGGGTTAAATTTAGAAGAGGCCATATGATCTGTTGAGGTTAAACAAAAGCTCGGCTGTGTGGGTCTAATTATGATATGGTGACACCGACCGTCACATCAACCCTCCCCAGCATGTTAACTGGTTCACTTTGTGCATTTGGTTGATATGTTAAGTCCCACCAACCTGCTGCAGACTGACATTGAGTTAGGGGTGTTTTGCACGTTTCTCCCCATTTATTATAAATATACAGTGAGTAAATGTACTCATCCATATATTTCAAGTTTTTTGCATCATAAGGTGTAAGTCCAATAGACACAGAATAAAATGTCCTCTGGTAGCAGCGAATGAGACGTTGTGTGTTTTATGCCTTCCCTTAATAGGTTTGCTGGCTGTAATGTTTCCAACAGTGTACGCCACGATTTTGTCATAATTGTCTTCTCGACCGGGTGTCGTAATGCTCCCATCTCTTTACCACGGACAGTTTGCTGATTAAGCCAACCTTGGCCCGAGCTGGTCCCCGTCCAATGCCAGCCCCTCATCCCTCAGGTCCATGATACCCTGATAGTCTCAGCTGGAGGTGGACCAAAGCTCGCAATCCTATTACAACACTACCATCTTCGCAGCCCCAATCACGATTTAATTAAAGTAGTCAGTCATGGGACAAGAGTCCAAAGAGGACAAGTGAATTAGTGGTTGCTGCTGGCCCAGGAGGTGGAAGATTTGTATTTTTAATTTGTGTCAGTTATTGAGCTCGCCATCTCAGATGTGTCACTGGCAATGGAGTTGGTTTTCCCCCAAAGTTTATAGGGACGGAGGCGATTTATTCCTGTATGTCCCCAGTTTGCTTTACACATCTCCTGGAAATATTGTGAGCTGAACCGGAGCACCTCTGGTGTGTACAGTACCATACACTGAATGACTTGCAGAAAATGAAAAAGGGCTGCGTGGTAACACAATGCTGCTTGTTGCCGGCCGCTGCTATTTGTGGCATAAGCAATGGCTGGCAATCCGGGGCCATGCGATGCTTCATGTCCAGATGAGGTATTGACTGTAAGCAGAGATGACTGCCTGTAATCTTAGAGACAATTTTAGCAGGGGCCGATGAGACCATCGCAGGGGATCCAGGCCGCATTTTATCGTGCAAAAAGCCGGATATTTGCTGCACAGTTTTCTGGACATTCTGCATTATGGCATAAAGCGGGATTAAGTCCCACAGGGATCAGCTCAAACTTTATACAACACACAGAAAATCCACGTGATTTCATGGAAGTTTAACATCTAAACAAACAAACAATCAAGAGTGATCCATCCATCCATCTCCATCCGCAGATGAAAAGAGGGAGGCAGGTCAAGTACATGCATGTTTTTGGAATGAGGGGTAAGCCGGAGTACCTGGAGAAAACCTTGCATGCAGAATGCAAACAGCATGCCTGCAATCCAACCAGGATTCAAACAACAACCTTGATGTGAGGCAATACCACTTCACTCACATACACTAAATGTGTATTATTTTCTGCGATATCCTCCACAAATTGAATGACAAACGTGTGTATCTCCTCCTTACGATTTTCTTTTTTCCACTATTTCTTTTTACCTGACGCAACACTCTTTGCTCCATCTCCCCCCCAGTTGCGATCCACTGCGCTATAAGAGACGTTACCATGCAGATCCAGAGGCAAGACAACACTCTGAATCGGTGATGAGATTTGGCCAAATGAGTCCTCGCCACACATGAATCCATCACTTCCTTCTGTGACGCACGTTCTCCCGCCGGGTAAATATATTCTCGCCATGTTTAGGCCCTGACATGTGAATGGGCCATCTGGGATTTGCACTTTGTTCAATATCAGTATTACTTTAAGCCATAAATCTTATGCAACACCCCCCCTACCCCGTCCTCCCCCGACTCCCCCCTCTGTCAGTACCCCTCCCTGCCCTCTTAACTGTGCAACTGTGAGTTACACAAGCGTTGTGTAGGGGAAACAGTTGGCATGCCAACTAATCCAGCCCAACACAAACCCCCATCTGAGGGCAAAAACGCACAAAAAGAGGGGGGGGTGGATCAAGAGATGTCTGTTTCAATTACGGTAACATTTGGATCATTACATAATAATCCACAGCTAAACATGTTAAATATCTGAGCTAATGTTCTCTCCAGCGACGAACACAACCAGCTGTGTTTTTGTGTTGCCCTGAAAAGACAGCGTGCCACAGCCCGGACACAGTCTCAGTCCTGTGACTGGTGTTCAACACCCCTAATGAAATTTCCATCCCAAATAAATTAGGATTTTTCACATTTGTTTACAATTGCACCTTTTGCTGGGACCAAACACCTAAGACTCACGGAAGACATTACTTTCGTCCTGTAATATTATCATTGAGATCAAAGTTAATCAAAAAAGTAAACGGCTCTTGACATTTTTCAACCTTGCATACCTTAGTACTTTATTTATTATTATTTACATTATTTATTCATTCGTACATGATGTTTTTTTAATCATTTGGATCGCATGGGCTGTTATTTATTGATACGAATGCAAAAAGTTCCATTGTTCTCAAATGTGTAATGGAAGGATTACAATTAAATATTGAAAGTTGTAATGTATCTTGTGTGCATGTGTGTGCATGTGTTTGTGCATGCGCGCATGCACGTGAGTGTGTGTGGATCTCTTAGAGATAAACAATCATTATAAATACAAAGCTGTACTGTTTGAGTATTTTAGTTTTATTTTAATTCAATACATTGTTCTGAGTTTTCTGATATTTGATATGTAGCACTAGAACTCAGCTGCCAAAGGATCAATCAAGTATTAATCAAGGCTATGAATGCTCATGTACATTTAATTCTTAGTTTTTTATTTTTAATAAAATCGCAAAAAAATCTTTAAAAATCCAACTTTTTTCTCATTGTCATAATGAGGTAGTGTGAAAAGAATTTGGAAGAAAAAGATTAATTTAATCCAGTTTAGAATAAGGCTGTGACGAGACGAAATGTGGAAAAGGTGGTGGAAATGCACTGTAGATCAAACTAACTGCGTGGGTTCAGAAATATCAAATAAAAAGCTTCTATGTTCATTTCTCAGCATTACTGGCTTAAATCAATAGTTTGTCATCCTCACCTAAGAGTGGCAGGACGGACTCTGCAGACTTTGTTCTGTGTGGTTGTAAAGTGGAAGCCCAGGTGTACTGTACGACACTGTATATGTAAGTGCTTTCTGCAAACATTCCTCCTGGTCACAGCTTATAGGCTGCGGCTCGCACTCTGTTGGATCATACTGGCGACACTTTTAAATGTGTGATTTCCACAAGATGTTCCACTAGTTTCCTGGTACGACCAGTGGCTCAAAATAATACTCACAGCGACAAGGCAATCTGCTTCGCCGTGTTGCCTTTCTATTATCACTGCTCGGCAGGAGGCGGGCGACCGCCAGGATGCGCACATGCTGCATCAGCTGATTGGACAAACCAAAACAAACACTCCATATAGCTCACACACATATACAGTACGGTACAGTACACTGTACGAAACAAAGAGCTGAAGAAGATTCACATTTGGCTCATCTGCATGTATTATCAAAAACCTGTACTTTAAGTATCAAGAGGGAAAGTGCACAGTGTGTGGTCAAATGGCCCCTATCAGTGTTTTTAATGTCATGTCTAATCTTTATGGTTCAATGTTTGATTTCAGTGTGGCTGATTACAAGGTTTGACTTTTATTGTGTTTATACAGTGTAGTTTAATCTGGTATCACGTTTTATGGGATGGAAATTGATCATGATAGCACTGGCACTGGTCCAGTCCAGTAAAACATGAAAAAGACAATTAAAAATCTAAAGCAAATTAACTTCTATGATTTTGTCTGTATTGAGGCCATCTCACAATCTTAAATTACAGTATGAGGAGAGTCAGCTTTGGTTGTACCAACTAATCATATTTTGTCTGTACATGCTGGTACAGTTTCATACTTAGTGAAGGCAGTAAAGTATTGGGAACACTGGTTATCACAGAAACTGGCAGAAACATCTGATGGCCAAAGCAAAACTTTTACTTTTGCTACAACTTCATACTTAGTGGGTCCAGTTTACACAAAATAGCTTAATAAAGTCAGCTTAACCACTTTTGAACTGAAAATCAAATGGAGATAAATAATTTTGATGAACAGTTTTTTTTTTTTTACAGTGTAGTTGGACTAACTCTTTTGATGTTTACTACACTAAATTTGTTATGCTGTTTTTGTCAAAAACATCTATGCGGACAATCTCACATTCTCATTTTTATAGTGCGGGATTACAGTTAAGGTTAGTTTCGGGTTTATTTGGGGTATTTGCATATATTTCAAGCACACTTTAAACAGTTGTTTTGATATAGTTTGTTATGCTTATTTGTTTTACGTATCAAGGTTGTTTTTTTTTTTACAGTGTACATACACATGGCTGGTAACCAGTAACCAGGGCTTGAGAGTATTAAGGTCCCAAGTTTTTACTTGGGAATTTTGCATAATGTATATTGCATTTTTAAAGATTTTAGGGCAAAACGCACTGATGGCTTAAAACACATGTTTTAATTAAGATTATTTTAATGCTCACGAATATATCTCGTACCATCGACTACTGCCTCATTTAGCGGGACCAGACCTCATTGCAGTTCATGGCCATGCACACGAAAGGCACCCTTTTTTCCCCCGCTATGCCTGAAAGTGACGACAGGGGATGGGGAGGAGGAGGATGGATGGATGGAGGGGCGGGAGGGGGGGTATATCATGATCCACATTATGTAAATAAGGTGCAGGGGCATGTGCCAGTGAGACGCAGTGGATGCAGACCGGCTTGTGTGTGGACGGCAGCAGTCCATCCACCGTCGGTAGATGGCGTTAACCCAAGAAACCTGATCCGTCGACTCTCTCTCCCTCTCTCTCTCTCTCTCTCTCTCTCTCTCTGTATGTGAGTCTCAGTTTGCAGCACTCGCTCTGGAGGCAGAGGAGCTTGAACAGTTTGAAGGACATAAGAGAAAAAAGAGAGACAGAGGAAGAGGAGAGAGAGAGGAAGAGGAGAGAGAGAGAGAGAGCGCGCGCACTCTCGACTTCAGTGCGCAGCCGGAGACGCATCTCGCTCTGCCCGCGAATATAAATTCTAGTTAGAATAGAAAATAAAATAAAAATAACAATAGTAGGATAAAAAAAACTCAGCCATGGAAGACAAATCCAATTCGTTCTCCAGCAGCAAGGAGGAGAAGGCGGACGGCAACAATGTCTTCCAGCGGCAGGACTCCATACAGAAGAACAGCACGGGCAGCCAGAACATGAAGGAGCACAGCAACTCCGTGGGCTTCAAGGCGGAGCGGGAGGAGGCCATGGTGGGGTTCGACGATCTGGAGGGGGCGTCCAGACAACACGGGTTCATGCAGAGGCAGTTCGGGGCCATGATGCAGCCCGGAGTCAATAAGTTCTCCCTGAGGATGTTCGGCAGTCAGAAAGCGGTGGAGAAGGAGCAGGAGCGGGTGCAGACGGCCGGATACTGGATCATTCATCCATATAGCGATTTTAGGTGAGGACACCTGCTCATCTCCATCACCTCCATCCTCCCATCCTGACACCCCGGGGGCTGCAGGATACACACTCACGCACATAAGGCTCTGTCACCAGCGCAGTGAGTGTGTGTGTGTGTGTGTGTGTGAGAGAGAGAGAATAAGACAGTGTGTGTGTGTCATTGCGGCATTTTTTTTTTATTCTAACACGGACGCACGCTCAGAGCCTCCCAAGGTGCATCAGAGAAATGTCCTTGGAGAAAGGATGTGAATGTCATGATTTGGAAAACACACACACACACTCTCCCATGCACCTTTCTTTCAGTCTTTCTCCCCCCCTGCCACAATAGCTGCACATTGCGACACCCCCTCCCTCACCTCCCTCCCTCCCTCCTCCTCCCCCTCCTCTTCCTCCTCCTCTTCCTCCCAGTACCTGGAGCACAACGTGACAATGCCATTGCACCATCACGGTTGTAAACATTTCATTGTAGGCGGTGTAAGGACGTCGGGCCGGCGTGTGTGCGTGTGTTTGCGGGGATGGGGGATGCATATTTGTATGTATGCATGCACATAATGCGGTAGAAGGAAACAGAGAGGGATCGTGCATGGAGGAAGAGGAGGGTGGGTTTGAGGAGGGGAAAAATGGTGTTTCTGATTAATTCTGAGGCTTAAGAGGATGGAGGGATGTAGAGGAAATGTGAAGGAATGTGTTGCCTCTGCTGGAGCATCATCATCAGCATCATCATAGCTGCTGCTCTGCCACAGATGATTGAACTTATCTATCTATCTATCTATCTATCTATCTATCTATCTATCTATCTATCTATCTATCTATCTATCTATCTATCTATCTATCTATCTCTATCTATCTATCTATCTATCTATCTATCTATCTATCTATCTACATTCTTTGGGGTGCCCTGGTTTGCTCCCTGCAAGACCAGGTAGAGCCAGGACATGGCTGCCTGGTAACAGTTCACCACTTAAACCAATTACGCATCTCATCTGGCTCAGTCCCCTGCACCAGCGTCCCCTGGCACCTCTTGCCGGTTGCCCGTTTTCCACTGGAGCCTGTGTATACGTTAAACGTGCCAGGGCTTATCAGAGCTGCCCGTGGTCCTGAGCTCAGAGCAGGCCCGAGGACACAGCTCTGCTGATGCTGCTCCTTATCGCTGCCTGAGATACGGGTACAAATACATTCAAGATTCAAGATTGTTGCGCGCCATTTGGGCCCAAACAGAGTCAGAGGAATTCTTGTGCAGCGTTCCCCAAGATAGTAAATGAGATTAGCGAGAGAAACCAACAAAACAGACACTATTTACGATAAAAAAGCATATACAGAAAACTATTGGCATGAATGCTCAACATTCCTATGTACAAGAGCTGTAAACTTGTACATATAGATGTATTGTATATATCTGTATATTCTATAGACTTAAAGTACTGTAGCTATAATCTGAAAGATAAATAAATCTGTCAAAGCCTGACATGTATTGGAGTGAAAGATATATTTGACTTACAATGTCTACTTGCTTTAAAGATCTGTTTCTCTGTGAACATTCAACCCTGCTTAGATAATTGTGGCAGTGGTGGTGGAAGAAATATTAACATTTACTGAGGTTAAGGTAACCGCACTACTGCAAATATGATATATTCCGCCTGTATTATCAGATAACTGTACTTTAAGTATCAAATCTGAAAGTACACAATGTGTGTCCAAATGGCCTCTATCGGTGCTTTAATGTTCTGTCTGATGGATTTGGTTCAGTGCTACTTTTATCATGTTTATATAATGATATGCAGTTTAATCTGAAACACATTTTGTAATATAACGTGTTTTTGGTGTCACTGTCCTGTGAGAACCACATATCTCCAATAAGTCCAAGGTGTTCACAGTGACAAAGCCCTGAAGCAGATAGAGCCAATCCTCGGCTTTGTGTTTCACTGCAGTTCTTGAGTAAATGTAGTAAATTATTGAGCCGGCCATTTATTAAATCCATATTGAAACACTGAGATGGCTTTGTTTCCAGGAGAGAGACCGGGAGAACAGGGAGCACGCACGGCAAAGAGCTGGTAAAACAAGAAACTAGACTCATTCAGAAGCTCCGGAATTAGACGGCAATGGTGTAAAATCTGCCGGGGTCAGTTTGCAGAGCACGGTTTTCTCTGCTGTAACTCAAACGCAGTCGTTACGCTGCGGCCCCGAGACGAAAATTGATCACGATGGCTCTCACAACTGCACTCGCACTGTGTAATCACACACCGTCAGTACGACTGCAGGCCAGGATACCCTCCCCTCAGCTCTGCGTGTGCACATGGTGGCCATATGTACACGCGCACACACACACACACACACACACACACACACACACACACAGACGGTGAGATGTACAAGAACGGTGGACAAGGATTAGCCGCAGCAACACAACAGTCAATGAGCTTAACAGTGTCTAAAAACAATTATGTAAGGAGATTGACCCCCCTCCCTACACACACTAACTCTCTCTCTCTCACACACACACACACACACACACACACACACACACACACACACACACACACACACACACACACACACACACACACACACACTACTAATGGCCAAAGGGCAAGACCTTCACCTCAGTGATGTGATACCTTTTTCACGGATGTTTGTTATTGTTAAAGTGTGTGCGTCTCTATTCCACTGGATGGATCAACTGTACTCTTTTTCTTTTTTCTTTTGTAAAACTGTTCATCATGTCACAGTGGGACTTTTGTGACACTGTGTACATTTTCAGGCAAAACAGAGAGCAATCAGGTTTCAGAGATTGTGATCTCCACTCAAGGAGATACACTTTGTTATTTCTTTGGCGATGGAAAACATCTCACTAACTCAGACCCCTGCCTCTAAGCCTCCTTCCTCGTGACATTTTCTAAAGGGCGTTTTTCTTTTTTTCTATCTCCCTTTCCCCCCCACACACACAAAGTCGTTGTCCTCCAGCACGGTTAAAAGGCGCATCCCTTCTCCGGCAGTGAGATTACCTCCTGGCTCGAAACTGGTGCAGCGCTGCGAGGTTATAGCGCTCCATGCTGGTTCATTAATGGCGTAGGTGCAGGGGTACACTTGGCGACGTGGCGGGTCGCAGTTTAAAAGCTAATCCGGGGGACTTAATTATTTCTGTTTGTTTTTATCATAGGACTGTGTGTGTGTCTGTGTGTATATATATATATATATATATATATATATATAGCTACCAGCCTTTCATCGTCATATAATTATTTGAAACATTTGGCGTCCCGTAGCCCTTTGTGAACTGTGGCACAAGCTTGTGGGCCCCAAGACAGGGAAAACAAAAAGCAGCGGCTGGTCTTTTAATGAAAAGTCTTACGTAAGTTCGCCCTGAATGACACAGCCATTCACGCAGGCTTCATATCGCTTTGTGGGAGTGTTTGAAACCCAATATGCGACATATTCTTTGTACACAGTGGCTGCTTAAAGATTAATGGCAGGTTAGTAATATTCATTATTCATAGATCTTTAGAGAGGCCTCATGCATGGCCTCATACTCCTCTGGTTATGCTAAGGAGAGGCCTTTGTCGGAGTCTGAAAGACTCTCAGTGATGTTTTCTTCCACAGTTTGTCATAAAGACACGGTCAGATGGATGAGTGTGTTTGCAGCCATGATGGATAAACACATGATTGTAGTCAAAGTGCCACATTGCTGCTGTCGCTCACAGTCATTTGTCCTGTAGTGTTGACAGCATTGTGCAAAGAGTTACCCCTGAACTTGGACAGTTTGAAGGATTAAGTTTAATAATGATTCTGAAATATCCATGCTGGAGCTACTTTAGATCATTTAGATCATTGTAGCCCAGTGATGGACGAAGTCAACTGTTAAGACACTGAACTATTATCTTTATGCATCTTCAAAAAACAGTTCTGTACTGTCAGTAACATAAATTTATCAACCTATCAGTGTTTTAGCATCATATCTGCTGATTCTGGGTCAACGTCTTCGCATTACAATATGTAGTCCAACTTTTCCTGAGCTGGGACGGACAGCCCTGTTTTCAGCTTTTCAACGATGCATTCGCAGCCAATCCAAGGAGGGTTCATGAATACTTTATTTGGCTTAAGAAGCGGAAGAGTTTTCTCAGCCCATACAGTACAGGAACAAGCAGTCATGCAGTTTATCACAAACATTCACATTTAAATCTGAGATGAAAGGCATGAAATACTAAAAATACACACGACTTACTAAATGACTATACAAAATATACAAGGGCGGAGCTAGAATGTATTATGGACTGCTATATTACTGCAACATAGGACTATTATAATTGTAATGTGTAATTGGGATCTGAAAAGAACTGTCGAATGCACCAGCTGGCGAAAGCTAAAGCTGTCGCATGTTGACACACGTAATGGAGTAAAAATGACAGTATCTGCCATGTAGATATAGTGGAGTCCAACAAAAAGATGGAATAAGATACGATAATTTGTATTTGAGTAAATGTAACTTAGTAACCTACAACTCCTGGACAGTAACTCACTCAGACACAAATGATGAAGGCTGGCTCTACGGAGCAGGATGCAGGATGATCTTCGCATTTGATCTTCAGTGTTTTCCCCACTGTGCACCGTGTGTGTGTGTGTGTGTGTGTGTGTGTGTGTGTGTGTGTGTGTGTGTGTGTGTGTGTGTGTGTGTGTGTGTGTGTGTGTGTGTGTGTGTGCGTGTGTGCGTGTGTGCGTGCGTGAGCTCGCTGTGCTGCAGATCCGATAGGGTCACACAGTGCTGAGTAAGATTGTGTGGGGTTTCCTCTGTTGCTTGGCAGGAGAGCTCTGGCATTGATTATGATGGAGCACTCGTCGTAGGGAGGAATCGTACGTGACTAAATGAGCTGGTTTTGATTGGGAGCTGGATTTTTTTCTTTTTTTTTTTTTTTCCTGCGACGGCTCCTCAGCAGGTTCTTTCATCTTCTAGCCACATCACAACGTCTTGCTGCTTCATCAGCAGCAGCTCCCAGCCCTCGGCTGCCGGTTTTAACTGGGGACGCGTGCGCTCTCGGAGCGGGAGCATCGAAGCAAAAGCTTAATTCAGTGAGGTAGAAAGAGCTGGGTGGTGTTGCTGGAAAGGCGACTGCATTGGCACACTTCACGACCGGCTCTTTAAAAAGAAAACGGGTGCGACGGCCTGTAGACGAGGAAGTGCCACTTGACTTTCAAACATCTGAAATGCTCCTCGCCTCTCGGAGATTTCCTTAAACTGTGTAAACAACTCCTTTGCAATTCTACAAGCAAAGCACTATGTTTTATTCATCAGATAAATTGGATGTCTCAGAGGTCGTGTACAGTGTGAAAGCCACCTACACAAGTCATGACGAAAATAGAAATGCGTGGGCATTCCTAAGTGGGCAACCTCAGACATTTACATTACTCAGAAGTTTAAACAATGCAACAGATGCTGATAAGGAGCTTTTGTTTGGGCTGATGTTTGAATTTCCATGTTATTGGGTGGAGAGACTCTTAATTGCTCCAAGTGGTCAGTGTGAGAGTTAAAGGTGTGCATGTGTTCTGTAGGCACAGTAGTTACTGTGCGAGGGACCCCATTTCTGCTTCAAAGTGTCATGTCTTCATGGTTTAGGGTTGTCCATTGCTTTTAGGACACGGACTGGCTGGCTGCATCTGTTTGATCTTCAGTGTAGTGGTGGAGCCTTGATGGTCCATCTTGCCTTGACTCAGGCAGCCTGGGAGGTATCACTGTGCTCTACAAATGTTCCGGATGATAAACTTTTGAGGTTTTTTTGAGGTCTTTGTTCCTGAAATCTGTCATGCTTTATTTCCCTAACATGGCTCCATTTTTGAACCGCTGCCTCGTTAAGCCATCTAACGCAATTCATACTTTTTACAAGTTGAATACATCCCCAAAAATAAACTTTGGGACGGTTCCCTCTTTATATATGTTCCCCGTGGACGTGAATAGATCGTCCCAGTGTATCTTGTTGTGAGGCAGTGGAACAGATGAATCAGAGCTGATGCCTTTGCTCGAGACTCTTATTAAACATTTAAATATAAATACAGAAAGAATAACTCATGCCACACACAGCCAGCGAAAGCGCATCATCTCTGCATCAATAGACTGAAAGGTTGATGTGTGTGTGTGTGTGTGTTTACAATAGTATGATTCATGGCGTGTGTGTGTGTGTGTGGTTCAGGCTGATGTGAAATCCTGCAGTTTTGATCCTCATTGTTGCAGAAGTATGATGCAAGGAACAGAAAGCATCAAACAGTCCTAAGTGCCTCGTGCTCCAGGCTTTGATGTCCCACTCAAGGTGATAAGTTGAAGCTCTCCACATGAAGGGTCCACTCCATAGGTCCCGGTTCAATGCCTGCCGGTGTAAAAATAGCCAACGTGGATGTTACGGAGCACCTAGATGACCGCTGTTTATTTGAAGTGAAGACAATTATTGGATACACGATCTGTGGATATTTATAAAGCCAAGGCCCCATCTTAATTCATTCAAACAGATCCATTACAGAGGCAGCCAGCCAGTCCATTTCCATCCCTCCAGCCGGCCAGAGGCAGGCAGCTGGGGTGGCGTCAGCCAAGACTTTTTAGAACCAGATAGGATTCCTGAAAGCATCTATTTTCATTCACGGCTGCTCGGCCTTTATCGAGGCCCAGGACACTTCGTGAAAAGAGCAGGGGCGCTGATGAATCACTTCTGGCTCCGTTCATCACAAGACAGAGGGAGGAGGAAGATTAAAACAGGCCAGGAAGGACGAGAGGTCTCGCTCCAGCCGGAGCCCTGAATATGTACGATACAGGAAGTGCCAGCGGCGCACACTGTCATGTCCTTGAATCAGAATTTGTTTGCAAAAGAAAATAAGACATTTGATAAAAAAAAACAAAACAAAATCATGTGCAGCTGTCAAAGCTCGACCTCATTGCATCCCTCTACCAAATAAAATGTGTGGAACCTCAGCTCATCCAAAGATTTTGGCTTATAAGAATTTCATACAAATTCGGATTTATTTTTTATTATTTTTTGGAAACGATGGCAACAGGTTGCCAGAAAATAAAACCAGACTATATTCTTTCAGGCATATCGGCTACATGGTATGAAATTATCGAATTATGTGTTGGAACAACTGCAAGAAAATAAGATGAATCCATCCATTCATCCATTTTCTTAACCCGATTTATACCCTACCAGTGTTGCGGGGGTCTGCTGGAGCAGATCCCAGTGCACACAGGGTGAAGGCAGGGAAGACACCGTGGACATGTTGGCAGCACATAACAGGGCAAACCATTCACCCTCACAACTACTGCAAGGGGCAACCACCCGATCTGTAATGTTTTTAGATTGTGACGCAGTCACAAGGAGGACATGCAAACTCCTCATTGAGAGGCCCCCAGTCTGATCGGGAGTCGAACCCACATCTTTCTGTGTGTGAGGCGACAGTGCTAACAATACAATACTAGCATACTATAGCATCACTCCGATGTTAACAGCCTTAATGGTGGGTTTTGTTGCTTGTTGGATGTGTGACTATACCTAAATATGTGAATTAATTCACATTTATCTCACTTTTATTTATAGTCGTATCATAAGCAGCCTACATAGGAGAAAAAACTGAAAAAAAAATTAAGCCACGAAAAAAACAAACATTCACCATCTACATTACACTTTCTTCACCTTCTACAAGCTGTTTTCTTGTTTGCATTTCTAATTCACCTTTGTCCCTCCGCAGGTTCTACTGGGACTTGATAATGCTCATCATGATGATGGGGAATCTAATCATCATTCCTGTGGGAATAACCTTCTTCTCAGAGCAGACTACCACCACCTGGCTGGTCTTCAATGTGGCCTCGGACACCATCTTCCTGGTGGACCTGGTCATGAACTTCAGGACGGGGATCGTCAACGAGGAGAGCTCTGAGATCATCCTCGACCCCAAGGTCATCAAGATGAATTACCTGAAGAGCTGGTTCGTCGTGGACTTCCTGTCGTCCATTCCAGTGGATTATATCTTTTTAATAGTGGAGAAAGGCTTTGACTCTGAGGTTTATAAAACGGCCCGCGCCCTGCGAATCGTCCGCTTCACCAAGATCCTCAGTCTTCTGCGTCTGTTGAGACTGTCCCGGCTCATCAGATACATACATCAGTGGGAGGAGGTGCGTATGTGTTTGTCTCTGTGTAGCGCTGAACTGTAAGAGGTACAAGGAAAGGGAAAAAAAGAAAGAGCGCAGATGTGGAGGAAAAGAGCAGAACAGCGAGGCAGAGCAGCGGGGTCACGGCTGTTTATATTTCTCCGCTTGCTGGTGGTTCCTGGGCTGCTTCTCCTTGGCAGCATGGCAACAACCTTGTAAGGTTAACGCACGGATATAATTGTGCACGAGTGAAACTAATGGGTGCTGTCAGTCACCGCTAGTCGCGGGGCTTATCTGCGGACGGCAAGGGGTAACGTCAGCTTCGGCTCATTGACGGGTGAAATTGATTCAAAATCAGGAATCGAAAGCCTCCATTTCTGAAGAGTAAGAGAAAAAAAGCTCCAGTTCCTACTGCGTAATGGGCGTATGTGGACTGAGGGCGTAATAGAATATAATCATCTATTTCATCAGGAGGGTATAATACCGCTTCCATATAAAGGTAATGTATATTAGAGGCTAAATGACTCTCTTCCTAATGCTCTGTTGGTGTGGCTGCTCTGCCTCTGGTGGATTTTGTGTGAAGGTTAAACCCCGGCGGACAGAACCGAGAGTGATGCATCATTACCCTCCACTGAGTCCTTGCACTCCCTGACTCAGACTATTTAACCAAGCTCTAGTCCCCTCCACCTCCCGGTAACGGTTTCATTACACACACGCACAGACTGACTGATCGAAAGATTGCGCCTCTCCCTATCGCGGCCGAGCCACTGCAGCAGACAGGCACGTGTTAGACACCATGACCAAAGCACAGGACGCTACGTTTGATTCCAAATGAAGTGCAGATAAAACGTAAACGCTTTCACCTTGCCCCGGTCGTCCTTGCCCCCCTTTTTATTGTCTGACTTCAATGTCTGTGTCGACTCTACCTCGTCTCCTTTTGAATACCAAGACATAATGGTAATCCTCAGAATAGTGAAGTAGCTGTCCATCCTAGTCGCACAGCTGCAAAGAATATGTTCCAGTGTATTTTGTATAAATAAGCAGCACAGGGCTCAATTTCAAAAATGCAGCCAGATCTCGATTAGTATTTTCTATATGGATTTGTTCAACAAACAAAATGTCTAAAACCTGTAAATATAATCTAAATATAAAAGCCCCGGCAGAACTTTGTTGTGCTGCGTGTCCAATTTCCAGCCCGGCTATGGATCAGTGAACATTTATGGAGCGGGGGAAAGATCATCTTCGTGCTCCAGCACCAATGAGGCAGCAGACTTTTACAGTGTTTATGATAGCTTACATTTCTCAGTCAGTGTGTGTGTGTGTATGTTTTAAAATGCGTTTTTATTGCCCTCGCTGCGTAATGTGGCATTCGGAAAAACAAAAGCGTTACTCACGCCTCAGCAAAGCATTGTTTAATCTCTCCAAAATGCAAAATTCACTCTGGGACACAGCACAGGGCAACAATCGAAAAAGGGAAAAAAAAAAAGAAAAAGTGAGCGTCGTTGGGATGCTGCGTTGTTGTGCTGGCTGTGTGGGCTGCCGGTGCTCCTCAGCTAGGCAGAGCTGTGTGTGATGCTGCTCGTTAGTTTGCAGAGCCGCGTGCGGTGGGAGGTGAGGCGCTGTGGACCAGGTTAGAAACGCAAATAGACGCCGCCGCAAGGTTAATGAAAATCCGCAGCGTGCACGCAGGGAGGGAAGGCAGGCGGCGCAGTATGCAGGGATGTGTCATCACGCCTGGATACAACAGCTCCCGGTTCGTCTCTCTCACGCTCTCTCATCCCTCTCTCCCTTCGTCAAACTCTCTGCCCCCCCCCCCCCCCCCCCCCCCCCCCGCCCTCCCCTCCTCCCTCATCCGCCTCCATCTTCCTCCAACATGTTGTCGTGTCTAACCTCCGCCACGCTGCGACGGCACGGCATCGAGACGGAATGAAGTTACTTTTGGCGCCAACGCGTTAAAAAAGACTTGGTGAATAATAGAGCGAGAGCGAATCAGACGGGGTCCTCGGGAGACGTGAGAGGAGAGAAAAGGCACTCGGTGGAAAGATTCCAAGCTGTCGTAACATGTTAGGTGTGGGATGCGGGATCGGAGCTTTTAATGGAGGGACGAGCGCGGCCTCCCAGCGCGGGGATGGGTTTCAAGCCGAGAACCGTCATTACATCAGCCCCGGCGTCGGGCTCGGTTAGTTATTCAGACAGTGGGTTTTGATAATAAATCATCCTGCAGCCGGCGTGTCCGTCACTCCCTGCCCCCATCTTCACTTTGTCACCATCTCCTCTCGCCATCTGCGAAGTAAAGACGCCTGTTATTCCATCAGCGCTGGCTGGACGCTGAGCCGGGCTAAGTCAGATTTGTTATGTTGCCAACTCTCAAGTAGAGCTGCTCCTCTAGATCTCAACACGCGCACTCATCGCTAAGGCCTTTACCAGAACACTTGTTGTTCCTGCAGGCCTCACACTCATACAGGCCTCATATGGACATCACAGAAAAAGAAGAACACTAGCATGGTGATATTATTAATTCCTTTAAAGGGGACATTAAATGAAAGACACTCTAATATCTTGGCTCTGTTGAATGATTGCAATCTACCCCTGGTAAAACATATACAAGAGGCGCAAAACCACATTGTCACTCATTCGGTCTCTCATATGTACATTATAGAGATCGACATGGCAGCTAAAAAACTGGCTATGTAGCGAGGAAAGTCAAGTCACATGATCAGTCATGTGAGTGGCAGACCAGACAGCCAATCAGTGCCAGTCAGTGTGTAGTTACCATATGAGCATGAAAGGGTGCCAGACCTGTGCAGAAACAGAACGTAATATTCCTACACCTAAAAACAGGACTTTAAATGGCTTGAGAAAAAGCAGCTGGGGCATCTGTATTGAAACAAATGTGCCACAGGTTTGACGTTAACACCAGAGACCATTGATAAATACTCCATTTAACTAATCTGGGTCTCCTTTAATCTCTTTTCCTCTAAATCATTTGTTTAAGATGGTTGTGCGGGGAACCCCGGAAAGCTATGGCTGCTGGGTATTGTAGTCCAGGCACAACAGCTGAGCGGTTGCTGCGTTGGAGCCCGCAAAGGAATTGATGCATCTTATTTAAGCTCCTCACACGGTTGTCAGGAGTGGTGGATTGTTCCATCTGTCTCTGCCAATTAGTCCCAAAAATAATTACTGAAATAAAAAAAAAACAAAACAAAGCGCACATCTAATGCTGTCCTTTGGGATCACGTTAAGAGGCTGCGACCCGCAGATCAAAAGTTCGCCGCTAATCTTCACCTTTGCCACCTTGACCCTCTCGTAGTCTGCTCGGCTAGACGTTTCTATCCCTGCCTGGATGTGCCCGTCCACGTGTGTTTGTTCAGCCATTCATTCAGTTGTTTGCGAACACACAGTTATTGCGCTGCGGCGTGCTTAGGGAAATTGCAGCGTGCGGCGTGAAGGTCACGCGGAGCGGCGAATGCACAGCTCGCGCTCAAGCGAACCGCAGCTTACACAGCACCAGCACAGTGGAGGCCGGTGTCCGTGTTTGCACATCTGGAAGTAAAATCAGTGTTTTCTTTCCAGTTACTGTGTCACGTGCAAGCACGCAAGTCCAGCTGGGTGATCGACATATGTTTATACAGTATGTGTAGATTGACTGACAGATGTATGCCTTAGGAATTTTCTGCATTGCAGGAGTCAAGGCTATGCCTGTTTGATGCAGTCTGCTAGATTTATATTTTCTGCCACTGAAATACCATTCCTGTCGACACGTTCTTTTGCAAGAGTGTACATGCAGGTCGATAGCTATGGACACAAATATTGGGAATGAAGGGTTGACCAGAATAAAAATGTGACAGGTAAACGCATCAACTTGAAGATTCTGATCCGATTCAGAGAGAAATTTTGTTCCAATCCAATCGAAAAGGGTTTTTATGACGATCCTCGTTCTGAACCACTTCCAAGTACGCACTGATTCCGATAGTGACCTTTTGTTTGGGGAAAAACTAACCCGACCATGCATGTGGTCTTTCTCTTGACATCTGACTTTCACCCACTGGCTTCTCGTCTTAGGTGGAGGAGGGGTAATATGTAAAAGACATGTCCATGACATGACAGCACAGGCAATACAACTCTTCCTCTGCAGTTGTTTTAGGGAAATTAGACAACCCTACACATGTCAAAACGCTGCTCTTCTGAATAGGCCTTGGTCCACTCCATGTTATGATTGGATTATTTCATTTTGCACCCACATAAACAGGAAAATTCTGATTTTCCAGTCCCTCAAGTCATAAGAAAATTTGCACATGTAGACACAGGGAGTGGTTCTACCACTACTAAATTCAGTCTGAACACCTCTTCATGTTTGTGTATTTCAGAATCTGTAGGTAATAGTCTGAATTTAGGGAACAAAATATCCAGAAAAGATCCAAAGCCCAGTAATAGATATTTTGAGGGGGATGGTGGAGACCAAAACAGGGCTGTAGGACGAGTGCTTGTGATCATCCATCCACGGACAGTCCATCACGGGTCACGCACACACGCACACACACACACACAAACACACACACACACACACACAAACAACATTGTCACTTGACATAAACATGGCATGTGTTTTTCGACTGGGGGAGGAAGAGGTCCTTCTTGCTGTTAAACCCTCACTATGTGGATGTCTACTGTTTAATTCAGCCTCAAATAAATGCTAATTTTGTTATGTATGTGGACAGACGCTCACATAGATGTACATTAAGTTAACATATGCACTCCAGCAGCAGGTAATCTGTTAATTTGTCACCCCTGTGCCCTTGTCGCATAAAGCAGTGATATTTTTCTCCATAAGACCACATAAAGGAAAAAAAAAAACATAGTCATGCTCACCTAGTGGCTCACCGGGGAATCATATTTAATGGCTTTATTTAATAATTCAAAGAAATAATGGGAACGGTTTTCAGGGGCAGGTTTTTGTCCTTCCATCTATAATTTCAGAGGCATTTTTAGATCTTTCAAGGGCATTTTTGCCCCCTGATCCGATTCGTGTCTAACCCTGCTCCCCTCCTGTTTTCCTTATTATTCCAGGTCCTCTCAAATACAGAGCTAATTATCCCAGCGACCTTACAGTCACGACCGTTACCCTTTTCTCCAACTTCTTGCTACTGGAGACTTTAGTGCCAGGGATGGAGTCGGACACCATCCCGACCAGTGTTGGTTTAGCGTTGCTGTGTTTAATAAACTGCTGTAAAGAATCCCCACCGCTCCCAGTGCCACATCTGGCGCTTCGCAGCCGCCCGGCGTCCTGCCAGATCCCAGCTCGAGCACGAGGGCTCAGGTTGGGCTTGTGGCAGCACACCAGCCCCCAGGGGTGCGTGTACCCTTTCCGAAGCCCCGGGCAGAATTAGTCTGCTGCTCTAATATGCTTCAAAACTCATCAGCAACAAATCAGCGAGGCTGATCTTTGGAGCGTTGCATTTTCTTCTCGCACAGAATAATTAAGAGTTTTGCTCTCCTAATGTCTCTTTGTGGATAACGTTGCAAAAACACAAGCATAAACTTGATCTTCATTCCCCCAAGTCTGTGACTGTTGTTTAAAGACGTGATTGCTGTTTCTCTCTGTCAATTGGAAATGCGACTGACACATTAGGGTGGCATTGCACAAGCGTATTTGTATGACTACAAGGCTGAAATTAGCCTCTTGTGTGATCCTTTTAAGTGGGGATGATTGATTGGCATGACTGATAATTGGTAAATTTTTTAATCTACTCATATGAACCTGATCCACCTTGTAAAAGCTGGGCTTGTCTTTTCACTTACATTTCAATCATTTGTTTCTGTGTGAATCTGACAGTATAGACCACTGAGTCAACCCTCACATATGGCACACGTTATGTACGGCTTATGCATTTTTACACAATTGCTCTCCAGTTTTATTTTCTCCCTCTCCAGTTAAAATGTCTTATAACTCAGCGCAACAGTCCTTGTTCGAAACAGGATGCAGTCGCCTGCAAACAAATCTTGTCTGACAATGGTTTAAAAAGTCGCATCATCCTTCGTTCAATCATGTGTTTGACAAATTGTCCTATCGTCATAGTGAACTGTTCACCTGTCAAATGATCCACACAGGTGTTGTCAGACTGTTTTACAACTTTCCCAGTGCTACATCAAAATCAAAATAATCAGGTATTTACTCAAATCAGTGAAAGCTGTGAGTCAAACATATGATCTTTTATATTATAATATATCATCTTTGCATTGTTTTCAGTCGAGTAGATGTCAGAAAATGTACAATGCACACAACAGTCCACTCTACAGAAGCAGGACACAATGCTGTTGTTTATTCCTCATTTTCTTTCATTTTTTTTCTCTTTTGTATTTAGTTTTTTATTCTAGAAAGTGCCAAATGTGTGTGAAAACATGCAGCTCGTCTGTTTCCAGTTTCTTTGTTATGCTTTCTGTTGTGTTGTCTTCCTGTGACACTGTATCAACACTAGCCTGTGACTGGTCGGGTAAATACCCTCTCACAATCGCTGGTGCAGATTAAATTCATTATTTCTCACCCACAGTCTGAACTTAATTCAGAGTGTGTGTGTGTGTGTGAGGTCACCTGCGTGATGTTCCTGTCGACGTGGCGGACAGAGTCACCTCCCCGAATCAGATTGTTTTACAACTTCACGCTGTCGACAGCTCGCTCTGCGAGACACCTGTTTCACGGGAGCCGGAGCTGACGGCGGAGCGCCATGCAAGCGATCTGTTTAATTATAGCGTGTGTGGTGACACCTGGGCCCCGGCGAAGGCCCGCGGTTGATTCGCAGCTCAGTCGGTAAATTGATCTGAAAGACGGGGGAAAATGTGAGCCGGCTGACCTAAGTATGCAGTTCCAGTGCGTGGGAGCAATGGAGGAGACTGTAACTACATTAAGGCGGCTAAATTTGGTCTCGGCTGAAATAACCCATACTACTGTGTGACAACACCGACAGCAGACATTGTTTCTATTTACTGCCTCCATCTTTAGACAGATAGCTCAGCCATGTGTGTGTGCGTCTGTGTGTGTGTGTGTGTGTGTGTCTGTGTGTGTCTGTCTGTCTACACCTGTTTTACATGTGTGTTATTGGTTTTAAAGCCGTGACACAACTTCAAAGCTGCTTGCCTCTTGATGTATACGTTGTAACCAAAATAGCATCTCCTTATCTGCTTTATACAACACTTCTTATGAGGTTTGATGCAGATACAAAATTAGATACCTGTTCGGTTAGGTAAGGGAGGTAGTGGAAGTAGTGCTAACAATCTCTCATAGTTCAGTCAGACATTGACATGTTTATGGTGGCATCGGATACATTCAGTTTGGTATGAAGGCTCCGATGTCATCACTCCCTGCAGATAAAAGTTTACAAGACAAGAAAGATAGAAAGTTTACAGATAAATGTTCCAGAAATATTGGGGTGTGATGAGGAAATATATGAAAATATCTTTTAGTATATCATGAAAAAAAATCGTCATTCATTTATACATTTCGTATATTGATATTGCAGTTGCGATTCTGAGCAGACAGGACATAAAATACCATTTCAGGTGCACAACTGAATTAAGCCGCACAGCTACCAAGCAGCAGTTTACCAGTGAAATGTAAATGTAGGCAGCCCTGGTTCTTCTCTGGTTCTGGCTCTGAGACATCAGGTTGGATGTGGTTGGATGTGATCCGTAGCTGTTTTACTCCAATTTCCACTTGTTGTGGGAAAAAGTTGCCAAGCTGCATTGTTTGCAAAGGAAAGAAAAGTCACATGATTATTCATACAGTATGAGTCGATATACAGTCTGTGTGGTTGCCAGATGAGCATGAAATAGATCTGTGCAAAAAAAAAAACAAGAAGTAGAGTAGACATTTCTATTGAAACCAATGATTGATTAATAATATGCCATTCTAGCAAATGTTTTAGTTTCCCTTTTAACCAGGTGTTCAACATTAGAAGTTCACAGCGACAAATCTTCCCAGTGCGCAAACTGGAAGCGGAGCCGACAGTTGCCTAAATCATTTCTGCTGAGCGACGAATAGTTCGCAGCACTGGTCGGAAAACAAATATATCACCGTGTCATTGATTAATATAATAAGCCGCTGTGAGGCGCGTCCACGGCGCTGTAAATAAAGGAGACCACGATGGAGCCACCGCCTGCGTTAATTTGCCACCTCAGCAACAGACAGTGCGGTGTCAGAGGAGATTAGTCGGCTTTAGTTTATAGAGTCCCGTGGACTTCATTCACCTGGCTCTGAAGAGGCTGTGCCAAGATAGGCTGCCTCGAGGCCACCGCCCTAGTCTCATGCAGGGACCCAGGTGCATAATCACACACACACACACACACACACACACACACACACACACACACACACACACACACACACACACACACACACACACAGGGGAAGGTGTATTGAATCAGAAAGTGCTGACTCATGTGCGAGGTTGAAAGAGACCAGGAGAGATGGAAAGAGGGATGAGGAGGGAAAGGGAGAGAGAGAGAGGGAGAGAGAGAGAAACAAAGGGAGGGAGGCCATGTGTCTCATTTTATCTTACAGCAGTGATTCCTGATTGATTTACTTTTGTGTCCACCCCGCTCCTTAAATAAAGTGATAAATGAAGTGAGGACAAAGGTTTTTAAATGTTTGTTTTTTTTTTACGTTTTTTTTCCCCCTTTATTATTGCTTTTTGCATTTCAGCGTGCAACCCGCTCTGTAAAAGCTGAGCTTTTCACAGCGCCAGCGATCTTTAAAGAAAGCATACAATGCATTCATCACAGAGCACAGCAAATGACATTTATGGGAGGATAATTAAAAGGAGCCTGGCCTCATTACCATGTTCTCTCAAATGGCATTTAGTAGTAGGACAGACATTTGGTGGCGAGGAGCGGGAATGCGACCGGCTGCAGGACTCGAGTCTGTGAAGTCGCTCTGTGTTGGAGCGGAGCCGTCGGCCGAAGACTCTACACAACTGTTTCCTGTTATGTGACGTGATTTGATCTGATGTGATGTGCGAGGCGGAGGATTGTCGTGGGAATGTGTTATGGCTGTGTGTTTATATGTGTGTGTGTGTGTCAGGATATTTCTATACTCGGTAGCCTGAAGGTGGCATATGGCAGCTTGGTAGCACAAGCAATCTTTTTTAAAAAAAAGAAAAGAAAAAAAAGAAACATTGTGTTATCTGCCAATGAGTTCCCTGTAGCAAAGAAGACAAATAATGGAAATGGTGACCAAATTGAGACTGACAAGTAACTTTCATGCCAAACGCTCACACAGAAATGAATGGGCTAATATGTAGAGTGCTGGTGGGGTCGCTTACCAAGAATATGGGATATGTTTGAGCTTTCAAGCAGGCGTTAGCGCGGTTAGGCCACATTCTGTTGCGTCGGAGGAGTTTAGACCTTGATCGGACACTGCTTTGCAAAGAGGACAATTCTCCCGAGGAGCCGTGTTGAAGAAGCTGACGGACAGCATTTCTGCGCCTGGAGACAGGCATGTTATTTATCACACAGGGGCGGTGATCTGAGAACAGTGTTTCTCTTTTCTCCATGCCTTGAAGTGGGAGACGTGGTTTATGGAGCTCTACAGATTGCAGCAGCCCTCATGAAGACAGTGTGCAGATGTAGGCGCAGCTCCTTCACCTTTTACGAGAAGGCACAACTGCTGCAGCTGTGATAAAATTGATGGGTTGTGTCTTACACGCCTTCACATGCGGAATGCTTCGCCAGAGGTCAAACTTCATTTTGGGCGTTTTTATTTGTCTCGATGGCCATTATCACTGAAGTCGTGCCAACTGGACATTTTGTAGATCTACAGCTTCATGGATATGTATTTCAAGGTTTACTTGTTTCCCCTGTGCCCTTTTTTTTTTTTAGCTTCTACAGACTGAGACAGGCTGTGTTAGCAATTATTACTGACATTTCTGTCATAATCTTAGGAGCAAATTTGTGGTTCGCGAAGCCGATGAGATGCAGCATCAGTTTCAGAAAAATACCGACTACTTTAGTCGTGACGTGTTGAAAGTGCCTGTAATGGCTGAGTGCCTCCTGTTGCAATTTACAAATCTGTCTATAAATCCGGATTATTAGGGTTTTATGAGTACCGGATGCCAAAATGTTTTTCTTTCATGTGTAGGTGAACTGAGGACTGCTTCAGAGCTCTTAGCTTCATTAATCATTATTTCTGCATTTCTGAGCCTGATGGACAGATTCCACCAGTAAACCTGCAGCTTGGAGCCTCAAAGCAGCTGCTCATTGTTTGGTCTACTGAGTTTTAGTAAATTAAATACTTATTGTGCATGTATGTGTGTGTGTGTTTGACCCTTTCATATGCATAATCGTGGCCCTGAATCCCAAACAAGGAGTAACAAAACTAAGCAAAAGGGACACAACCCAGACAAATGGAGCTCCTGCTCGATTTGAAATCAGTAAATGCACATGCTATTTGGAAGGAGCTACCAGCCAGTATCCATAATTGCACAAACTGCATTTGTCACCACAGTATGAGGAGAGGCAAATTTGCTGTCCAGAGCTACCAAGCACTTGGCCACGGAAGAGTGAATTCACTGTTCCCTCTTCCTGGCTCTTGCATTTTTCATCAGTGCTCGAGCTCCACTGTGATGTTTGTGCATGTTTTATGGCATTTGGTTGAGCAAGCCTTAAAACAGTGGCATAGTGGGGGGAAAAAAAGAGAAGTGAGCATGCTTTGCATCTTTTTAGTCAGGTTTCAGTTTTATTTTCTTAGATTCAAATCAGCCAGGAGTGGCATGTGAATAAAGGCCAGCCTTTCGATGACTTTTGGGTGTTGGTTAAACAGATGTAGGTGCCCCACCCTGTATTTGCTACTGCAGAGCATGAAGGCACTCCTGGAGGCCATGCAGACCTCTATTCTAGTGATTGTGAGTGTGTGTGTGTGTGTCTATGTGTGTGTTGGGGCGGGGGGGGGGGGTCGGGTAGTCACAGCCTGCGGGGAGCTAAAAAGCTCTGTCACATGTCTCAGTGTGTGACAATCTGCCCATCACACAGTTGACATGTTGTGGGGAGGGGGTGGGACCTCTCCCTGTTTGAGAGGCAACCACACTGTCATGAGCAAGACTTTAATTTTGTAGATGACAACGAAAAAAACAACAGGAAACTGTTTTTTTGTAGGCAGCTATTTCTGTCACCATGGTTATAGAGTGGGTTCTTCTGAGCTTTACATTGTGCTTCATTAACTATATGAGACCGTATGAAAATCGGCAATTCTCCGTAAATAGATGATCTCTTTCCCTCTTCAGTGCACTTGTTCCTTTCCTCTGTCCTTGTCTTGCAAATACACACACACGCAGACGCACACACACACAAACAAGAAAGTGGGGCCACACGCAACAGCCTAATGGACTCTTCCAGTCCAGTTTTGTCCAGCAGACAAAAAAAATCAAGGACAATGGCCCCCACCACCACTCCTCCTCCTCCTCTCATGCTGTCTGCATCCTTGTCCTCTCTGTCCTAAGACACGGCTCTCTGACGATGAACATAATGTGCCTTGAATCTTGCTCTTCCTCGGCCCACTGAGGGACGCTCGCTCCTGGCCCACAGGGTGGAAAATCCCGGACTCCACCGCCTGAAAGACGGCAGAGCTTCCTCCCTCCTCCCACCTCCTCCTTTTCCTCGCCCCCTGTAGACCGAACCCATTTTCCCATGCCAAGTCACTCAGAGCTCCTTCTGTCGCTAGTTGGTCTTGTTAACTGCGGTAGAGAGTGTTAATTGCTTGACCATATGGTTTAGAGGACAGAGTTAATTGTCAGACCCGTGGTGTTAAACTAGAGAGAAAATACAGCTCGTAAGGCAGTGATTACAGCGCCTGAGCTTTATTACTGTGTTTCGTTTGTTGTTTGGCGATCCAAATGGATTCTCATTAGAGGACGAAGCACAGGAGTAATGACTCCAGTCTCCCTGAACTTTGCCCTCTATTCCAGTGTCAGGACTGACAGATGTTTACGTATATTATCATATAGATGTTGAGGTGGTGTTCAGCCTTTCTCAGACGTGTAAATCTTGGTACCATAAGAGGCAAAAGCACTTTTCATGTACTTTTCTGTACAGCTGACATAGTATGCTCAATGAAATAACTAACTAACAAGAAAATCTAAAATTTAAGCGGCATTTTTAGCTGGCTGGCATATGGTAGCGAAACATTTGTAATGACAGACTGTAACTCAAAGGAGCTGCTTGTGAAAACCAGTTTCTCTTACCCTTGTACAACATATTTCACTCATCAGCAAAATGAATAACAAAAACTGCTGATGGATCACATTCATCACTCGGACTTCCTTTGTGTAGAGGCCGCTGGAGGCTCCTCAGGTCACTTTGTATCATCCCGTCTCTGTGAGCTGATTTATGACATTTAAAAGGTTGTGTACCGCTCCACTGGGAGAGCCTCTATTTTTTCTCCCTCTCTCTGTCTTTTCATCTCCTCCTGTCACCATCGAGTCTGTCTCCGAGTTTGGCCCTTTATTTGATGTAAGATATGAGCAGACGTGTCCGCACAGTAGAGACAGAGATGCAGTGACACCGAGAGGAAGTGACTGGGAGACAAAGCAGGAACACTGTGCTCTGGACAGGAGGCGGAATTGCGTGGCATGTCAAAATAAAAGTGTTTTGAACTGAAATATTTGACAATAAAAAAGGAAGAAGCTTTTTTGCTATAAAAAAAGTGAAATAACTGCTTTAGAGAAGTGAACATGTGAAGCATGTGGTGTTCCACAGAGCCCTGCCATCCTCTGATACCCAGGCTTGGGTGGGACTGTTTCTGCAGCCCCACAGCTGTCAAACAAAATCAACATCTGCAATTTTCTTCCGACATCTGCTGCATATTTTCAGCATAATTTTCTCTCTAAACTCATGTCACATTTAGAGCTGCAACAGCAGATCAGTTTATCAACTAATGACCGACTAACTGAACAATCTACAGTTATTTTACTTTTATTTTACTATCATTTTTCGGAATTTAAAAATGTTTTGAAGAAACCCACATGATTGTCACTGTGATGCATCAGTGCTATTGATTTGATAATAGATAACTATTTAAATGATTGATCAGCAACTTTGAGGTGCTTGAAATTAAGTCCAAATTCAGTGCAGCACATTTCCCACATTTTTTTACATCTTAAAAACCAAGCCACATATTAATCGACTATAAAACTAACAGTTTCATATAGCTCTAGTCGCATTTTGATACTTATCAACAATAAAGAGATATATTTTCCATGCTGTGTATTAACCCCCTGCCTCTGAGAGTGATAAAAGCAGCCTGGAGCGTGTGCCTGTCCCTGTGGGATATCCCAGTGTGAGCACAGGTTCCCTCCTGCATGGTGTGCACGGTACAGTGAGCAGACAGATGACAGATACAGACTCGGGAGGGTGGCTAAAGTGATAAGTGTGGAGATTAGGCTAATCTTGGTTATTTTTGTCTGCAGCGATGTTAGTTGGTGGATGGTGTGTGTGTGTGTGTGTGTGTGTGTTGTGGGGGTGGGGGTCACTCTGTACAAAGCATATGCATAGGTGATCCCTGGTAGAGAAAGGCTCTTATGATCCGAGCGCCTCCCTCCATACTTGGCTGACTGATTCCTCTGGAGCCGCATGGCGATCCCTTGTTATTGTGATGCAAGCGGCACCACTCATGGCGCACATCCTGTAATGATGTCTCGTGCAAAATAATTAATTAGCAACTAGCGAAGCATTTAGGGTTGTCCTACTCACACTTCCTGCGAGTTAATGTCATGGCGGATGGATTTACGGAGGCGCCCTGAATCCATCTGTTGTGACGACAGCTGTGGAAGCCGAGCTGTTAACATGAGTCATAACGCAACAATTTATATTCCCTATAGTCTCATACAGGCCCTATGAACTATTATTACACCAGAGAGAAGTATTGTTATGGATGTCCATTTGTGACTGCAGCACAGATTAGATTATACAGCATATCAAGTGTGGTTACTCATGCTGCTGCAGCTAACACAGTCAGAGGTATGTGAGAGCAGATAATGTGTTGCTGCTCCTCTCAGGCTTATATGACTGCGCAGCCGACCCCCACGCTGCTGTTTACTAAGAAGGCACATGTCCGCAATTAAGAGTTAGCTCAAGTTGTTTGTTCCCAGCCTGGAGGTCCTGACCCCCAGCAGGGGTCACTAAAGCTGCACACAAGGTCACAAAGCCTTTTATTTAATGCGCACTCAGCTAATAATCTTTTTTCACCACAGCAGTTTCTTGGTGCGGGCTCACAGTTGCTTCAAAGTGCAAACCAGCTGAGAACCAATTTGCTTTTCCGCAGAACAAGATAGTAAGGAGAGGTTACACTATTGTGTCTCTGTACTCATCTGTTCCAAAGGACCAAGTCCAGGACATCAAAATGTGTCTGTCTCTAGACTGTTGTTCATTTTTGGCATGGTTTTGTTGCTTTTGTTGGTCTCTGTAACCTCACCACCAGCCTTTGACATAAGTGGTTCTTACTTCTGGCTCAAAAAACGATTGGTACTACTCTGGAACCTTGTGTGTGTGGGGGTGGGGGTGGGGGGGCTGAAAACCAAATTGTCCAAATTAAGCACTAGCCCCAAACCAGCACTGAAACTGCTTTGGTAGATTGGGATAATTTATGATGATTCTCTAAATTGAATTTATTTGCTAAAATGGACTAATTCGGGCTGACTTGCGTTGATTTGCTTATTCGGACCAATTCTGCCTAATTTGCTAACATGGATTAATTTGGACTAACTTTTCCAGATTCATCAACTTGCACTAATTCACTAACATTGGCTAACTTGGGCTCCCTTGTATTGATTTGCTAACTTTGACTAGATTGAGCTAATTTGCTAACTTACACTAGCTTGGGCTATCTTGGGCTAAATGTTCGTTGGATCTTTTGTTTTGAGATTGTTATGCATTGCAATGCATTGTAACATGTACATAAAATAGATCAGCTAGTCAGAGAAGGTTCTTGAGGAAAAAAGGGCTGGGAGGTTTCTATTAGTGAAACCTCTCCACCGGCGCTCCCTGGTGTAACAGAGAGGGTGTGTCCTCGCTGTAACCTGTGGTCGGAGGCTCCGTCTCGCTGATGTTGACATGAGCACAGCAGGTCACCCTGTGCAATCCAGTCAAATCCCTCCTGCTCTCACATGGGCACTAATCTACCCCGACTGCCTTCTTAGCACAGCCACAACTCATTCCTCCTCTCTGTCACTCCGCCATGACACCTAGAAAAACGCATTTTGCTTGTGCTATAGCAGAAAATGTCACACATTACTCACACAATCTTGTAGGGAAATCTAATTTTGCTTAAGAAGATTCCTCTTTCTCTAACTTTAGTGTGTTAAATTAATAGTCAGAGTCAGGCCCCAGACATATTTATTTAGCATGAAGACTGGAGGCAGTGGGGAAACAGCTGTCCTGGCTTCATCAATATATAATAGATAGTAGCAAATTTTCTGCTGATTCGCTTCAGGGGTTTGTTCAAGGTTTGGAATTCATGCCAGAAAAGCAAATAGCTTTGCATGAAGCTGAACTTATAAAATGCTGTCGTGCTCATGCTGGGCAGGTGCACTGAAGAGCTGGAGACTGGTTGGGAGACTATAGAGCAAGTAACTTGTAACATGACTGCAAACCTTGTTTTCATGTGACACCAGGGTTTTTAATCTTTTGTCAGGTTGTAGCAACAAGCAAGTGACTATAATCTGTATCAACTGACAATATCAAAACATTGTGACAGTGTGAAAATGATCAGTGGTGGTAATGAACCTGCTGGGAATTGTCTCCTGGATGTGCTGCTTCTCAGCTGTAGTTCATAGTAGCAATGAAATGAGCTGATGAGTTGATATTTTAACTATCAATTCTGCACATTTTCTAGATTCATTAGTCCTCCGTGAAAATAAACTGAGGTCTAAATAAAACGAGGTACAGCAAGGTTTGTTCCACATCTTATAGTTCAAACAACAGATTGATTATTCAGGGAAGTAATGAACAGATTTATCGACCAGACTGGTCACTTAGTCTTGAGGACCTGGTCGGTACTAGTTCCTTGAGGAAAAGAATTTCTATTAGTGAAATGAACTCATACTGAAATTAATGTACACAATGTAGATATTAATCCCATGTAGCTATTTCAGGAGCTTTACTATGTAAGAGATCATCTGGAAATGCTGTAAATTTACACCAGCTGCAGGCAAATAAAATCTGGTATCAAGCGCAATCGATCAGTTTCTGTTCTGTGCCTCAGATCGATGCCTTTCCCGTTACCTTCCTGTTATCTCTCAGGTCTTTGTCTCCTCCGCTGCCTCCTGCCACCGTGGACCCACTGACGGACTGATTTAATTCCTGGAATGATGTTGTCAAACTGTCGTCCTGAGACACACTTGCATAACCAGACAATTGGAGGGAAAAAGTGGGTCGTGGGGGAAAACATTTGTTTTTGAGCCTGCTGGCATGGTGTCGGAACAATATGTCCACACACACACACACACACACACACACACACACACACACACACACACACACACACGCACGCACACCACAGTCATTTGTTTTCTCTTCGCAATTTTCTCATTGCGTCAGAGACACATACACACGCACGCACGCACACACACACCGATACTTGCGTGGCATCTGACCTATAAGTGCTGCTTGTTTCTGAGATGTCAGTCATGCGTGCGTGCATGTTTTCTCGGAGCTGGCGTTGTTTTGTTGCCGCTGCTCAGGTTGCAGGTACAAATCAATAGCGCGCTCATCCTCCTCCTCCTCCTCCTCCACCTCCATAAATATATATGCTGCTTCCCCCAGTGCACTCAGCCGCTCCCCGCTCCCATATGCTTCCAGAAGCCTTGAAACAGACTATTAAAAGAATGTGCATAAATTAGCTGCATACATGAAATGCGTGCATTAATCCCGGCAGACTGGCTGAATAATGTCCACATGGGGATGTAAACACAGTCACAAAGGAGGTTTTGGCAGGAGGATTGCATGTTTCAATGTATGAGCGCTGTATTCCACTCCAGATTACAGAATACATAGCCTCACTTGTAACGTGTTCACTTTAACCCATTTTAAATATTTCTTACTATAAAATTGTCTTGGCCTCATCTTCACATTCATATTCTCAGCTACTTGAAACGGTTGAACGCTCTAGACAACTATTCAGTTTCATTCAGTGCTGGGGTGACTGCAGCTCAGTGGGGCTGTGCCTTTTTTGGAAGGTCAGTGGTTCGATCTCAGCCCCTGCAGCCGGCATGTCAAAGACACTGAGCCCTAAACTGCCCTGTGTGAACGCTCCAAAGCTCACGGTTGAGCAGAGGGACCGTATATGGCAACGGTGTGTGAATGGGACTGAATGGGTTAATGTGACGAGAGAGGGAATAGCTCTTTAACCAGTTCAGCAAAATGCAGCTTTATTTAAAGTGCTAATTCATGACAATGTTATTTCTAGGCACTTTACATTTGGAGTTGGTCAGCACTCAGACTCTTCCAAACAACCAGAGCTCGACAAATCCCTCAACAAATCTCATCAATCCGGAAGTATATTATACTCTGTAAATTAAACAATTAAATCTCATTCATCTCAATTACTTAAGTACATCAAGACTACCATCCCTTGAACAGCGCTGGAATATTTTGTACTCTAAATGCGTAATAGTTGTATTTAGCTCCAGTTACTCATATTTTGCATTCTAAACATGTTTCAGCGTGACATGTTTTCCCAACACTGCATTGTGAAAGAGGAGGTGCGGGCCTCTTATATAATTCCGGCGACTTTCCGGCTACTGTTTACCATGAAGTCATTATCAGCTCTCCCCTCGCACATGCAGAAAACATCATAAATGTGACCCCTGTGGCTGTGTGAGCCCCCCCCCCCCTGCCCCGGAGGATGCTGCCTCTGCCAGCGCAGCTTTGAATGGCTGAGCGCAGATTAAGGCGGAACAGTAGTGTTGAGGTTATCACGCTCGCGCGACCAAAATAGACGCAGAGCGGGTGAGACAGCGGGCAAGGCAGCTACGCTGGCAGTACAGTGTGAGGCGCAGGAACAGGAGGATGCTGCTGACGGACACGGAAGACATGGAAAACGGAGCGGATGAGCTCCCGTAGGAGAGAGGGAGAAGCTGCTTGGGAAGGGGAATAATAAAAAAAAAACAGTCTTTATTTTATCCGGTGGCTGAGAGACAAATGAAGGCATCGACTGATGTTTGGCGTTGGACTAATCCAGAGAGGAGAGAACGGTGTCTCCACACCTTGCTTCTATTTTTACCCGCGGCGTGACAGTCAAACATCTGCAGATTAAACACGATGCAGGATGTGTATCAAAGAAGCTGCCCCAAATACAAAAACGAGCGAAAAAAAAAACAAAAAAAAGCCCCCATTTTGTTTTGTTAGCTGGAAATGACTTTAAAAGAGTGTGGGTAAGACTTCAGCGTGATTTCGTGCTTATTACTGTGCTGTCATTTGTGGTTCATTAGCCTCAGCGCAGTGATGCAAACATTTTACCGCCTTTGCAAGAGAGCGAAAGTATTTCTCCCATCAAAGTTCAGCCGCTGAAACGATGAAGCGGCCTGTTTGTAACCACTCTCAACCACATAAATATATAATAAGTGGCACAGAGGATTTGTGTGGGATGTTAAAAGAGAATTGTTTCGGGCAGAATAGCTGTGATTGAGGTTGTTTGTGAAGATCTTATGCAGTGCGCGTGGAGTGACGTAGGAACAGGAATACACAAACTGAAGGAATAGATCGTGGACTGTGAACCGGTCTATCAAAAACTGCTCAGACACACCATTCACTCACACCCACACCAAGGGGTAATTTAGTAATTTGAGTTGCAGTATGCCTAAGTCTCCAGTTGACTTAGATGTATGATTTCCCCATGACTTGTAACATGGGGAGAACATGCAAACTCCACACAGAAGGGCCCTTCGAACTTGGGACCATCCTCCTAATCCACTGGATCGCTCCCATTCATTTCTATATTTGTGAGCCGTTTATATAAAGCGAGGTGTTGTATACAAACCTTATGCTTTTAAACTAAAACCTTGTGCAGTGCAAGCCATACTGGCTCCTCATTTGGCTTCATAAATCACTGATTATGTTGTAAGACGACTTGACCTCTTCAAAAATCCATTGATCAATTAAGCAATGGTTTTCCCTCGAAATTTCCAATTGCTGGCATGTGTTTATCTTAAATTTCTTACCTGAAAACGTGCCTGCTAAATTGCAGATATGTAGTGGTGCACATGTGGGCATTAATATTAATTGCAGCTGTGTATCTTACAGGTAATACTCTTTAAAGCCCATGCTTCAGGCTTTGCTGTGCAGTAAAGACACAATGAGCTGCTCTTTTAAGTGTTTCCTGTTACATCAATGGATCATTACTTGTTTTCTGCCTGTGTAAAGATCCCATCGATCACCACCTGCCTTTTAATTAAGTCTCGGGCTACAAATTACTGCTGGGCCTCATTTCCTAAATGCACCGCTCGGAGCACATGCACATCCAGGGCTTCTGATGTGTGGGGACAACTTCTCTTTTTCGAGCTAGGTTCTGTTGTTGTATAACCTTGCAGAAAAAGCATCTCTTCCTCTGCTCCTCTTGTGCAGGCTCTGTTCTCGTGTGCACTGTAGACAGATTTGCAGACTGATGAGCTCCTCAGAATATACAGTATTCTCCCTGAAGCGCTGAAGTAATGCCAACTCTATTTATGTTTATTTATCGCTGAACTATACATATATCAACATGATTACTCATAGGGCATTGCAGACATGTGAATTGCAATTACTTCCAGTGAGCTGCCTGTCTTGGGGGGGCAGGGAATGGCACTGGGAATCTGTTTCCAGTGCAGATGAAATATTCCACGTTTGGCTTTATCCACTGAGACATACAGTGTCTTCGGGAGCTTTTGTGTTGCTTTTCATAACAGCCAAAGTCTCCTAAGTCTACAGAAGAGGAGAGATAGTGTAAGAAAACCGAGAACCCCTAAATCCCACTGAATTTCCATTACATGATAATATAATTTTTCAAATCCAAGTTCAACTGCAATTTGGTGATTAAGCAAAAAAGAAAAAAGAAAAAAAAATGAACGAGATCCAAAAGGCGATTTGCAAGACGACGCTAAGCGGGAGAATTCCAGATTTTCCTGGAAGCAAGTTTGTCATCCTTCAACGTAATAGCCAGTGGTGGATTTAATCCCTTCAAATTAGTCCCTCGCTAATCCTCACTAACCTCAAACAGAGGTCACTCATGTCCAATTTGAAAGATGCATAAAGAACACTTTGTAATTGCGTGTTTGGGGCCTGCTGCTCCGTGATGGGTGACTCTGCTGCATGCCCTTTTCTCTGCAAATCATATTCACAAAGTCAGCGCACAATGCACACATTGTTCTGGACTCTGATCTTTAAAGTCAGCTCCTTCCCCGTTCGTTTTGAAAGCGAGTCGGGCTGCAGTGAGAATCCTGCCTTTTCTGCGGGGGCGTATAAGTGTATAGAAACACACACCGCCTCCCAGGTCGCCGTCTAAATCCTCGCCCGCTACGCTCTGCTCGGACCGTCCGCTACGCTGCCAAGTGTGAGCGAGGGCCGTGCCGGCTCGGCGCGACCAGCGTGTGACCCTCTGCCGCTATCACTTCACATCTTGGCTCTTTGTCTGGGGCCCTATGAGAGGATTACGCTGACCTACGCACCCCCCCGGCCCCGGTCGAATTTAAACTCGATGCACTTAATTCGAAGCCTATATATTGCCGCGGGTGTCGCCGGTGGTTCTGGCTGAGAGCCAGGGCAACTTATGTCCTGTAGTCACGAGGGCCGGCACAGGGAGAACAGTGGAAATGAAGTCGGGTCTTTCCCGCTGGAGATGTTTTACAGGACCCTGTGACACATTGATTATAGGACACGCGGGAGATGTTGGAACTGCAACACAGACTCGTGGGTCACGGGCTCCGAATCGACACAGAGCTGCAAGTGGAGGCATGAGAAAAGAAACGCACAGTAATGTGATCTGTGTGACAGGCAGGAGCCTCAGCCAATCAGGAGTGCAGAGTCAGCTAAGCCGTGATGACTATTTCAAGGTCCGGTCCGAAACATCTGATCTGCCGGATTTTTATGTTTTTCAAGTCGATAAAAAAAATATCTGATACTATTGTAATCAAAGTTTCTTGTCATATTCAGAGCAAAATGTCAGGTTTGTTTAGCCTCCATTTGTAAATTCAATCGATATGCAGTCTGAGTTTTCACTTCAGGATCTGGCCATTCTGATGTGGATTAGAGGGAAAAGGGTAAATGGACTGGTTCTTATAAAGCGCTTTTCGAGTCTTCATGACTACTTAAAGTGCTTTACTCTATATACGTTCACCTCATTTACACCCATTGGTCCATATGCTGTACCAGCTACGTTTGGGGTTTAGTGTTTTGCTCAGTGATTCTTTGACATCGAGGCCACCAGTCCTCCAACCAGTGGACAGTCCCCAAGCCACGCTGGCCCGTAGAGTTAACTTCAAGAAAATAATCATCAGAGTAACTGATTATTTAAGTAGCAGCTCATATTTGACACTAACTTCCTGGAATGTGATTATGTGTCCTTTATCTTCATCAAAAAGACATTCTGCAGTGCTTTTATTTTTAAATCCATTTTTCCCCTTTCTTTCATTTCATCCCCTCCATCAACATAATGCGCAGCACTATTGTGACACTGGAGCCACTCTCCACAACAGGAAGTTGGACCGTCAGAATAGCCTTCATTTCCTCCTGTGACTCAGACTCAGATTGGCCGACGTGGGCGTTCTCTTTGGAATGAACTTATAAAGTCTCTCACTCTTTAATCTCCGCCACAAATCTAGGCTAAACATATTTATGGCATCATGCATTGTAGGGCGTGAGGTATAACGGCGTGAGATGTGTTTGGTTGCTTATTCCCTGAATTATCCTCAGCTTTCTGTTAAAACGTACCTTTTATTCACTTAGTTATTTTTGTTCATTCCTGTGCCTAGTCCACTGATGTGCACCCTGTTATTCGGGGCTCCTTGAACAGTCTGCTACCTTGTGGCTTCCCGCTGCCACCAGCAGATTTTGCAATGCAGTGGCCCTGAAGTACAAACCCAAACACCCCCCCACTCACCCACCACCACCACCACCACCCCATTTGTGTTAATGAGTTTCTACATCTTTCCTCCCTACTCCTCTGTGACTCAGCTTGACCCAAAAAAGGTCACAGACGCTCCCCGGCAAAGTGAAACAGTCCCTGGGAATTAGTAAAAGCATCTCTCCGCTGCCTTTACACGCCTCACCTCATCACTTCCAGGAACCCACACCCGGAGTCTCATTTGTTGTTTTTATCTTTCGACTCCACATAAAAGAGAAAAGTGCAGACACGCAGTCGACCTTTCTCTATTTTCACCGGGTTTGAGTCATTTGCAATTCAAAGAGGGGCCAGAGTGCTACTTCCTGTTTACAGTCCACTCACAATGCCAATATAATGCATCTTTGTCAGTCACTGGTTCTCTGTCCATTCTGTCCGTCTCGTCTGGCTCTGTTATTATGTCACCTCACCAGACACACAGAGATAGACAGCGAGAGAGAGAGGGAGAGTTCTGCTAAATTAAGTATAAAGAGGTAGGCAGCAGAAGAGATACTGGGTGCGTTGAGACAGCCATCCTGTAAGTTAGCAGCTAATTTTAGCCTGTCAGGGCAGTGCACCGTATCCCCCTGTGGACGGGTTGAACCATAGAGGGATCTGAGCATCAGCTCAGCCTCTTGTTCTCTCATCTGCTCTGTGTGTGGACGCTGTCCTTTGTGCAGACGAGGTTACAGGGCAGCCACAATGGACCGGGGTGGGGGGACGAGGATTCAAAGAGCTTTAAAAGCACCTGGGGTTTGCAGAGGAGCAGGGAGGAGGAGGGGGTCTGACAGGGGACACGCGGCAAAATGGGTTCGGAATTGTGTCAGATCGTGTGTCAACACAACGTGAAGCCCTCGCTCGGGCTCTCTGTCCTCGCTGGTCTCTTCAACACACTGTGAAAAGTGGAAGAAATGTCCAAAATTCCTTCATGTACAGGTCAAAAATGAGCCAAACTAGAAGTGATGGAGGGAAAATAAAATGACTGGGATTCAAACCGGGCACCTTCTTGGTGCCCGGTGACCGATCAAGTGACCGTGTCGAAAACTGTAATCCGATCCAGTAATATAAATAATCAAATTTAATGGTCTATGTTTTAGTTAAGGTGAATCTCCAAGTAGTCTCTGTAAATCTGTGCAGTGCAGAAGAAGCAGTGAAATTAATAAAATGATTACGACAAAGCGAAATATTTCAATGGATACCAACTGAATATTATGAGGATATTGTGTGACTTTAATGTTCCGTGCCCGTCTTTCCATTTCAGTCGATTTAATACTTAATTTGATATATTTGCATCGTTCTCCACTTTAAACTCTATGAAAGCTTTTATTAGTGATGAAGAGAAGCCTGCCTGAATCAATAAGTCAGACTTTTTATTAACCTCACCGGGTTCTGTTTCGTTTGTCCTGACTGGATTGGGCCGTTTACAGAGAAATTGGAAACTTAAAAATAGACAATAATTGCCTCAAATCTCACACTGGCGACCGGGCAGAGTTACCATGCGAAACCCACCAATCAGCAATCAGATTTTTTTTTTCCATATTAAACTTTTTTAAGCGAGGGAAAAATTGAGCTTTAGTGTGGTGAGGGTGATTATGGAATAACCAACCTGGAAAGCGCAGTAATGGGTTTCTCCTGATAATGAGAAACTGTGAATTAGCGCCACAGTCGAGCGGCCGTGAGTCGATTCTCCTCGCCCATATCCCATGTAAATGAAACGGCTTCACACCGCAGACATGCTCACTCACCCCACTGATGACTTTCTATTCTCAAACTTCCTGCTCTGATTAAGCGGCCACACCAGGTGGAACGCATGTGTACACACACACACACGCACACACATGCACACACACACACACATACACGCACGCACACAGATTGATTAATCCACCCTGCATTTACGTAATCATTCAGTATTTCATGCACCTGACTTGCTCTGTCGTATGCGTACACCTCCTCCAGCGGTCAGTTTGTTTTGGAGAGCAGCCATGTTGAATTATGCAGCTCAACATCTGTGAGATACACACACGCACACACACACACACACACACACACACACACACACACACACACATAGTGGAGGCTGGCGAATTCTCTGGTGGCCTCGCAGAGACACCGTGCCCTCCACTTCAAAGGTGACTTTGTACTTTTGTGAGCGTTTTAAGTATCTTTTTAATCTTCGTTTTTAATCTTTTTCTATCTCCGAAATACCAACGCGTGCGATCCAGACCAGTGTCCCTCTGTCCGTCTCTGTCGACCTCACCTCGTGATACTCAAATCTGATGTGTGATTATAACCCGAGTGTGCACGAAACTGCTGAGAAATGTCTAACGGAGGTCTCTCTGTGTCTCCCTGTCGCCCATCTCTCTCTTTGGCAGATTTTCCACATGACCTATGACCTGGCCAGTGCAGTGGTAAGAATATTTAATTTGATAGGGATGATGCTGCTGCTGTGTCACTGGGATGGCTGTCTCCAGTATCTGGTGCCTCTCCTACAAGACTTCCCTCCCGACTGCTGGGTGTCCCTAAATGGTATGGTTGTAAGTATCGCACTCTTTTCTCCTTTGTTTGTTATTTTGATATATTTTCCAGGCAGTTGGAGGTTTATCACAAAGTATAAATAAGGAGGCTTCACACTCTGCTCAGTAATGCTGTAGTTGCTGTTATTCCTCTCATCTAGCCTTTGTTTATAGTGGTCAGTGTGAAATTACAGTCAGAGATTCAGAATTTCCTCTTTTTGGAAATAGATAGCTCTTGATTTCAGTGTTGCGAAAAGTAGCTTTCTGCAGGTCTTATAAATACTATGTTTACTAGAGCTTTTATCCTCATTTTGAGTTCCAATTTTATATTTTACCTTATATTGAAGAAAATGAAGAAAAGCGTAGGTGCAAGTCAAGTGTCTCCAGATTCGTGGACTCACAGATATTGGCTGAAAGTGTTGTCAAGTAAATATCTGGGATTTCATTGGTCCAATAGCAGACATAACCAGATTTATCCATGTGACATCTTGGCGTTGGTCTGCTCTGGCTACTCTGCCTATTACCTTGCTGGCATTGAAAAGACCGATAAAGGTCGATTTCAGTAAACCCACAAGAAAGCATAGTTTTGAAACTAACCAATCATATCAGCTTGACTCCCTACATTTAATTGAGTTGCACTTAATTAACAGCTCTGAGTGAAGTCCCCTGTATTAAAGTCAGTGGTGATGTTTCGACCATATAGTGTGTGAAGCAGTAACACCAGCCTTCAATCCATGTGATGGAACCAATATTATTACAGCACCAGTTTCGCTATTTTATGTATTGTATTGTACTGTATCCTGGTGCATTTGCAATTTGTTACGCTTTATCAAACTGCATCAACTTTAAAGTCACAGTATGACATTGTTGTATTTGCCCTCTGGCAACACTGTTTCAGACAGGGTTTCAGACGTAAACCTGCCAAACTCAATTGTCAGTCTATTTTAAATCATTAAAAGAGCCAGCAGGTATAGTACCAGACAGTGACCTCAGATGAACGTTTCGCACTAGAAAAATTCATTGCAGCTCAATCCAGGCTCGTGTCACTGTGAAATATTAGAACACAGTGATGGGAAAGCAGGATACACAAGCTGATGCGATAAAGGTGCCCGTACCACAACAGATAATCACGTCAGCGAGGCTGAAAGAAGCGCGTGTACAGAAATGAAAACGATTCGCCCTCTGTGTCTGGGAGTGTGTGTGATCCTGCAACATGTGACCGAAGAGAGAAACTCGAGGATTTTTGAAACCCCGGTGCTGGTTCCTCCGCAGCTCTTCTTCCATGTTGATGATTCAGATTATCCGTTTCTGAGCCCCCTGAGTCAGACCTCACGCTGTCAGCTGAAGCCCCATTTTTTTTTCTGCTGCGTCACTGTTCACAGAAAAACACTCTCGCATACACACACACACACACCACACGCACACACATAGACGACAACAAAATGGCTTTTAGTTCGACAAAAAAAAAAAGTCCACTTTGCCTTCCCTCCCTCTGTCCCTCTCTCACCGTACGACGCTCGCAGCCACGGTGGCGAGTGCTTGCGAGAGCGCCACTTGGGCCCGACAGCGGCATCACGAACGAGGCAGGGGAAACACACCCCGCAGTGGACTTTGATTAGAACACGCACTTTCATGCGTCCGCTCACAGCGTGAAAGTGTGCTCTGCAGCGTTTAATGGTCGTGTCGGAGGCCGGCGGGGGCACCGGAGTGTGAGTCCTGCAGGTACACGCGCTGACGTGAGGTCGGTCCGCAGAGGCCGCGCTGTGCACCGACCTGCAGAGGGCTGTGTGGGGGCTCACATGTAGCCTGCTCTCAGCAGTGTTAATGCATTGAAATGGAGTGAATGTGTAGGAATTTGTGTCATGTTGACGCACGGTATATATTATGACACAAGGCGACACCTTGAAAGGTGGATTAAATGTGTAATAAGTGAATTATGCTGTTGAGTTGTGTCAGCATTACTTTCTTTGCAATAGAAGAAATCTTCTGTTAGAAGTTCACATTATGCTATGTTATAGTGATTACAAAGCTGGTAATGTGACTAAATCTGACAATAGATCAGAATACAGATGATACACAACAGGTTTTTACATGTTTGTAGTCAGAGCAGCTTGATTAGTTATCTAACTAACACAGTTAACAAACGATTATTTCCTACAATTGTGCATTTCTTGTTGGTCTGCAGGCACAGTGAGCACTTTTCAAATGACTAAGATGAAAAGCAAGAACCATTAATTCCTCACAGCAGCATGTGGGGATGTGGATACGGGTTCTACTCTCTGCTATTGGATTAATTCTTAGTAGGGAAAAAGCACATTTGACCATTTCCTCATAGTTGAAGCAACTATGAGGAAATGGTGAAAAGGCAGTGAAAACCATTATGCTGGCCTTGTTTTTCCAATATATTTACTCATTTTTCTCAACTGCTTTTATTTTATTTCTGTATTTCGGCTTCTCAGTAACAGTCTGTGCTATTCATTCTTTAGTTTAAGGTGCAAGGGACTCTCCTCCATCTATGCTTTTTATTCCGCTGCATCTTTCCATCTTTCCAGCTCTCTGTTTCTCTCTCTGACTTTGGGGTCAAACGGACTATGGCTGCTCGTCTGAGGGCGATCAGATAGTGTGGAAGTGTGCGCGGGGCCTCCTGGGTAAAGCTGATTGTAAAAGCTGGCCGGAGGAGCTCTTCTGCCTTCTCATCTCCCGCTCTCCGACAAACATTTCTCCACTCCACATGCACACTGGCCGCTCACAGGCAGCAGGCTGCAGGCACCAGTGTCGGCTTCCCTCAGCATCACGCCACTGCATCCTGCTCTTACTTGTACTGTGAGGCGAGGAGTTGCCTAAGAGAGCCCGCTACCAACTAACATGTGTTATTCACCCAAACAGATATTATCCATCTCTGTTTGCAGTTAAATTAATTTGCAGTGATATAGTTTCCCACATAACTGTCACAATTCATTCCTGGACTGTGGTCAGAACATCAACATTCCCCTGGATTCGTGTTTGCTTGTTTTTCTTAGCTTAATTATTTGCCCTTTTTGGTGCATGTCGCTCCCCCGGCTCTTACCCTCTTGTATGCAAATCGATATGAAAAAAGGATTCATTAAAAGGCTAATTTGCCGCTCCCTGTGCAGCAGGATCCTTTGCACTTTGGAAATCTATAACATAAGTGGGGCATTGCAACAAAGAACTAATGTACTGTAGGAGACCGGTGTGCAGCTGGAAGCTCATAGGTGAGTTATATGCACGATTAACATCCCAGCTCTCTGCCTCCTCGGAAAGATGAAACTGCTGGGAATCATTTGTATTCTGTATGTAGAGTCAACTTTACAAGGAAGTCTCCCAGCTCCGCTCGGATATAAGGTTTCCAGTGACACGTTCTGACTGCAGCAGCTTGTCTGCAGACTCGGGGGCCTATATATAGAAGCTCACAGAGTTTGTCTGTACAGGAGTCACAAAGGCACAATAATACTTTCAAACCTCAGCACTTTTACATCTCTGTGGGAGTGCTGGATTAGGATTACCATACATTTTGTGAACCTAATGTAGTTCCTTTTGCGTGCAGGTTGGAAATTATATATTTTCAGAGTACAGACCTCACTCGAAGAGCCTGTAAACGATCAAATCCATTTGGGGCTGTCTTTATCAATCAGATGCGCCCATGTGGCCTCACTGATTACAAAGCAGGTACAATAATCGATGTATAACCACTTGGCACTAAAGGTGATTCTGATCTATTCTATTTGGATAAAGGTTCACCGATTCGTCCAATCTGTAAAAATCAGTGGATCGGTGCAAATGCAGAAACAACATGAGAAAATCTATAGTAAAAAAAAGGAAACAGCCCTTTATTTATAAAGCATAAATCAGCAAGCTGAAGACGTGAAAGTTCGGCACACCTGCCAATTTAAACTAATAGGAGGGCATTTCCGTTCAATTTCAATATGCTTAAATTTCCAGATTGCTTTCTGTATTGATTTCTCCTCAGTGTTTGAGATGACTGAACTCCTCTATTAGATCTAAGTGCAGACCCATTTCTCGAAACCTGCAATTAATCAAAAAAAATGGAAAGAAAAGAATAAGGCAATCAGCTGATTGTTGACGGGGGCGTTAATGCAGACAGATCGGAGGTGAAATCTGTGAGTGTGTGATTGGTTTTGTGGCCTCCAGAGCAGCTGCCACCGTGCTCCTGACTGTGATGTGGTAGAACGAGCAAATTCTTGCAGAAGTGGAGGCCCGAGAGCTGAGGGTGGACAGGCAAATCCAAAGTGAAAAGCGCGGCCCACGTGTGGGACTGTACGGCCCTGGCCATCACAGCGTGTTAACGTTTGCCTTCTCGCAGCTCTTGATGAGGTGTCCGTCCCCCTGTTTACCGCAGGTACGAAGACGTGATGTGACATCAGGAGAGCGACTGGCCTGCTTTAAATTCCGATCGGATCATTTCTTAATTTTTAATGTCCCCACCAGGCTTGCTAGTCTCTGTCTGTAGAGGGGGTCATCGACGGTGGCACACTGGCTGCTGGAATAATTTGCCCATTAATTACTAAATCATTTTATAGCAGTCTTTAGCAAACCTGGGTTTTCCATGCATCCATCCACCCATCCATCTATCTATCATCCGTCATCTGTCTATCTACTCTCTCATAGGGTAAAGGCAATGAATACACCCTTGAGAGGTCACTAGTCCATCACAGGGCACACACACACGCACCATTCACTCTTACACTTGGATCCAGGGACAATTTTAAACTCCCCATCACCCCATGAATGTGTCTGTGGATTGTGGTGGGAACCAGAACATGGAAATTCCATACATGTCAAGCCACTTTGATAACATGTACACTTGATTTCCCAGATTGCTTTTGTATTGAATTCTTAATTAGGCCTGTGACAGTATGCATCAGTCGAGTGACTGGTGTACCTTGTCACTGGTCTGAATTCAGTTTGCGTCTGGTTTCATTTTTTTTCATCTCCCTGCTTGGCTCGGCAGCATGCGTCTCCAGCTGTGTGGAGAAGAACGAGGCCATCGAGGACTGCAGATACTGCTGAGTGGTGCAGCGCGAGGGTGGAGGACGGTTATCTTCTTGACTAATGGCCTGAGAGTAGCTTCTTACTCTCCCCGGCTGCATTTACTTAATCACCAGACAAGATAAAGCTGCTGCCGCTGCGGCGGCTGTGTCGGCTCGGGTGAGAGAGCGACGGGGTGTCGCTATGTGCGGGGTAACAGATATGTGCTCAGGAGCGTGGAGGAACAGTCTGTTTTGTGTGTTTACTCATATTAAGAGACGGACAGGCGAGCAGCGAGCGGCCTGCGGAGGATTTGTGTCTCAGAGAGATTCACAGGCAGACGGACGGAGGGAGACCGTAGGTAGACGAAAAGAGACAAACAGAAATGGCCTGGCTGACCATGCGTGTCCACCCTCCCTGACTCCTCTCATCCTCGGCCCATTCACTCCTCTCCTTTTCCCCCCGTTTTCCTCCACAACCCCTGAATGAGTCACCTCCAGCAGCAGAGCTCGGTCCACAGTTTATGAATAAATCAGACTTTTCTTTGCTCTGCCCGGGCACATCCCTCAACAAGGACGCACATCGGTTTCATCTAAATGCAACGCCGCTTTCGTCCCAATGTGAACAACTTGTTTCGCGGCCAACTCGGTGAATTACTTAGTGAGGGAGTAAGGGGTCAGGTACCGGACTGGCGCTTTTGAGAGCTCCAATGCCAGTGAAGTCAATCGGGATAAGTATGGTTGCGCTTGACAACACTTGCAGTATTTTTAATGCGAAAGGCCCATCAGGACAAAGCTGCAAAGTGGTCAAACACAAAAAGCTTTGACGGTGGCAAGCTGGGAGTCATAGGGTGCGGGACTATGCTTCACTGTACTTCCAGAATAAAGAGCCCGTCAAGAACTGCAGGTGCCAACAGTAATGGATCAAATGGGAACAGCAGCCAACTCCGACAAAGAGTGGCGTGAATACCTGACATTTTGTAGAGGCCTGGCTGATTATAGGAGATTTTTTTCATTGCTCATATCTGGAAGGCTAAAATATCAGTTTATCTGCACCAGAAATGTCAAGACGTCAGATCTAGATGGTAAGGACTTTTGAGGGAGCAGTTTGCAATTGAAAGTAGAATTTTGATGGACTTGAAATCCATATCTGCACATGGAGGCAAAACTTTCTGAAACGGTTACGATCCCGCCAGTCTTAAAAAGGTCATGAGGTTTGTGTTGTTTATTTATTACTTTTTGGAGACAGACGAGGGAATTTCAAGTGGAGATTAAGTTATGTGAGGAAACTATGCTATGTGATACCGTCGTAGGAGTAGAAAACCCACACAGACACAGTAAGAACATGCAACTCTGCACAGAACTCGCCCCCCCTGGTCCAACCCAGGAGTTGAGCCCAGGTCCTTCCTGCCTGTCATCAACGGATTCAACAACTACAAAATAATTGTTTGTTGCAGCCTTGCGCTCACTTCACGAAATGAATTACCAAGAAAATAATGGACGTCATTATTGAAATTACTGTTATCGCAGAGTGAGCATTAGCGCGGGCCCTGCTTCCCCGAGGGAAGCGGGGTAAGGCCAGCGTCCACCGGGCCTCCTCCAGCAGAGCGGCTGAGAGGAACGCGGCGCGGGGCATCACGCTGAGACGCACCGCTGCAAGTCTCTGTGCTCGTGCAGACCCCTGTGCTGCCTCGGCCGCATGCTCAGCCACTGCTGTGCCGTCTGTGCGCTCCCGGGGAGAACAGCTTGCGGTTTGATTATGTAATTGAAAAATGAATATTGTGCTGCACATTTTTCCCCCCCATGCATGGGACAGCTTGCCGGTGTTCAGACAGTTATATGATTGAGTAATTAAAACTCTCCGTTAATGCGGATGTTTTGGTGTTTTTTTCTTTTTTTTTCCAATACGGATGGAAAAAGATCAGCCGAGGGCAGCATGAATGAAACACTTGGAATGAAACATTGAAGCTCTCACTGCAGTAAATCAATGGTGACTTCTAGGTTTTTGGACTTGAAACAATGGTAATTTATTAGATCTTAACCCGTTACTATTCTATGTGAGTGGCTAGTGCTGTCCCCTCACTTTAAGGAAGACCTGGTTTTGACTCCCAGGTTGGATTGACCTAGCAGTCTTCACCTTTCTCCCTGTGTGTGTGGGGAATTTCTCCAGGCACTCCTGCTTCCTCCCAACATGCACATTAAGACCAACGGGAAACTCTAAATTTCCCCTAGATGGGAATGACAGAGTCAATGTCGTGTGTGCCCTGTGAGGGACTGGACACCTCTCCATGTTGTATTCCCCGCCTTCACTCCACAGTTATGTAAAATAGTGGTTACGAAAATGAATGGGCGGATGGATGAAACAAATAAAACAAGACACAACATGACTGTAAAACCCTGAGAAGTGGTGCCCTGATAAAACTAGGACAGCTTGAATCCATGTGATCACAGACAAGAAATCTGACCTATGCGTGCTCATACTGTGGCAGGGTCAAATCCTTTGCAGTGGTACATTGACTCCATGTTTGTCTCATACTTATTCGTCAGAATGAACAACAGGCGACGCCTCTGGGACACGCTGGGCACTGAGACAAGGGTGAATCATTGATTTCTTCCACAGTGGCAGCGATTTGTTTCATAAGCACGATGTGGAGAGTAACGGATTGAATTTTAAGTCGCTGAACGCACCGTCACGCAGTCGCCTCTCTCTGGACATAGAAACTTTTCAGTCAGTGATTTGAATATTTTGACAAGAGTGTGGTGTGAGGTCAGTGTAAATCCATGTGATAATGAAGTCTGTGAATTTGCCGTTACGCATCAACAAAGGCGTCTCTGCCGAGGGATGAATATGCAATATCTGATTTCACTTGTTTTGCTGCTTCCAGAGCTTAATTATATTTAGTACTCTGGAGGAAATGAATACATCTGCTGTGTTAGCCACATTTATTAAAATCACGAGGATTGTAGAGAATAGAAGAGAGGATGAAAAAAAATGGAGAAACTATGTTAACACTACAGTGACTCACTGTTCCCACAGGACCGAAGGATGTAAGGCAAAAAACCAACAAAATAATGCTGATTTCTGGTACATCCTTGAACATACACCAGAAGAAATACATGTTTATGTCTTCACTGATTACTACTGTAAATATATAAAAGGAAATCAGTGTGTATGGTGTGAGATGGGTTGCGATAATCACAGTCAGCTCTGAAAGCAGGCTCCCTGTGACTCACTTGCTGTAACAGCAGGAAAACCACAAAAAACAACAAATCAATCTGCAGAAGTTATCATGCAGAAGTTATTGCTGCAATCTTCCTCCCCTGGCGTGATGTGATGTGATGGGGGATAAATAGCATGTCGCTTCTGGGGATGTTTTATGGGTCATGCCTTTGCATTTTACTCAAGTTAACTTGTGGAGGAGAGCAAGAACAAATCAGCTCCGACTTTTAGTGTTGTGGGACTCTTTAAGCTTTGTCACCTGATGTGTGACATAAACAGCTAATGTGACTAGGTAAGGATTCAGTAAAATCCATCTGGTATCTTCCCAACATTACTTGGTGCATTAAGGTATGAGATTCGAACTAGGGAGCGGCTTCACCAGACCACACTCATGACGTTTTGTGCTCAGTCTTATTATCGAATTATCTGATCTGTAATCTGTGATTACAATCAATCAATCAGCAGTGATGCATCTTGAGCGGCGGTAACACGTGTGAAATGTGTTCTATAAATACAGTTTGATTGATTGATGTGCAAACATCAGCGCTGTGACGTGGGATGTGTTTCAGAGCCCTGAATATGCTCTCTGCCGAGGGATCCTCTGACAGTGCAGACAGCCTCTGTTGGATGTGTTTATCTGTGCATACATGGACAAACACCAGAAGGTGCAGTGAGTCAGCGCGCCGTATCTGTTTTCATCTGGCAAAACTCCACTTCTTCATGTTTTCTGTCATAGGGACGTGCAAACACAGACGTGCTGCTGGAGTTCAGTGTCCGACCGCCTCAGCCGCTCATATGCTCAAACACACACACGAGAGACGACACCCGAGGCCCGTGACCTCACAAATGGCATTTGTTCGGATTTCACAGTTGAATGGTCGAGTTCTGTGTGTGTGTAAATACTGTAGATTACTCAGCGTGTGCGTTGAATGTCACATATTTCGGCTTGTATAGTAGCCGCAAATATATTTCCATTCCTGCTCATATTATGTGGGAAATGTTAAGTTGTGTGGCAGCCGAAGACAGTACTTTGAAGGTTTAAGTCTGTGGTGAAAAGACATCGAAACAGACAAGCCAAGACGAGCAAGACTGGACTCGCAAGTGTAATCATCACAAATTTTATTTCTAATCGGTCCCTGAAATAAACAGCTAATCAGCATGGACACGAGAGCTCATGAGTCCACAATGGCAGGTGATTAGCTGTAGATTTAATCATTTAATAAATCCCTGTTGGTGTGCAGCATGGGGTCGGAGTCGGAAAGTAGCCTGAGAAAAAGACCAAGACACCCGCCGGCGGCCAAGTTTTATGATGACATGGCATGCGGTGTTCTGCCACGCTATGGAAAAGTCAGAGATTAAGTATGTTTTCAGGAGGTTTCACCCCACTATCATTAGCCTCACTGCTTCCAGTAAGATGTCGTGTGCATGCGGAGCTTCCTCAGCATTTCTTTCTCGCAGGAGGTGAAGTTGTCGCAGGAGTCAGCATCTCGGCCACGGCCACGTCCTCGCATCGTTTGCCTCCAGACAGGAGCTCACAGATGTCGTCTCGACGGGCCGTCGATGTTTGGCTGCTCACTAGAGATTCTGCATGTTTCCGCAGGCAAAAGACACATGTGACATTTACTGTATTAATGAGTCTGAATTCAAGATGTGGCTTGTCCCAGGGCTGAGGCCAAACAAAAAGTTTGGAGAAAAGTAAACCTGTGAAGTGTGGATTAAAGATGTACTGAAAACAGAAGCTGTAAAGCCTTTCAGTGACCACATTAGGTATTGTCAGAAGAAACAAAAAAGGAGGGAAATACCACCACCATTTTGAATGAGCATGCATCTACGTAACCGTTTTTCCCCCACAGATACTGATAACATTTTTAAAAGTTTATAAACACACCTACATAGACAGAAATAGTGAAGATGAATTTAACATTATAGCTCTGCGTCAGAGCTCTGCTAGTACAACACTCTAAAATGGCATGTTATTATTCCACTCACCTGCATCAGTCAGTTAAAAATGTGCCGTCATTGGCGTTAGCGTTAGCATTAGCCGCAGCACCGTCAACGTTAGCTTATTCTTTCCATACACCATCGTATCGATTGTGAAACCTTCAGAGATAAGTGTGTTGACATCTATACTATGGATGGCACGGAGGTGGAACACCTGTAGCACACTGCATTGACATTTTCTTCTTCAGAAACGGTAATAGAGGCGCTTCTTTCATGTCAAACAGTCTGAAAATTAGCAAATTAAGTGAAATGTTGGCTAATTGGTCATGAGCCAAAAATGTCAGTATTGGATGCATTGATTGATATGGCTTCATTTGTGCCCGATACCAGCCAATAAATACTGACCACCTGCAGTCTTACTGCTGAGGACCTGTAATGTTAGTGTCCAGATGTTTTGTAGAAACCAGTAATAGACCAGACAGGTCATAGATGCTGAACTTAGCTGGCAGAATTACATAGACATGGGATGTCCTAGTGAGATATTGGATCATTTCAAATAACTCAACTGGAGATTTTCCTCTGTCGCTGTCCATTTCCTGAGGAGAAATCGTGCTGTGATTGATTCTCACTTCTCTTCATGCGCAGCAAACTTCAAAGGAGTCATCATGACTGGCTCAAAGTTTGATTATCCAAGTACTGTTTTACACTCAGGCTGATTTGTTACGTGACTGTCAGGTCTGACTAAGGCTCTGTGTGTGTGTGTGTGTGTGTGTGGACTGCAGGAGTGTTACTTCCCCGCCAGCTCTGTGCTCTAACACACTGAACCCCATCGCTACAAACACTCACCACAATCAGAGACTCATTTTTCGAGGGAAGCCAAGCTTCAGACTCCGGTAAATAATGCAAGTTCGAGCAAACACAAACTGTTTCCCACCCTGTGGCGAGACAGGAAACGAGTAAGGGAGAGCAGAGAGGGTGAAGAGCGAAGGAGGAAGAAGAGGCAGGTAGAAAGTTCAGCCGCTCTGTCGGGGCATTAGGCTGCGAGGCTTTTAGAGCGTGTCGGCGGGAGGTTTGGTGGAGGTTCAGACATCCATCAAAGGAGAAGGAAAAGCTGTCTCTCTATCCTGCCCTGCAGTAACTCCCCCCACCCCCTCCTCTCTTCTCTCTCTCTCTCTCTCTCTCTCTCTCTCTCTCTCTCTCTCTCTCTATCTCCTTGCAGAATGTTTCGTGGGGGAAGCAGTACTCCTACGCCCTCTTCAAAGCCATGAGCCACATGCTGTGCATCGGGTACGGTGCCCGGGCGCCCGTCAGCATGTCCGACCTGTGGATCACCATGCTGAGCATGATCGTGGGCGCCACGTGCTACGCCATGTTCGTGGGCCACGCCACAGCTCTAATCCAGTCGCTGGACTCATCACGCAGGCAATACCAAGAAAAGGTAAGAACCGGATAATGACAGATGGCAAACATGGAGGTACTAAAGTTAGAATGGCTGAATTGAGTCGTTTTCTCTGGGGCTCACATAGAAGCTATGGAACACCGGTTTCATCAGAAATGCCTGGGATTCAATTTCACAAAAAATACATTTCTAAATGCTGGAGCCCAGCAACTTATTTCCGAACGAAGTGGTAACTGGGGAAATACAGCTGTGTAACATGAACTCGTCCAGCTTTAATGTATATGTCTGAGTCAGAATCAAAGGGTTCGGGAAATCAGACATTGAGAAAGAATGAAGAACGTTTTTATCTGAGATATCAACATCTGAAATGTATGCCTGAGTAAGGTCACAATGATATTTTTAGACCAGCTGGGACTAGACTGTCGATATTCAACAAAGCCAAAGTGAGGTTTGTCATTATGGGTCGTTGGTAAATACCTGGGAATAGAAAAGAGGATTGGATTTGCATGATTCACATTGGATGGTAACTATATAGCAAAGACCTGGTTTGAAGAATACATCTATAATGTTTTGTTGTTAAAGGTAAGTGACAGCTAATTGCCCTTGGAATGGTCTTAAAGCATTAATCTCTGGGTTTTGCTCTTTCCGACTGCATCAAATCCTGCTCATTGGAGCCAGACTTAAATGAATTAGAGCTTCTCTCAGTGGCCCTGTGGACCAGTGGGTTGAGCTCTCACAGATCACAATATCCGGGCCGATGACTAGGAAAGAGGATTTTCTCCTCCCAAGCAGATCGTGCGAGGCCAATAGGGTGAGGAAGTCTGTGACATGACCAGCCACCTCATTGTTTCTAAGCAGCCAGTGACCACATTTTATTTCTTCCCTCTCATTTTGGTCCCTATTACATCACGTTTTTTTTTTTTTTGCATCGAGGGTGATTATCCAGCATTTCAGCCGAGCCACCATCTGTGATCCCGCTGAGGGGCCTGGGCAATTCCCAGAACACACGGCCGTGACTGATGCTCGCATGCAAAGAACCTGAGTTTAACTCCAAAACTTTTCCAGCGCTTACGCCGCACAATTCCACATCCATACAGCATCGAAATGTAGGGATTATCGTCCTCTATTGTTTGTCTTGATCCACGTATGATTAAACCGAGGAGGCGACCTTTGCCCTGTGCGGTAACAGATGATGTAAGCTCAGACAGGCTGATTCATCCGATGCATCCACATAGGCATTTTTAATTTATACAAAAAACTGAATTTAGGATGGATGTTGTGAGGGAACAGTAGGCAGGCTTTGTTATAATCCAATCTATCCTATCTACAGTAGTTGCTGCCATGAAAGCATTTTTGTAAAATAATCTGCAGACATTTCAGTGTTTGATTAAGTCTAATTATTATTCATTTCACACTCACTTTAGTTACATTTAGTTGCTCGACTGAGATTGAACAAACCGAGAAATCTGATGCCATGAAATAATTCTTCAACATTTTTGTGGGATGACATTTAACAAACCAAATGATTAATCAAGAAAACGAGCTGCAATTTAAGGCAAGAATTTTCACCATTGAATACTTTGCTAAATATTTTCTTGGTTGATTACGTAGTTTGCAAAATAATTTCCTGAGTCATGTTCGGCTCCTACATAAAATCGAGAGCCAATAAAATGGCATCGAATCCTCACATTTAACTGGTAAATGTTTAACCATTTCTCTCGAAAAGATTAGCCAAACAAGCAATTGATTAATTGATCAATTGTGTTTGTTGGTTGCAGCCCTGCTGTTGACTCTCTCGCGCATTGAGAGGCGACCGGACCAATACACAAAGCACACATCAATTATCCTGCCGAGGCTGTTGCCATAATTCCTAGCAGAGCATTGGCAGAGTCACCTTGACTGCGACTATAACAGGACACACTAAAATACCACTTCATTAATTTACACCTTGCATGTAAAAGAAAGCCGTTATCAAGCCATTGTAAAACAATGGCCTGACCTTGACAGCTGTTATCATGGTCAGTGCAATCTAGAGAAACAGTCCCTCTGCATGTGTTTTTTGGCACAGTGTTTCACATGTGTGTGCTTACCACACTTTAACACGAGTGCAGAAAAACAAAAGAGGAAAAAAAATCATTCACTCCATTCATCAGATCCTAACTGCACTTCAGAGAAATGCAAATGAAAATCAGACAAAAAATAGATGAACAGGTTAAAAATATGAAGAAGGTGTCAGAATAAGAGCGTCATCAGTTGGCATGGGTAGTTTTATCATTCTAGGGGACCAAGAGAGAAAAATAATTTTTGGCCTATTTAATAACCACAGCCTGTTCACAGGTAAAGGTGTACAGGGGGTCCATAAACACCTTCATGTCCTTATTCATGAATACATTTCTAATTTTTAAATGACAGTTACAGTACAGTAGTAGGTAACTAATCTGCATAACAAACTTTGTTTCAGGTAAAATGTTAATGAACAAGCTCCTGGTTCTTCCTCAATCTCTGATTCCTCCTCTGATTCTGGCTCAGACGTATGAGGCTGGATGTGTAGGAGTTTCATGCTGTATCACTCCAGTTAACGCATAGTTGAGTTGAGTTACTTTGTGAAGTCACGTGAAGCCACATGACCATTCATGTGAGTGATAGGTGAGACATATTGTAGGATTTTTATTTCATTTAACCATTCTAGGTCACCTTCACAAACCAGAGCGAGACACATACAGTACGTATGTAGATGTCACAGCGTGTTCTACCAAAGCCTAACTGCATCAGGTCGCCCACAGCAAACAAGTCAGCCATTCGTTGTTTGAATTAGCGGCATGTGTCTCGCTCCGAATGTGATGTGCAATCTGCTTCATCTATGTCCCACTGTAGCCGTTCGACATCCCTGCAGGCTCCGAGCTGACAGCTCTGAGGCCGCGAACGTCGTGTTCCTGGTAACAGAGCCCCAGTGTGGAGCTGGAGTCAGCTCGGGCTGATTTGCTGCATGGCTGTGCAGATCAGCGGAGCAGGCTGAGGAGCAGCAGGGATGGGTTCAGGGTGCCCGGCCTCCAGGCATCACATCTATCACTGCCATGCGGCTACGGGCGCTGGGAAACGCGGATGGAGAGATGGATGTGAGGTCAGGGGTTACGGCAGGACGGGGGATGTTGCAGAGGGTGTTCAAAGGAAGAACAGAGGGTGATAGGCAAATAGCTCTTATTGATTTCAGAAAAGATAGATTTCAGAAGATATGTTCACTGACCTGCATCTTTTCATGCTCTTGTGTTGAGAAATGGGAAAAAAATACCATCATGTAAAGAATGGAAGGAAAGAGACAGAGAGGAATTGGAGCGATGAAGGGAGGGAGTGGAAGGAAATGATGATGTAAAGCATGCATGGTCTCAAGACTTGCCTGCTGCGATGCCCCGCTGCTGAATCACTGTAAGCTGGCATGCAGCTGTGTGTCATCCGGCAGCTCAAGAGCCAGAGGTGGAAGAAGTTTTTTTTCTGAACCTCTAGGAAAACGATGTATGTTGCCTGCATTAAGCTACAAAAAGCTCCTGTGTGAAATAGATTTTCCTATCATTTGATCCTTATACTAAGCTGAGCGTCATCTGCGTTTCCATTTCACGGGGAAAGCCAAAAATACAGATATTGTACTAAAGATCAGCAAAGCATACATCTAAATTCTATATTTTTTCTATAGTTTTTCAGAAGTTTAAGAAAAAACAGTTAAAAAAATCAGCTAAATAATCAGGGTAAAACAGCACCAAATAGTCACATTTAACCGGTAAATGTTTTAATGAAATTATTGTGCCATAAATTGTGATAAAGACAATTAAACCTAAATGTATAAAAATACAAAGATATCCATTGCAACGACAAAAGGCAGTGAATGTGGATACCAGGAGTGAAAAATGTGCACAACGCACGTGATGATAAGTAGTGAATGTGGACTGCAAGACTGAGGCAGCATTAGCATTAAACATCTCGCATTAACATCTCACTCTCATCTTAAGTAGCTTTGCTAAATACAAAAAGGGGCATTTTTGAAACCCAAGACAGATGCATTCGATTGTTTCTTCCTCCCGGTGATGCTAATAGAAGTCAAATCCACTTCTGAACGATTCCTTTCTGCTGAAACCTCACCTGCCGAGTTCACCTCGTCCCTCTCAGCTCAGAACACTCTCACCAGCAGCAGATGCCCTTTTCTTGCAGAGAGCTAAAAAAAAAGGAAAAAAGAAACAAGTTTTGTTTAATTAGGATTTACCACATCTCACAGTATTTCCGTGGCATGATAACAAAGTGACCCTTGGGCTGTATTATATCAACGGGCATGTCTGACAGTGCCACTGGCAAGAGCAGGACCGGGTTCATGATGCACCACATAGTCCATCCCAATGAGAGCGAGTCAGTGAGGGACACACACACACACACACACACACACAATGTGGACAGCATTGCCCTAACTCGCTCCATTATAAAGCATGAATGGATAATTACTAGCCAATAGATTTAGATTTGTACGGGGGGGTGGAAAAATCATCGGGATGAGAACTGAACACGAGCTGGAGGAAGTCGAACCTGTCACATCAGACTCAAAAGCACCTGGACCACCCCCAATCAGAGCGGCCCGGTCGGCACTCTCCAAATCGATTACCATATCACCTCCTTGCAGCGGGGGAGGAAGCATAGTGGGAGGCAGCGTGACTCATGTGTCTTCAATCTCACTGGCAGCTTTAGTTTTTGGGGGCCGTAGAGGCTGCAGTGATTACCAGGGGCAGAGAGAGAGAGAGAGAGAGAGAGAGAGAGAGAGAGAGAGAGAGAGAGAGAGAGAGAGAGAGAGAGAGAGAGAGAGAGAGAGAGAGAGAGAGGGAGAGATGGTGTTTGTTTTCGGGTGTCAGGGCCTCGGACTGGCTGGGAAGATTGTTTTCACAGAGAAACCTGGGAGAGGAAGCGCGGCCTGATCAAAACAGATGAGCTGGAGTGTTTCCTCGCTTTCTTCTCTCCTCTTTGGGTCAATACAGCGAGAGATTTAGCTCCCACTAAGATTCAATTAATTACCAGAAGCAGGACGGTTCTCCCGTCTTTGTTACTGGCAGTGCCGCTGCACAAATGGAAAAGTCCTGAGTCACAGGCCATCTGGCTTTGTAAAAGTGAGGCCAGAAAATATTTCATCCTTTAGTCTATTTTCTCTCTCTTGTAAGCATGTCCCTCCTTTCCTCATTCCACAGTGATCACATGGTTGTAATATTGAGTGGTATTAGTTTCAAAGTCACAGAGATATAACCCTCTGAATCCAAAAATGAAAAGTCTAATCCTGGTAATGCTCTACTGTGTGAATTCTTTAACCGGTGATGTCAACTATTTACATCACAGTGCATCTCACAGTGTTTTGCTGTACAACATGCGCTCATAGCTAAGTGACTGAAGAGGTCGTGACTCTTGTCCATCGTTCCTAATATAACATGAATGGGCCTTTTAAGAAGATTGTGAAATGCTCACAGTCTGCCTGGGACACAAACATCCCGTCCTTGGAGATTTAGACAGAGATGAGGATTCAGAAGAAGTTTGCTAGAAAAGGAACATGCATTATTCACAAAATGTCAGCGATGACGCTCCAGATAGGGCATGAACAGTGGCATGTGCATCCAGACTGTGTGTTTCTTTGATGCTCTTCCCACTGTACATTCCTACAAATTCAGTCAACTTCATGTCAACTTTTAACTCTTACAACTGCTCTCAAGTATCTCTTGAGGGTTAAGAATGAGTGTAGTGCTAAATTATTCTAGAATTTACTTATTTTCTCTGTTTTTGCCAGCTTCATACATGTGAAGCAAAGGTGATAAGGTTGTACACGGATTGTACTGATGAGCGATTAACAGGTTGTAGAAAATAGCACTTTTGTGTGAAAGAGTATAATGAAGTGAAACACTGAAAGCCAGCGTTGTAAGGCTGTGAAATAATCCCTTATGCGTCACATTGAGAAAACCCTAAAACCTGCCCTAGCCATCAGCAGGGGCACGTCCAGACATCACTTGGGTGGCACTGGGGTGGCATAAGTCATGCATTATGGGTATTTGTCTCCCCTCTGAATCAGCACAAATCAGAAATTGTTGAACTTTTCAAGGGTCGGCCCCCCCAGGCCACCCCTCAGAATCGCCGCCGCGCCACAGGCTATCATCTCCACTCACATGCACCGAATGAACGAAACCAACACCAAATATTATTCAAGAGAAATCATGCAAATAATGATCACGTGATCGCGCAGTCTGTGCCATCTGCTGCGCGGGCTGCGTGGCTCCCAAACCTCTTCGGGATATCATGTATACCTTGCTCGTTCACATCAGATCATAGCTTTGTTGCCTATTAGGGTTGGGCTTCCTGCATGGGTGAGATAATCGGAACTGCTACCTTGGTCTGACATAGCCCCGGGCCTGTACTTGTTCCTACTTTCCTTCACCACCTGCCTCCCTCGTTCTGTCTCTCCCTCTCCACACACACACACACACACACACACACACACACACAGAACCAGGACATGGCACTGTGGCTATGTGAGAGCACGGATTGTCCTCAATGCAGGAGCACAAACACACAAATTCCCTGCGAGGACAGCATTTTTCTGAAGCCCTGCGTGATTATGCGCGGTGTACCCAGAAAACCTCTGCTTTGTTTCTGTGCCATCCTTTGTTTTTTGTTTGTTTTTTTTCTCCCCACGTACAGACACATGCAACAGCCTGAACTGACGTCACGTCTGCTTTCTTTTGCCTCCCCAGTACAAGCAAGTGGAGCAATACATGTCCTTCCACAAGCTTCCAGCGGACATGCGGCAGAAAATCCACGACTACTACGAGCACCGCTACCAAGGCAAGATCTTCGACGAGGACAACATCCTGAGTGAACTCAACGACCCGCTGAAGGAGGTGAGAAACCGACTGGAAGCCGACTCTCAGAGGCACCGTAGCCTGGAGACATTTATAGAGTTCCCATTTATTTTTGGAACGGGCAAAAAAAAATCACTCACCTCAAAACACACAGAAAAGGCTGTTGACGGGTAAGCTGTCGCACACAGTGGTTTTTAGTTCTGGAACTTGAATGAGTTTACTCCCTTGAGAGGAAGCGCGAGCGAATCATCATTTGGCACCTTTTAAGCGTGCGCTACCTGAGACTGAAATGCCAACACCTGTCAGCTTGTCTCACAAGGTCGAGGAACGGGAAAAAAAAAAAAACAGCCAAACAGATTCTCCTCGGCATCATGGGTGGACCCAGAGCGAGCAGCCGCCAGGATGTGAAAACGCTCCGCACAGAAACATCATCTGTGTCTCAGTCACACCTGCAAAATGCAGCCCAAGCTGTTGCCTCTCCTATTTATTCTTCAAAGAGACTCTGTGGAGATTCTCAGTCATCCAGGTTATCCGAGGAATCGTAGAGTCGCGGCAGCTGGACTTGTAGATTCTGAACGACGTTTCACCTCTGAAGTCATCGACTAATCACCAGCCATCCAGAAGTGAAGGAGCCTCTTGGGTGAGAAGTGAAACGTCTACGAGAAGTCCAGTTGCCGCAACTCTATGATTATTTGGGTTCAAAGAGAGAGGTTTTTGAGAAGGAATAATGAAGCGTATTGTGGAGTCTGCGACCAGTTCCTGGTTGACCTCCTGGTGTCAGCTGATTACGTGGGTCATGTTGCAGAGAGGAAGAATAAAATGCAAGCAGAGCGCACGGACCGTGACCATCTCTCATGTAGCCCCATTAAGTCACCTCGCGGAGTCCTATGCATGATTTCCAGACTGGGGGTTTTAAAGGTATGACTTACTACACAGAAAAATCCTGCGGGCTTAGTCTGGCGTGCAGAGCAAGCAAAGCTAAAATCTGCATAGGGACGACTATGCCCACGGGACTGAGAGAGGGGGGAAAAACAAACTGAGCGGCACCAGACCAAAACAGGACACACAAACAAGCTTGCGCTGCCGTATCATGGAATAACCGCTCTTAAGATGTGTCAGGTATGGATTAGTTCAGCCTCCCAGAGACAGCTTTTATTTATTACTAAGTTTATTCGGCCGCTATTGTTCAGGCAGAGTTCCATGTGCTGTAAACCTCTCTGCTGCTCATTATTTTGTTTGATATTTTGCCAAAGTAGCGTTGTTGTTGCACACTGATGAAAGGTCTCTGGATCCAGAGGTTTTTGCTTTCTGTCTCCTGTGACACAGCAAAAACAAGGAAACGAGGAAAATAATGATGCATTCATACCGAAAAAGTATTGTGTGTCCCTTCCACCGAAAAAGCTTTGTCTGCATCTTGTGTCTTGTGTTATCACGGTGAAAAAAAATTGATGACTGATGCCTGCTGTCACGAAGCTCCAGAGCCAACTTTCCACGAGTTTGCTTTTACCTTGACTCATATTAGACTTAAAGCAAGAAAAGACACTTCATAAACAAAAAGTTATCCGACCTTGCTGCATTCGATGCATCTTGATCTTTCAGTGTGCTGCAGCTTGTTTAGCTCTTTTGGGCCTCGATTTCGTTTCAACAGATACCGAGCGGCAGCCGCACCGTTTGTTTTCCACCCTCTGCTTCCCTGGTCCGGGTGCTCGTCTCTGACCACTCAGCAGTCAGAAATCAGATAATGCAGCTTTAATTCAGAGCCATTCCAGACAGAGAGACTGAGACTGAGGTGGCCAGGCCGGCCTGATTGATGCTGAGTGGCGGCACGTGGCGTTCGAGCACGATTTTTTTGGGGTGGACGCACTGACTTATGGGTCAATTTGGGATCAGAATCAGCTCCACTTAGCAGCACTCAGACTCTCTCTGGACCGAAGTAGGGCCATGAAATCAGTCCGAGTGTACTTCAGCTGATTCTGGCACGTCATTTGCCACAAGACTTGCACGGGTCTGGGGATCTGGTGTGCCAGAATCAGGCTGCAGCGATTAGAACTACCTGGGATTCACATGACGACTCCGGTGGCTAAAAATAACTGTGGGGTTTAGTGTGGGGCTGTGAAGGTCAGAGGTAATGACGCCTGCAGCAAAGTCCTCCGTTAATTATCCTCATGTGCCACAATGGGCAATGGCAGAATTAATTTAAAACAGATCTGCTGCTTTCATTTTATGTCTTTTCCCCTCCTTTCCCATATCTACAGTCCCTCTGAGAACCGGCTGCTGGTTTATATTCCTTTGTTCCTCTATGAAAATCAACTTGCTGTGGGTTTGAACTTGTTTGCAGCAGGTAATCCATCACACCGAGCTGTTTGTTGCTGTACCGCAGCTACGGGCAGAGACCACTTTGAAAACTCTCCTTGGCGCTGCGCTCAAGGACTCCACGACATCGAATAATTGATTGTGAGCTGCCACAAAGCTTTTAATTGATAAGCTCTCGGAATGGGAAAATGTGCTCAACAAGAAGCAACAAGGCAAACGGGGAAGCTCCTGAAAGGAAAATTGCCTCGCATTAAGAGCTCGGCCGTCCAGCAGCCACGTCTCAGGTTTCACATGTCGGGTTGCACCGACAGGGTGCAATTTACCAAACAGCCACTAGAGTCTTTAGACAAAGTGACTTTGTCTGAAGACCGCTAAAAAATTATCAATGAATGACAAAATGCTTGCATTTTCATCAACAGTGTCTTTAAACCCTCCAAACTAACCCGAGTCCTAACAGAGGAACCCATCAGTCATCCTCACATTAAACACCAGTCATTTCTTCTCAGGATACACATACAGTACAGACAACTTTCAACCATTTATTAATATTTGCTCTATATACACTTTTTCCAGGAAATGTTATCTTCTGTTTTGCAAACGTAGACCTACAAAGATCTGCTCCGTCTTCCATAAGTTTATGTTTTTGGGGACAACAACATAAGGCTTCTTCAGTGATTGTACAGACAAAATCTCTTTGATCTGATGTTTTACCTCTACCCAGAAGTTTTTAAGGATGTATGTCCTGCCTACACCCTTTGTGTGCTGGGATATGCTCCAGCAGACTACAGCAACTGTATCAAGGTACAAATCAGATAAGATAACAAATTAATTGAAACCAAAATGCACTTTTCTGGGGCAATTCAAGGGAAATGTCAAATATCTGCAGGGTTGTAATACAACCGAACCCTCTGACAGATTCATCTTCATCGCCCCCTGTAACCTCTGTTTTTATCCCTCTCTCGTTGTTCCCTTTTATTCGCCATACGACAAATCCTTAAATAGGCATAGCCAAAGATTGTTACCCTACGAGGAACCCTGGCTGGGCATGAAAACTGCTCACTCTCTAATTCATTAGTTCTGCTGCATGATTGAGGTCAGAGCCCCGTGGCATGAGTCGACACCGGCACTGGAGGCCGAGCAAACATCTCCCTGCGTCGGCCTCGTTGGGCTCAGAGATTGGTTATCTCTCTGTTAATGTCCTGTTGTCACTGGAGGACAGCTATCCCTCACAGGGGGCCCGACAACACACCGACGCAGATGCCAAGAGTCCCGGCTTTCCATCTGCACAGCAACAGAGATGTATGGGTAAACAGACAACAAGCTCCTAATCTCCTGCCGGGTCTGAGGGGACAGGATGAGACCGGAGAGATGGCCTGCAGCCGGCACCGCAGGGCAAACTCATCAGGATCTGTCGGCCGTGCCAGAAAGTTGCTCCTCAGGAGTGATGGGAAGTGCTTTAGAAGTATTAGGGATAAAGCAGCAATACGCATCCAATTCATTTACGCCCACATATAAAAAAACACGGCAGAAATGAAGGATTTGCGGCGGTGTTTTGTGTCAGAGCTCCTAGCTGACGCTTAGGTTTCCAGTCGTGGGCGTAAATAACTGAATTATTCATGGCACGATCTCTTTGACCAAAACTCTCTCTCCATTTTTTTTTTTTTCCTCTGCCAGGAAATTGTCAACTTCAACTGCCGTAAGCTGGTGGCCACCATGCCTCTGTTTGCCAACGCAGACCCCAACTTTGTGACAGGGATGCTGAGCAAGCTGAAGTTCGAGGTCTTTCAGCCAAACGATTATATCATCCGAGAGGGAACAGTCGGAAAGAAGATGTACTTCATCCAGCACGGCGTAGCAAGTGTCATTACCAAGTTCAACAAGGAGATGAAGCTGACAGACGGGTCTTACTTTGGCGGTAAGAAAAGACATTAAATATTAACCCTCCTATTGTTTTCTGTTTCTGTAACGTGTTCTTTCCCCGTCAAATCAACATTAGAAGTTTTGAACCTCCATTTGGTCGTTATGGCCTTCTGTAGGTCATGCAGGTCATTCCTCTAGAAAACATATTATTTAGCTGCTTTCTGACCATTTTGAACATATGACACACAAATGATCAACATTCAACAATTATTGGTCATTTTTGACTGGGAACACCAGTCTGAAACAAACAGATAAAATCAAATTAAAACGCATCACTTGTGCCTTTAAATCTGCTTTTCATAAATGCATACATGAATTTCATCACATGTTCCTGTAAGCAGGGACAACATCACACTCACTGTCACACACACACACACACACACATTTCTGCAGTGTGCAGCTCGTACAGTGATGTATTGAGACAGGAGTGTAGCCCGGGGTATCGCGTTTGATGCTGTTTGAAGTTACGTTATTGTAGATGTAGATTCTCATTAACCAGTGTTGGACGCGAGTCAGCTTCTGCCGTTACATAAGCTCTCATCTGGTTGTTGGAGTAGGCCAAGGCGTGGATCAGGCATCCCTTAGGACACGCAGAGGTTCCTCCCCCACCCTCCTCACCATGGCACACACGCACGCACATGCATGAACTCGAGCTCCATACGCTCCTGCTGCACACACTTGGCACTGACGTGAGCAGTGTGTCTTGGCTTCTGTGTAAAATCAGAAGCTATTCCCTCGCTTTCTCCTGTGCTGCACTTCATAACCCTCTCTCTCTCTCTGTCTCTCTCTCTCTCTCTCTCTCTCTCTCTCTCCCTCATTCTCCCTATCTTGGCACGCATCCCGTCCCCTCTTCAAACCAGTACAGATGTCATACATTTTTTAAGAGTCAGATGTAATTTCATTGCACGTTGTTTACCCAGACACGACAATGTCTGCCTGCAGAATTTGCCAACGTGAAAGCAAAGCAAAGTTTCCTATTTTAGAGACTCTTGCATATTTTATCTCACGAGTTCATCCCCACTGTGGAAGGAGGCTGAGGAGTCTAAGAATACCTTCGCTTTGCTGTGTCTGCCGCGTGCAGTTCAGGTCTCACTGGCGGGCCAGAGAAAGCAGTGAGTCAGAAAAAAAAAAGAAATTGGGTGTCTATTTTCCTGTCTGTCTAAACAACAGGATAGATGTCCTGCTACTCAGAGCGGCATTATAAATGCTACAACACATAATAATAGGTGTGGCGGTTGAAGCGTGCAGACATTTCATCGTCCAGTGCTGAAACTCAAGCATCAACTATATCTAGTTTAAAGGAATTATGCTGAAATTTAAGGATGAAATCTTTGCCTAGTCAAGGCTCTGAAAAATGGATCTTAATGGCAGTGGAACCAAGTGCATTCATCAAGCTCTTTCAGACAAAGGGGAAAAGAAAGCACAGTTTAAAAGCTTAATGTTTCTAGTCAGAGGATCAGAAGAAATAATAGGGCTGAGGGTGGACAGAACAGCGATCTGCTGTGTTAAGACATGGTTGGTTGGCACTGTTGCCTCTTAGACCTGGGTTGGAGTCCAAGATGGGCCGAGGCTCTTTATGTGGAGTTTGAGTGTTCTCTATGTCTGCGTGGGTTAAAATGAGTTAACTCCTAGAATCCAAAAACATGCATATTTAGGGTGAGTGGAAGATCCAGATTATTTCATTGCTTTGTAACTATGCCGTTGTTAGCATGTTTCCTTTTTCTCATCAAAACTGTTATCTGTAGGTTCAAGGGCTGGAATAGAATATTTCATCCTTCAAATGTCAAAATATAGCAGAAAAACACAGCTCAACTCTTCACATTTGTCTCTCCAAATGTATCAAAATGCACAATGGTTTTGTTCCATGTAATCCAAAGCAAAGTAATGAATCGGTACGTTTCAGAAGTTGTTGTTGAAACATTTGTTTTATGAAAACAATTGTTCAACTTCCTGCCACAGATAAAGTGCCAGACTGTGACAGGAGTTTGAACAAACTGCTCCCTTGAAAAGTGACCTCTGAAGACCGAATTCATAAATCCGGGAAATGTGTTGAGGCAGCACGGCATTTGGTTTGATTTGCTTTTCAGGGATTTTTGGATTATCTTTTTCAAGCTTTGTCTAAAACATTTCGAAGGATATTGTGTACCACGGAATATTAACTCTAATTTTTCATAGTATGTGCGTGTATGTGCTCTTGTTTCAGCACAGCCCCATAGTGATTCGGCGAAACACAGAGAAAGTCACGAGTGCTATTCACTGTGGCACAAAGACACAGCGTCTCACATCAGTTCAGTGACAAAGGAAATGGGCCCAGAGAGCATACAGTAGCCCCCATTTTATGAATCATATAATCTTTTTAAAACTATATGTTTGCATCTGTCCAAATAACAAGCTGTGCTCTGCTCATTGTGCTGTGTCCTGCTGGTGCTCAGCCACCTGCTGTTGCCTTCCACCCAGCTGGTGTTTTTTGCCCATTTGTGCGGCGTCGGTGGATGAGCCCTGAGCCGGGAGCAGCTGGCTGCACCGGGCACCTCGCTCTTCCCCCCTTCTCCTCCGATGATTCACGCTCCCCTTACAACCGGGCCAAACCGTGGCCGGAATGAGAAATCAGTGAAGGGGACGGAGACGGGAAACAGAGCGAGCGACAAAAAAAGCAGAGTGCAGCCACAGGAAACTATTAACATAGTAATGAGCAGGACGTCCAGGAGGACAGCAGGGTCACAAAGCACCTCCAACCACGGTCGAAGCTGCACCTGCGTGCTGAAAAGATATCATAGCGGTGGCTCCTGGCTCTGAAAGGGAATACACACACACACACACAGCTCTGCAGTGTTTTAGGACTGTATTCCACCTCAGACTACAAAATAATTCCCCTTCAATGTAATTTGTAACACGTTCTGCTATATTACGCGAGCTAACTGTTCTAGCTAGCACCTAGCGCCTTCACTCCTAAGTGGCTCTTAGCTAGCACGCCCCTTCTTCTTCCATTTCATTACACTTCTCCTGCCACTTTCTACTCCTCACTATTGCCAAAACATTGTGCTTGCACTAGTTCTTAGACTGGTGCACTCTCATCTCTTGTTAGTCTGAAGAATGTAGAGCAGTGTTTCTTGCTATGCTAAGGTCTCTGTTGTGACATAGCTTGAAGGTTTTTTCTCCCATGTAAGTCACTCTGGGTAAAAACACATCTTCTTCAACCCTGATAGGTGATTTTCTGGATACATTGGTCAAATATACTGGTATATTATATAGATATACTGGTCAAAGCTTATCATTGTAGCCCCCTTATTTGCTTTATCTCGGCTCACTTCTGTCATAACTAGAACAAAATGCCTATGGAAATGGTCAGTTGCACTAGTCAACAATCTGGAAGTTCCTGACACCATCCTTTGAACACCAAACCACTGATTTTAACAATGGTCCAAAGTCTAACAATGGTGTAATTACCATCTCCCTCAACTGACTCATATTTTAGAGGCACCAGGGACTTGTAGAGAATATTACTGGGAGGGTGACAGACACAGGATAAATAAAAATGCCTACTGGGTTTAGCTGTCTCAGTCACATGGGACTCCTCTCTCCCTCTCTCTCCTCGGAGAATGGGCGAGCGGGTGCTTTGCCACGAGAGGTGACACCAAATTACCCAGCAATGTTCCCGGGGTCAGCGGTGATGCTTTGTGGCAAGGCAGCAGACACGTGTCAAACTGCAGTATGTGAAGTGTTAACAGGGCCACACACATACACACACCTACACACACACACACACACACACAGGTCTTTCAGAGTGGTACCGTGCTGGCTTTTAGAATATCTGTAGCTTGCAACTTGACAGAGACAAGGGAGGAAACGGAGGGCACCGAAACTAGAAGTTCTTGCCTCTCAAAATAGTTCAGCAGGTGACAAGAGACTAAAATACTGCCACTGTGCACGGCTTCTGTGCAGCAATTATTTTTCAAGACCGTGTGACATCAGCACTTTGGATGTGCATGGACAGCACATGTGCCAAACTAAACTCGTCATGCCAGTAGGTAGAGTAAAAACATCGGTGTATTATGAAAACTGGGCACGGCATCACGCCTCTGTTGGCCAGCCGATTTCCCCAGTGGCCTCCCGTGGTACTTCAACAAAAAAATCCCCCGAGGGCCCAAAAAGTATTCTTCCCATAGACGGCAATAGCGAAAGAGATGGCTGTAAAAATGTTGACGCCTCCAGCTGTAAACACAGTTAATAAGTAATCTTTCTATTGTGTAGTTTTAAGTCATGGACTCAATATCTGTCGAGATGTTTTTCAGTAGACAGAAAAGCACTAAAAACATTAATCGCATGGACATAACTGTACTGTGCTGCATAATGCGGAAGTAAGTGTGGAAACTAGGAATGTTTGGGATATTTTGTCATAGATATTGGGTTTGCTGTCATAAAGACCTAAAAAAAACTGAAATGTTCAAATGCAACAAGCTGCTAAAAGTTTGACATCATTTCTTAAAATGCTCCCAGAAATTCTGGCTCAAATTGAAAACTCATTTTTTAAACATTGGATTGATGTTGATTGAATATCAGCATTTTGGCAGAAAGCATTGCTCTGTGGCAGAGCCAGTATGCATGGAATGAGGTATGAGTATTTAATATATTCAGATGTATTCAGACGCTCTGGTTCTTTCAGTTCTATGTCAGGGACGTAGACACGACTGAGGTTTGACAGAGTGAATTAACATAGTCAAAAAGTGTGAATCCAGCAGAGGGAGGCAGTAATGAGAAATGCTCCCATTGTTGCACCCTTGTTTTACTGCTAACATGTTTGTTGTGGTGATGCTACCTGTTCTGAAACCACAGAGTAACTCTTCCACGAGATAATGTGGAAATACAACACACAACAATAATATTGGAATATAGAAATATAATGTATTATTAATGACATGCATTATATAATGGTTTGATTCAGATGAATAATGAAATATACAGCTCATCTCATGCTTGCCAGCCTTTTTGATTTCCTGCCTCTCATCCTCACAATACACACAAACATGCGCGGGTTCACACACACACACACACACACACACACACACAAACAAACACACACACACCGATATTATGTTTTTCACAAACTTGATGTAAAACCATAATAAAAATAGAACTGAATCATCCCTGTTTTGGGGGCAATCAACAACTTTCCCTATCTTTTTTTTGCTCCTGTTCCAACTCGTTTGTGATGCTGTAATAAATTCAGACATGGCAAATATTTGCATCAGTGACAAGGTTGAATTTAAACATTAAATGTTTGGTCTTTGTGATGTTGGCAGCGTATCTGAAACTACTCATATACGATCGCATCTTATTTTACTCATGTTATTTATAGTAGCGCAGCTGTTATTGAGCAGGAGGTTTAAATAATGTTCATATATTTGTGTCCAAGCAGTAGATGATGAGACAATGAGACACACACAGACACTCACACAGTGATTTTGTGATCACACACACACACACATACACGTGCGCGCGTCTTTCCTTTCCTTTTAACACCACAGTTGCAGAGGAAGTGATGCCCCACTTTTCCAGGAACACATAAGAAGCTTTATATTACACATTCATGAGGCTTTTATAGCGGTCGTCAGGGCTTCTGATCAAAACAGAGCGGAGCTGCACAATCGCTTGTTGACCGGCGCAGAGAAGTGGCCCCCGGTGTAAATATCCAGGCTCCTGCTTGTCCGCGGCGTTCGGGGAACTGCTTCAAAAAAGAACTGAAGTGACAAAACAGTCATTAGAGGCCATCTTTGCTGCAGGGGCGAGAACTTCATTTTAACTAGATTGGAGGCTGTGTATTGCATTAGACCAAATTTAGAGCCATGGCGGGCAGCAATTTTAGAGGTTGCTGTGGTTGTTTCCTGTGCAGCACACACACACCCTTGTGCCTCCAACCTGAGTCGCGGCTCGGCCTCTGTCAGGAAACACGTTCAGCTCTGGATGTGCCTCAGCTCAGCCACTCTCCGTCTGCCTCTGTTTCCGCAACATGTACACAATACGCAAATTTTCCCCCTCTCTCCGCCTCGCTTCTTTCCCGGTGTACCCTCTGTTGTTAACAAATGAACCACGCGAAGGCGGCTCAGCCTTTACAACGGCTTTAACACCTTATTCACACCCACAGTGTGAGCGCGCTGCTCTCACACCTTCGCACATGCCGCGCTCTATTTTCACGACAGCTCATGGCTCGGCCGAGAGAGCTCGCACCGTGACAGGATAACATTTAACGATGTAACTAACATGGAGGGTTTTTTTTTTCCCGGTCAGACAGAGGTGCAAACAGGGGCAGAGGCTGAGCAGTGAGTCAGATGTGAAGCCAGGTAAAAGGTGAAGAGAGGAAAGATACAGAGTGAATGTAAACAAGGCACAAAGTTCTCCTTTGGTCATTAAAAAGCATAGTTAGAATCAGAGCTGTGACCTTTCTCTCTCAGCGTGAGGCCTGTTTGCAATCGTGTAATTGCTGTTCAAAAGATTTTAGTTCTAATGAGTAGCAGCAGTAATAAGCACCCTACATGGAGAAAATGCTCTGACATATTTCACATCCCTGTAATTAAGGGGGCTGAATTAGTCTTTTTATGCAGGGTCAGAGTGGGTCTTTTTCATGTCATCATCCCCAGTAACTAATTTTGAGAGGCCAGATTTCACAATGCAACATTTCCACACAGGAATGTGACTGTCCTTTCATTGTTGCTGCAGATTTTGGACTAACATGAACAGGCTGCAGGATGGACTCCCATCATATGGTGCATTGAAATGACAACCAGTTGGAAAGTGCTGGAGTTCATGTTTCCCTTCTATTTCCCCTCGTATACTACTGTTTTTGCTTCAGTAATTTCCCATGTATTTGTCTGTATTGCTCAACAAATCACATAATGAGCTCATAATCACAAACTATAATTCAAAAAGAAACACAATCATCTTTATTGTAAAGCTAAGTGGGCTATTTTAGATGTCGCTGAGCAAAAAATAGAGATTTCCCAACTGAGCTTAGTTCATGCATAAAATTATACCATATCTTACGAATAAAGAAAAGAAAAAACTGCAATCATAAAGCTCACATTGATCATATTTTCACCAGTGAAATGGTCATAATACTTAAAAATAAATAAACCTTGAAAATTTGTGATGTACAGCATATTGAAAATGGGAGAGGACTGAGACAGCTAAACCCAGTAGGAAATCTTGATTTTTCACCCTCTGCAGTACATATCTGTTTCACTCATAGAGGGTTTAGGGGGTTTCATGCATGCATAGCCTGTACATTTATATCCATTGTTTCATGGTTAAATTACAGCCACAGCCGGCACATCTTTTATATGAGACTTCTGGGATAGAAAGAAAACATCCAAGCAACCTGGGTAAATTTGCAAAAAAATGACCCGACCTCCATAGCAAGTACGGCAAATCTATAAAAACTGCCGTCCTTTCATCAGAATATGTGAGCTGGCTCAAAGCTGCAGGGTCAGACAACGCAGCATGTTCTCCGCACTCAAGTCTGAAACCTCAGTGACTGAGCAGAATCCAGCCGAGCTGTGAAGCTGCTCTCCGGCTCGGCTCCACATCACATCTGAGGCTGCGGCGAGGCTGGTCTCTGTATCGTATTATGGGCCCATTAGCTCTCTGCCCGATGATGAATTATCTCACGCAAGTGACAGCAGGGCCGACGGGCTCCTCATTTTATTTACGCTCACATTAGCTCCCTCCTCTACGTACCTTTTTGTACTCCGGGTTCATCTAAATGGTAATCTGCATGGTAATTACTGGGATGAGTTCCTTTATGTCACCTCTGACACTGCGTCTCGGTGTGTTTTCCGTCTTCATACAGAGATCTGCCTCCTTACCAAAGGCAGGCGAACGGCGAGCGTGCGCGCGGACACCTACTGTCGACTCTTCTCCCTCTCCGTCGACCACTTCAACGAGGTGCTGGAGGAGTACCCCATGATGCGCCGCGCCTTCGAAACCGTGGCCATCGACCGACTGGACCGCATCGGTAAGACCCGCCTCCCACCCTGACCCCGTGTCCTGTCCAACTGGTCGATTCTCTTGCCTGTCATCGTGCCTTGTCGTCTCGTCTGCCTCCTTTCTCCATAAAAGCATTGTGTCTGCCATCTTGTGCTGCATGACCTGTATGCAATCTTCTTTTTGTTTTTTTTCAAATATTTATTTCATTTATGTAACTTCCCGTTTCTTTGTCTTTCAATAACACCCGAGAAAAGAAATTGTCGTAACCAGCATTAATCCTTCTAAAGAACCAAAGTAGCGTTTTGTGGTTGGATTAACTGGGAGGCAGTGCATGTCGCTGTCCGGGAGGGAGTCAGTTCGCCCCCACGTTGGTTTGGTGTTGACCCCCCCCGCTGGATGCCAGCGAGTGGATGGAAGCTAACCTCACATGCATGTGTGTCTGGCCCTCTTTCCACTCATCTGCACTCCTGGGTATGAGCAGCACCCCACCCCATTAAAAAACAAAGAGAAAAAGCAACAACGAGCAGGGCCCGGTGAAATCAGGGAGATGTTTCAGGCACCAGTGCCCCCCATCCATCAGGTGCAGCCCAGTTTGCCACCAGGCACAATCCCAGCTACACCCACACCAGCAACACTGACTTATTCTCTGAGAAGAGCAACATTTGCACCGCAACTGGGCCATGATACTGTAGGTCAAAGTGGTGACAATCATCCATACTGATGTGGATTTGTTTTTCTAAAAAAACAAACAGACAAAAAAGGGGCACATGTACGTAAAGCAAACAGGGCAACGAATGGTTGGCCTCCCACTACTGCTCTGATTGGATCCGGTTCAGTCATTGGAGGAAAACAGAAATACACCGTAGAGCGTTTCTTTGTCTTTGCTTATGTTTTGCTTCATTAGCTGTATGTATCTCTCTGAAATCCTAATGCTTTTTCTATGTGAATAATAAGAAGCCGTCACGTTTCACAGTCAGAGAAACATCGAGGCGTGTTTTTCACGCCTGCATTTCACATGGACATGTCAGTGTGTGTATCGTGCATACTTGTATATCAAGTGCAGTAAGAGGATTATTTCCATCTTGTGTCTCAGATGAAACGTGAATTCTTCAGAAATTACAGAATTTAATATGTGAAAATAAGGTCACCAGGAAATCGTTTAACCCTGTTAGTTATGATCGAGTTTATGGTAATATTGCATTTTCATTTTAAAGAAACTCGAAGCTCCAGATAAATGAAGGATTTTCCCACCTGTAGCGATCGTCCCTGTAATTAAGAAACTGATTCTTACTTGACTGTAAAGCCATTGTATCCATCTCGATTCCCTTTTTTTGTAAAAAGCAAATTTTTTGCCCATATTGCAGGTTACTGTTTTCTGAAAAGACCATGATTTGATGATAAATTTACGGTTTAACTTTTCCTTCCTCCTTCAAAGCACAGAATAAGCGGCGTATTATGATTATATCTCACCCAAGAAAATATTGGATTTTTATCATTTGTATCATAAGCTTTGGACCATTGTGTTTGGTGCTTAGTTTTCCTGTTTCATTAACCAGAAATCACCTTGAATAGTGACTGTTTGCCAGTGTTGACACCCATCAGTGGCTTAACCCACAGTCTGTATCTACCTTTCCATCTGTTGCTGCTGTTTTTTTCTTCGTCATGGCTTTGTATTTGTGTATTATTTTGCCTAACACAGGCACATCAATACTGAATCGATCATTAAAACACTGTAGTGTCAGCGACAAACAGCGGACAAACCAATTTAAAACGAGAGCCAACAACACACGAGAGTGTCAATATTGAGGCAACCTTTTCTCCTCAGAATTACGCTCACATGCAACTAGATGTAGAACTTTTGCACAAACCATGTTATTTAACATGTAATAGTCCTGTGACAAGACAGCCGGCGCAGGTGAGTCAAATGTTTGCGCTCAGGACCATGTTAGTAATTCTTTGAGTAGCAACTGAGATTTCTTTTGTAAATGTAATACAAACCTCCATCTGTCGCTGTGTACCTCCATCCACCTTGACGGTCACCACCCTCACGTCTCTCTCTGAATGCCACACTGCCTCTTGCACTTTAAGTCAACACCGATACACTGTGAGGTAGTTGCATATAGCACAATTCACAGGAGACAAGGTTGCATTTATCGCTTGTAATTTAGTATAAAACAGGAGCAAATCCACCCTAAAACCATCATCTTTATCTGCCCTGCAGTGAAGTGTGAATTTGTGCCCTTCGTAACATGCCCTAAGCCCTTTGGCCCCAAACGGTCCAATTCTACATTTGCCCTTTTTTAATGAGATTCAGCAGCCTAACATGGAGCTGCCCACTCTGACTGACTCCTCTCAGAGTGATATAGATTCGATCCTTTCAGACCAAACATGAAGGGGGTTTTGTCTCATACGAGGGAAGACACTTTGTCATGATCCGTGCTGGTTTGTATCGTTTCTATATATGAACTGCATTTGGTTACATGCTTGTCTTGCTCTAAAAAGGAAAGAAAAAAAAGAACAGTGACCATGCTTTGAAACAAATAACGTGTTGCACATTTGACATTATCTTTTATCTATCTAAAAATTATTTGACCAGGAGTCCGTCTTGAGACGAGCACATCTCGTTTTCAAGAGTGTCCTGGCCGACGAATAGGCATCAGGTAAACACTTTATTCCAATTCCAGCATTCGAACAGGGACAGATTGACGTATGGAGGCTTGCTTAAGTGGATCCGGTCTCAGAGTCATCCTCCCAAGAGTTTGAGCTCTTGCTGAAGGTTCACATTAAGTGTTGAATTTCCTGGAGTCACCCACACCAGTCCTGCAGATGTTTTGATGGACAGAATGACAAAACACCAAAGACAATCAGAGAAACAAAAAAGTTACCTCATCCAGTGTTGACATGCCATGTTTGTTTCCCGACAGCCTCTCACAGAATAATCAGCCGGATTATCAACACATGCTCAGCTCTATTGGTGTCACATTTTGATTTAACTTTTGACTCCTCCCACTCACAGTTGAGACCATGTCTGCAGATTAGTAAAAACTTTACTAATGCAATGCCACAAACACATGCAGAAACCTCATTTCATTACTTATTCATGCTTTCACCAATAGAAAAACAAAGTTTGTTTCTGATTGTCTGACTCGAAATCTGAATTACAGCCTTTGTGTAGATAATTTGGGAATCTTTTTATACTTAACTTGCATAAATTACTTTGGGGATCTTGACCACATGTGAAGAGCAAAAGACTAATTTACTCACTCCACACTTTCGCTAGTTATTTTCTCTGAACTATATCTTGTAGTACTTTTGTAATAAATAGTAAGAAAGCAATAAACCTCGACAAGAAGAGAGTGATCTCCTGCAGTGACTCATAAAAGAAAGAAAGCAGTTTGTCAGAGAAAACTGGTGAAATTACTTATCAAATTGCTATGTTTCATTCTCTGTTCAGCCTCAAATGCATCTCAGAATTTGTGCATTTTGTTCTTTTTTTTTAACAAATACAGCCTTCATGATTTCTATGACGTTTGTTAACATAATGATATTTGTGTTTTGTTTCTATTCTTTTGTTTGTTTGTTTGCTGTGGGTGTCAGTCGACCGAGTTACAGTCATGTTTTGGATCTCAGATATGGGTTTTTTGGATTTCTATTGCTTGTCAAAATCACAAAATGATGATCGGAGGTCACATTTGCATATTAAACCAATCCATTTGGTTTTATTGAACTAGTAACTGTTATTTTGAAATGGTGTCTCAACCCATATCTGATCAATATCTGTTTCAATTTTGTATGGAAAAAAAAGAAATGAACACTTTCTTTACCCATAAGCGTTGTTTACATTTTATTAGTGTTTTCTTTTTGTTTGTTTGTTTTCATTTCGTTTTTAAGTGACGTTATTTTTACGGCCTCACAATAATGTCAGACTTCCTTCCAAAGTTCTTCTAAAATGGATACTCCCGTTACTGTCATCCTGAGATCCCTGCAGCAGCCCGGTCCTTGTCTTAACTCCCAGCCCACGCTCACTCACAGCGGCCACATGGAGGAGTAACGAAAGTTTGTGTTGTGCTTCCCACCTACAGAGTTTAACCCCGTCATCTTTAAAAACGCAATAAGGGAGTACTTGTAAGTCAGCACTAGAGCTAAACACGTGGTGTTAGCGTAGGCTCCTGCACCCCGACCCTGTAGCGACCGTTCTGAATGAGCGACGTCAAAATGGAGGACTTGATTCTGAGGAATGGCTGCAAAAAGCACGCCAATCCATTTCCAGCCGCCGCAGCTGTCTCATGGCTGAACGCACGGCTCGGTGGCGGCCTTGGGAGGAGAGGAGGCCGTCCACCAAACGCCGCTCAACTGTAAACCGGGCGCAGAAAGGCTCTGCCCTCAAGCACGGGCTTAATGATTGATTGGCTGAAGCCTTGGGCGAACTAAAAGTCAGCTCCGTCTTCCTCACGACGCCCCACGGCTTGTCGAAGCACGCAAGGTCAAAAAACTAGTCGCATGAAACTCGTCCTCGAAGTAATTTGACGCTCCAAAGTGAAGATGTAAAGTAGGTCTTTATAAATCAAACGTGGACGCTCGTTCTGCCAGTTTCCAAGACGCCTTTACATGCTGTTAGAACCTCTCACTCAGCGTTTTACCACAGTTTGCTCCCAAACTCTCACAGCAGCAAAGTGCCTGGTGTTTAAAAGACGCCATCTGTCAAGCTTTTATTTTGTCGGCCCATGAATTGTGACAAGCTGGGAAACATTTCCAGGCCTCCAGGCTTAAAATGCCCTTTACAGTGCATAAATATAGCACTTTAAACAACAGTGCTCAGGAAAAAGGGGGGAAAAATAAGTTTGCAGCCAACGTCTGTATTTCAAGCACCGCATTTTGGAAAATTCATTGCAAATATTCATAACAAAGATAAAGGAGCAATCTGTGGTAAAAATGTGTTAACTTAAGTTTTCCAGAAGGTATTTTAAGTATTAATGGTATGGTCTCGTGTTAGAGTAGATTTGTGTAACCTTGCTTGTTCCTATTGTCACCTCGTCACCAAACTAAGGGGAAATAGTGTCTTTGTGATGTGTCTGGGTAGAGTTGCTATTGTGATTCAAGTAGAATGTGGCTCTAAAGTGTATTCCAGATTTTATTTTGCCTGAAAAAGGGGGGAAAAAAACATAGCGAGACGTGTGAGTACAACTCACCAATATTCTTCTGTGTTTCATTGTCCATCATCAGCATCCTCACAGTCTACGCTATCACGCCACACTTTCAGTGACCTCTTGTCTCCTTACCTGTCCGCCACTCCTCTCAAACTGTGTATTTCCCATAGTCATTACCATTCAATGTGCCACACACTTGATATTCAGTATGACAGACTCTAGGGGACGTGAAAAGATGCAACTTGTACGACGGAGAGGGCTGAATTAAGATTTTTGTGCAAAACTGCCAAGGTGAAGACAATGCTTCTCCGAAAACGTCCAAGCTGCATCTTTATCACCTCTGTCCTGAGTCCTGCCTCTGTCCTGTGGTGTAGAGCAACCAAAGCGTGCCATGGCTTTCTGTGCTCACCTCTCCTGACTGCGTCCCAACAGGGAAGAAGAACTCGTTGCTGCTGCAGAAGTTTCAGAAGGACCTGAACGCCGGCGTTTTCAACACGCAGGAGAACGAGATATTGAAGCAGATTATTCGTCAGGACAGGGAGATGGTGATGATGGTGGACCGCAAGCAGTCGGTCACCGGGATGAACTCAACGCCAATGTCAGGAAACTCCATCATTAACTCTCCGGCCCAGCCGCCCTTCCCCACCGCCTTCGGCCAGCTCCAGCAGTCCTCCGCCCCCATGACCTACAGCGCCTCAGCCATCGCTAATGCCTCCGCCGCCCGCATGCTGCCGGCCGCCGCCGCCGCCGCCGCCGCGGCGCAGGGCATGTACCCCGCCCCCAGCCTCTCCCACGGGAACCTCAACTCCTCCCTCACCAACCCGCAGACCCCGCTGCAGCAGCAGGGCGCCATCATGTCGCCCATGTCCTTCACGGCCGCCATGTGCAGCCCGCCGGTGCAGACGCCCCTGGCCAGCCGGAGCTTCCAGTACGGCTCCCGCACCGCCTCGCAGCTGTCGCTCATCCAGCAGCCGCTCGCCCAGCCGCAGCTGCCCACGCAGCAGCAGCAGCAGCAGCTCGGCCAGCAGCCCGCCACGCCCGGAGCAGCTGCAGCCGCATCCCAGCAGCAGCAGCCGCAGCCGCCGCAGCAGCAGCAGCAGCAGGCGTCGCCCCAGCAGCAGGTGCCCTCGCCGCAGCGGGGCGACCTGCCCAAGAGCACGCAGGCCCTGCAGTCGGGCAGCCTGAGCCGAGACGTCAGACACTTATCCGCCTCCCAACCGTCACTGCCACACGACACGTCTCTGGGGCCCCGGGCACCGCCAGCCTCGGGGGACTCTCTGGCCTCCATCGTGCCGCCCACGGCGGCGGCCCTCCAGGGCATGGGTCTGCAGAGCGGCATCCGCACCACAGTGCCCCAGAGGGTCAACTTGTTCCGACAGATGTCGTCGGGAGCGCTGCCCCCGGTGCGCTCCTCCCCCGCGGCGGCGGCAGCGGCGGCGGCAGCAGCAGCGGCGGCGGCGGCGGCATCGTCGTCGTCATCCACATCCCAGCACCGGGAATCACCCGGATCCAGGAGAGATTCTGTCCTGAGCAGCACCGAGACTGAGCAAGACAAAATGCGTTTTGCATCGAATTTATGATCCCGTTTTTTGTCCCCCGCCCTCTCCCTCTTCTTCCCACTCCCGGTTCCATTTTTTTAAACTTAAATATGTTTCATTTCATTTTTAAAAGTGGAGATCGAACAAAAGAGATCGAACGACAGTGAGGAACTTCAGCGTTTTTGTTTCTCTCCAGTTTTCTTCTAAAACAACCTCATAGATATCCTGTACATACAAGCCCTTGTATTATATTTTAGACACATTGTCTCCCTAAACTTAAGAATGTATATTATACAGATACATCTCTCTTTTCTTTTGCGTTACATATATATATATCTATATATATATATCTCTATATGAATATAAATCTATGTATAGATATATATATGTGTGAGTGTATATATACTGCTGTGTGTACGATTGTGTGAGCGTATGTGTGTGCGTGCATGTGACCGCGTGTGTAAAATCCAACTAAAACATTTGGCAATGGCAATTTAAAAGCTGTAGTATAAACATGAGTCTTCCTTTCAGAGAAATATAAAGATTATATATAATGTATGACGTTTTTTATTTTATTTTTCTTTTTGATTTCTGTTTTTTTTTTTTAAACTGGAATGCATTGTGGATTCTGATGACTATGTCTTTTTGGGGTTTTTTTCTTCCTTTTTTTTTTATTTGTACCATTGAGCAAGAGACAAATTATCTTCTCCTATTAAGCAGCTTTAGGCACCACTGTGGAATAATACTGTAAATGCAAGCAACTCTTGACAACTAATCTCAAAAAGCACACGCACGTACATCGAAATCTCATCCTGAAATTCCTGAATCTTCATTTCGGGAAACTGTAACCAAGTGTTATGTTGCTCTCAGCGACAGAAGTACAGTCTGCCGAGCCACCACATCCCCACAGCGGCTCGCACACAGACCATGACAGTGTTATGGGTCCAAAGGGAATAGATAATAGAAATGCTGCTTTCTTTGTTTGTGTTTTTGAGGATAATGGAGAGAAAGATACGGATGGATGCTATTGTTTTCTATTTCTAATTTCAGATGGCTGAGATGTTATGTAATGTTGCTTCGAAATTCTGTGTATATTTATAACATTTATAAACTAAAGATTATCACCATTATGCAATAGACTGTGACATAAAGATTACCTATATGTGTGCTGTAAATAGTTTTGTAGATCTAGTATTTACAGATACTGTGTGGTGCATTCTCTATCATAACAATGTCTTACTTCTATCAGGAACCTGGTTATCATCTATACGCGACAAAGGTTGAATACACATGTTTCATAAGAGACAAACAAACCTTAATGCAACCGCTGGCACGACTTGATGCTGAGAAACACCTGATTGGAGGACATCTAAGGATCGCTCTGGTCACTGTACTGGTCCAAGTGTAACATCAGGTGAACTTAAACAATATTTACCTTCGATACGCAGCTTGATTTCAGAGTCAATGTGTCTTTTCTAACGCCTCATTTCTCGAGAACGGCTGAGGATCATTTTACGGCTGATTCTGTGGTTTGTATAAATTAATATTCTATGAAATTTTCAAGGAACGAAAGAGGCATACCTATTGTTTTTGTTCACTCCTCACATCTTTTTTTAACCACAATTTAAACTCTGTGATTGCTTTTCTCTGCTTCTCGAGTAAAAACTGTACCGTTCGCTCTCGTACCGTAATTACCGTAGTTTAAAGCCCCACCGTGACATTTTCTACACACGCACTTTGGGTGAAAGAAGTCAGGTGTCCGATCCAGGACATTTTTGCCCTGTGGCAAGTCAAAAAAGGGAATGCTGGTTTGCATTAAGGTTTCTGTCTCCTGTAAATCCATCATGTGGGCTTAGGCACTCTAAACTGACCTGGACTGATGCTGAGGCAGGGAGGGGCAAGGTCAAGCCGGATGATTGCGACTCCGTATCAAAAAGGATAAGAGCTTGTTTTGAACATTTTAACCTTGTGGTAACCAAAGTATTTGATGACTCCACTAAAATAAGCCGACCAGCTCGACTCACAGGTCCTTTCCCTGCACATACAGCGGACTGTCGATTGGGCACGAGGCCTTCTTACATGCAGCACAGCGAGACACCTAATTCTCTCCTGTCGGTCGTGCAAAACCTATAATATTCAGAGTCATCATCTTCATTGCGACATTATATCCAATCAGTTCAAAGTGACTGAGCCCTCCGTTTTAAAAAGATGACAAGTCTCCGCTACAGATTGTGTCAATAGTGTACCAATACAGTCAACCCACCAATGTCATGAAAGCATGCACTGTCACAAATACTTAAAAAGATACTATCTCAAAAATGTTGACGTTAAATGTATTGTTAGATTATGTTTTGTTCATTGTCTGTCTGCCTAGACGTTATCTGTGTGTGAACAGAAGCATTGACTTTTCACATGGACATTCTTAAGTATTTGTGCCTAAACTATAGCCATGTTCCACCCTTTGTTATGAGTGTGAGCTCGGTGCATACAGGGGGAGGGAGGGGAGGGAGGGGGGCACTTCTGCACACAACTGCGCATTCATTCTTACTATAATCTACGTGTTCTATGTCTCAGTGTTTTTAGACGGGAACGGCGTAAGCAATGAGGACGGCCAAATGTCTCATTTTATCCGATTGGTATATTTATTTAACAATGTGAACTTCTAGTGGCAGGATTTTTTCTAACATTGTCAGTCAAGCTATATAGAATATTTAAAGAGGTCATGTTTAAAAGAGAAGTGCAATCTTTAGACTTGCAGTGATATCACGCTCAATGAGACATTGTACAAACCTGGAGCACCTTTATACCTTTCTTTGTAGCTAGGCACCGATGTCTGGGTTGAATATTGATGTGTGGAGGAAAAACTGGCCAAAGCAAAACATTCTAAGTCATTGTCTTTGTTTTGAATTGCACTTTCTGATTTACTACTACTAAAAAAAAAATGATTCTTTCAGTTAGGTTAGATGTTGAATGAGTTGGCACGGGAGTAATATCCCAGAGAATTTGTGCTGCCCTGATCCTGTATGAGGTTCGAGATGAGAATGGGGGAGGGGGATGTTCATTTACAACGAAGAGCGCTTAATCGTGAATATGCCATAGTGTATAGGAACTAGTACACAGTCAAGATGGATAGCAGCACTGTTAGTTTGTGCTGTTTTTGATACTTGCCTTTGGAGGGAGAGCTTCCCAACTATGTGCTTTTTTCACTATACCAATCACAACCAACATACTGGAATGGGCATTAATGGTGATGTACAACACAAACTAATGAGCTTACATGTTAGCAGTATAGAGACTCTCAACAAACCAGCACATATATTTGTATATTTCTTTTTTTTTTCTTTGTTGTTTTGTTGGTTTGAGAAAAAAAAAAGTGAGAGAGATGCAAAAAGAACTGAGGAAAATGCCCAGAGAGGACGGAGCGAACCAAACGTTTCTTTGGTTTTGACGACCGCAGGTTTCATATGTTTACTGATGATATGCGTAGTGGAGAGAGGGACAAAAGCTGCGATGAGCTGCCAGGTCCTCTTCAAGCCCACTCACATGGTCATTGTTCAACTCATTTCTGTAATCCAAGGCTTAGACAAAAAGAACTGTCAGTTGGTTACTTGATACAGACGAAAGAAAGATAAATGTAAACTTTCTTACAACAATATGCAGACAAACAGTGTTTGTCAAAAAATCTTTTTGATTTTTTTTTGTTTATTTTGTTTGTAAATAATAAACCTTTAAAATATAGAAAATAAACGACATATTGTCATCTAAAAACGAGTGCGTGTCCTATTGTCGAACTCTGTGTGTGCGCTCGTGCTGCATGAATGGGCTTTGACTCATTTACAATTTGATAGAGAGAGAAAATGGAGAAATGATTTCCGAGATGAAGCGATGACGGCGGGGAGGCTCGCTGGGTGTTCGGGAATAGTGTCTGTCAGCAGTTACAGCCGAGGTGAAAAATCAGTCCGTGTGGGCACCGGGGATTCACACTCATTACCTACAAATCTACTTATCAGCCATGAAGTCGTCAAACAAAAGACGGATTTCGCTATAAGACCATGGACTCAAAGATGGGACAAGTTGCCAAAGGCGCCCTCGGATCTATGGAAAATTAATTATCTTAATTTTCGATAACCTTGAGTTTGTGTGTTTCCTATCTCCAAGCTGCACAGCAGCTTGCGCTGCAGCAGCGCGATTGTTAAGGTGAATGGTTGTCTCCGCCTTGCAACAACCTTCATGATTTTTTTATTTTTTGATATGATTTGTTTCATAGAAGCTAATACATGGGTGAGCAAACTATCGCAAAGAGCCAGCGTCTTCAGGTTTCTGTTCCAACCTATCAAGAGCACACTGATTGACCAATCAATTGTCAATTGATTAAGATCGGTTGATTGAATAAACCAAATCAGGTGTGTTGTTGTTTGGTTGGAGCATAAACCTGCAGCCACGCTGACCCTTTGTGAAACAGCTTGCCCACCCCTGAAAATATGATAAACATATGTGTCTTCAGTCGGTCGAAAAGGTAACATTTGACACATTTTCTATCAATTAGAGAAGAGCAGTGTGGAGGATTTGGTGTCACCTTTGATGAAACACTGCAAATAAAATCATTCATAAAAAGATAAAGCTACATTAGCTTGGTGAATAGTGCTGTAGCCTCACAGCAAGAAGCATAGACCCTTTGGACTGAGGGCCTTTTTGTGTGGAGTTTGTATGTTCTCCCCACATCTGCATAGGTGCTACGGTTTCCTCTATAGTCCAAAAACACACATTTGGGTAAATAAATTGTTGGCTATGCTTCAACAGTCCCCCATGATAGCATTGGGTACAAAGCGAGTAAGACAATGGATATGATTGTATAATTCACCTAAAAAAAATTCCCCCTCACACCTTTTCAGCTGTGAAAACCCCGAAAAGGTAGTTCTGTAGTTACTGTGTAGTTTGCCCCTCTTGGGCTACTGGAGAAGCATGGTGGACTCCATATGAAGAGCTCTCAAACTACATTTTTTGTGTTTTGGTGATTAAACATCAATGAAAACTTATGAATGGGGATTACATCACATTTTTCCCTCTGAGACACGCACTAGATTAATTGGCTTGGAGCTCAAATGTCTAACTGTATAAAATTTCAAAATACACATGTCAGGAGACTTCTACACGCTTCACGCGACACGCCTGTCTGTTTTCCCCCTCCCAATGTAAAATTGACGTTGAGCACAGCTCATATTGCAGCGGCGGTTTGGGGTTACCTTTTGAAGGCCGGGCTCACAGGGGTTACTGCCAGGTGACGCACACTTCAGTTGATCTGCAGCTCTTTGCTCAGACACAGACGGTGACCATGTTAGGCATTCATACTCCATTAAAAGTTCAGGGGAACTAATTTTTTTCAGCATGAATGTCTGTGATGTGACTTGCAATGTGAGCATCGTCTCAGCACCTTGGTGGCCTTCCATGTAAAGCAACTGCATCATAAATAATGGAGAAAAGCAGCGAAGAAGCTGCCAATATTTGACCCTTGCTGTCTAATGGTTGCAGCTGGTAAGATAATGGATGGATGGATGAGTGAATGAATTTGTCTTTACTCTCTTTAATCACTGTACTCCCTAGAGGTGAATTACATATTCTGTCAAAAAAAAACCCCAAAAAAACAACTCAATGCTTGTCCTTGCACACTCAGCTGTCTTAACCGGAGCTAAAAGCTTACCACATCGCTGTGAGCTGTGGGAACAAAACCCATCCACTCAACTACCACTCTGCGGGTAAAATTGCTCAACTTCTGTGAAATTATAGAGCTATCAAGGCTTAATGGGATGACTGAATGGCCAGATTAATGTGCTTAAACATTGTTAATGGAACCACATCCAACATTGTTAACCTCCATTAAAAAAAAAAGAAAAAAAAACATGATTTAGAGGGTAACTTTAAAACAAGACTGCGGTGTCCACAAAATGTGACCAGGGCTTCCTTTTGGCCAGTGTCCAGTAGACTTACTGCAGTGCATTTATTACTGCTCCTGCTCCTCAGTAGCTGTGTCCAAGACAATACTAAACTAAATAGCTTTGGATTTGAGAGGGGCCCATGGAGAGAGCCTTTTCCCAGTGTTTACAGAATTGTGCGGTGGACATGCTCCTCACAGCCTCCCTCTTGTTATTTCCGCATCTGTCATTGTAATTTGTGAACACAGAGGACAGCATTGTGACAAAACAGTGTGTTCTGTGAGCGTTCACTTTGGTGCAACTAGACTCATCCCTGTGGCAAATAACTTTCCAAACAGGGTCGTATAAATAGCCCATGCTGTTCTGCAGGACGGTGTAAAAATGTAAACAGCACCTGGAGCACAACACCTCTGAAATGGAATTTGAAGCCTCTGCAACTCATGGCTGCTCATGCTGTAGGCAACATCCAAAACTAGGGTTGCACTCTTCTCTCTTTCTCTTCTCTGTTGCCACACAGAGAAGAGAAAGATTGGGACATTTTGCATCTTGTCAAATCAGTTATAGCTAAATATCTGAACACACATTGTAAGAATCAGCTTCATCAATGTTAGAGTGAAACATCACTAAAAGCACTTCTTTAGAGATGTTCTTTAGACCTTCAAACCTTGAAGTCTCAGCAGACCTCAGCAACACTGTTGGGTACAATGTGAGTAAGATGAGGGATGGACGGATGGATGATTGATGAATTAATCACTCAACTATTTAACCAATGACCTGCCACCTGAAGATATTTATGAAAAGTCTGAAATCTTAGGGGCGTCTAATGACACCAAAACATCCATCACATAGAGACAATTGGGTAGCTGCCAGTAAATCCTCAAAATTATCATTACACGATTAGTCCTTGTCCTTTCCTGTTTCTTTTAAAGATAATTACTTTTTGCTCATTAGGTATGGTAAGAAAGTATCGAGAGAGAGAGAGAGAGAGAGAGAGAGAACTGCAATGCAGCCTTGCTGTTTTATGGTCTGCCATCAGGAGAGTGTGAGTCAGTTCGAGGCCTGTTCAGGCTCTATGCCGGAGACCGCGATGTCAAACCAGGTTGTTATGAATACATTAGTCAGTCTAACTCCCAGGTTGCGCTTGTCAACATCATTAAAACAAAAAGTCTCAGCCTTCTTTCATCTGTCAGTGCCTTTCGTATGTTGTCGCCTGGTTAGGCTTTGTCCTGTCTAACAGCCGTGCGTGGGAGGGGGCTTAATGCAGGGTTATCTGCTTTGAAATAAGACTCTTGTAGTAGCTCAGGGTTGACAAATATGTCTGAGATAAAGCAAATCTCTTACCCTTAAAGACAGTATCATTTTTGTATGTAATGCACTAAGTTCATCAGTGTCACCATCTCTTGGATTACATGCATGTTTTCACTGTATCCTAAAATGTGGATTTGTAATGAATTTCCACATAAATGAATAATTCCACTGTGCTTGACCTGAACTGACCATTAAAATGTATTGGATCATCACAGTTTGAGGCCCTAGCGCAGTAGCCACCTGCGCACCATTTGTGTGATGCAGTAGTTTCAGCATTACACTGAGAGAACATGCGCCTTAACCTTGGCATGACCATTAAAATGACTGGCGACCTACAAGTTAATACAGGTGTCCTTGGGAATGATGTTATCCCATGGATTCAATTATTTAGGATTGCATATCAAAGCGGTTTTATTTACTGCAACCTGCAGCATTGAGGTCAACAACCGTGTGTGTCGGGTTATGGCAAGGACAGCGTGCTGCTGTGTCGGTGGAGTAAAATACAGTCTGTGTGGAGTTCTCCTGACAAATAATGGATTTGAAATTTCATTACTTTACCATTCGGATGTGTTCAAACCAGGTTGTATTTATGATTTATTTAGCAACAGTCTGCCATTTATCAAGGCCTTAATGAGCTCCTCTAGGTGCCACATACCAAGCACACAACTGCTGCTCTCTTGGACACCAAATTTCTGTGATTTTGTGAGCAAAAAAAAAAAAGATCAGTTAGCAATATCCCAGATACACATGTAGAAAAACCCATGCACAAACATGGATAATTATTATTATTCTGATTATTCTGAAGTCAAAATAAGTGGTTCAGGGGGGTTTGAGAGGTTGGACTATGCTCTTTTATCCTTGTCTGAAATAGTAAAAACGCAATCAATTACCACATGCACATCAACACTAGAGGGTACTCCCCTCAGTTTGTGTCCCATTTGTCCCAGTGATCGAATCCCATCAGGCCAGACGTATCGATGTCAGATAACTTCCTTCCCGCCATCACGCTTCATTCCGAACAATCAGCCCAAGACGTTGGTGACATTAAGAACGAGGTGACCGTCCTCAGGTAAGGTTGCTCCATTATTAAGCAGGGACAACCAGAGTAATCCACGAGGTGACTTCCTGAAGTGTTTCCACTGAAATTAGTCACGTGTATGCGCAGCTTTATTTTATGTCCCTTGGTCTTTCACATTCAATATATTCTCACGGTCCTGAGTCAGATCTAATCGCTCAGTCATCGTCAGTGCATCTGTGTGTGTGTGTGTGTGTGTAGATGCACACCGCCCTGGTCTGCTGCAAGGCAAAAACAGGGAACCCTCATTAGAATGCAAAAGCTGTCCCGACGCTGTTTGGCCTCTTCCTCTGCCGCTTTGTCTCTGTCTGCATCTGCCCACTCTATTTGTCTCCAAATCACACACACACACACGTACACACCACACACGCAAAACACACAGCATCATCACTACTTTCCAAAACCTCAGCCCAGATCTTTGCCATCTGCCTGAACAGCATGGTTGGGTTTTTGCATGCGATTTAAAGGTGTAGCCCCAGAATATGTCTGTGCAACAAGATTTATGCCCCCAAAACACTGGTATAAAATATCCACACACGCACATCCAGTCACACACACACACATTCAACATCATTCAGCCACACAGTCTCGGGGCAAAAACAGAGGCTCCCATCGTCTTCTCTAAAGGTTCAGGGCTTGATTTAGCTCTCAGGACTCTTGGTTATTTAGATCCACTAATGTGCACAGTGCAAGGTGAGAGGTCATTAGGCACCGCAATGAAAATAGAGTCATTTCATCACGCTTCTTCTTCAAAGAAAACGCAGCAGGACGGCCGCCTGGGCATCAGGAAAGTCGATCCAGATTAGTTCAGTTAGGTCTGCTCTGCCCTTCACTGGAGGCCACTCTCTAAGAGCCACCCTGCCTCTCTGTTCGCCTTTTGAATCCCTTCACCTACTTTCGATGACTTGAACTCGGACTCTGCTTACACCTAGATTTCAAGTGAGCCAGGGCATAGCCATGACACATCCACACTCAGACCTACAGTACTGTGAGTGCTCGTACCTATATTGTGTCTCCATGATCAGATTTCATGAATCCCCACACAAAACCCCCGGTAGGTTGGTCTGAGTCACCAAACAAAACAAAAGTCTCTCTGGAACTGATTTATGCAGAAATCTAGTGTAAAAGGGGTCAATATCCCTACATCCATTTCTCTAAATACTGTAGAGATAGATTTTTTTGATTCATTTATCATTAAAAATATTCCATATTTGCTGCTAATCCCAATGAACCAACTTCTAAAATGTGTATAATTCACACCTTCAGTCTGAGGCAGATTAATGACAGCAGCTGCTTTATATCGACCAGTTTAAAGGTGACCCAGAATGGTTCAGTGTCGTATTTATCATTGGTCTCTGGTGTCGTAGAAGTTATGGCACATTGGTTTCATCAAAAACGCCTCGGAGCTTAGCAACTTTTAAGCAAACCGCACACACACTTTGTATCTCCGTTCAGATTAGCCCATGATTTAGCTCACAATATTATACATGCATGAGGATGTGGTTACTGTTTTCGACCTGCCGTGCATTTTTGGCTGTAAATACACCGGCTTTATCCAACAAAGCCAAGGTGAAAATGTTTTTCATTCTGGATCCCCTCGAAAACAGCAGCCAGCACACTATTGATCCGTTGATCATAAAGCCTGCTGCTGATTCCTTGTCAGTTGACTGAACAATTGATCCTGTCAGCCCGCTCACATGAACTCATCCTGCGTGCTGCTTCCTCCCTCTCCTCCCACAGGGATCACTCTGAAGACATGAGACACTTCCTCTGTTTTTTTCCCCTCTCTCCTTTTCCTTTTTTTTTGTTTTATTTTGTGCGTGTGGTACCCAGATGCGCTGTGAGTCACTTTAACCTTTCCCCAGCACCTCGCCTTCACATGGCGATTAACCTCTGATATGACTGCCTGACGTCTGCGCTGACCTCACAGTAGAGGTTAGTGGCTCCTTGTTATCTTGTTACTCACACGCTCCCTCTCACTCACATGCTCTCTCTCTCTCTCTCTCCCTCTCTCACACACACACACACATACACACACACACACACACACACACACATATTGAGTTTCTCCCTGAGCAAAGCTTCATATATACATCTCTTGTGTGGGCAAAAACCTGAAGCATGGCCATGCAGGAGGGGGACAAACACAAAGGAATGAAAGATAAACTGAGTGACATGATGTAAATGAAATGTTAATATTTTCGTACCAGCCTCCCTGGCTCCTCATCTACTGGCCCTCTATGTGGCTGCTCCCGCTGCCTCGCCTCCACCACTCAAACACCTATTGATGAACTGTCAGCAGACGGTGTTTGCGGCCTCCCTCGTGGAGCACGATTTCCATAATTACACCTGGAGGATTTTCCATATTCCTGCATCTTTATTCCTCTCTCTTGTGCCTGCCATAGCTGTGACATGCTGGCGGTGTTATGGAGGAAATAATGGGCCTGCGTCTTTTGAGTCATGAGGCTTTTAGAAGTGGGTTCGAGTGTATTGAGTGTCTGACAGCCCATAACAAGCAACATTAGCCATGCGTGGTCAGGAGTCTCTTCAGTAACAACAAATAATGTGAGAATCCATCAAGCTGCTTTGTGATTATAGGAAAAACCAGAAGCTAATCTCTGCGGGACTAGCTCGGTGAACGATCTTACAGCCCTGACTCATAAATCACTGGGATTCATCTGCATTCCTATACTGTATGAAACAATGTGGGCAACAAGATTAAAATGCCCCTGAACATCTGCAAAATTGGACCCCATCAGGAAAAAAATGAGTTGATAAGAGAGGGACAAATTACCACAGGTTTATTTATCTGTTGTCATCAAATTCATTGCAGAGATTTTTGTTGCCTCACTCATGATCACTCATCTTCATTTTCCTGCACAAATGTGACTCAGACTTTTCGTCTGGTGCTCACTCATCGCTGTGGTCAAACAGTAGAAGTGCAGGAGTTTTATTCAGGCCCGTGTCTAGTGCTCCACTTGATGTGAAATCAAACGCATGACACGCTCAACTTTCGCCTCCAGCAGCGGCTCCATATCTTCGGCCTCTCATCTGAATCCCTGGCTCCGACTGCCTTGTGGCTTTGATGCCGACACACATGCAGCAGGGGTCCTCTTAAGGGGCCTCGATCAGCAGATTATCTTGTAACTGCATCAAGGACGACACAATATCCCTTCACCAGACCCGCTCTGGTGCTCTCCAACGTTAATCTGTCTGAACAAGGCAGGATTAATAGTTTCCCAGAAATGCCAGGCTACAATATGAACATGTAAAGGGGCAAAAGGAAACCTTACATTCTTCTGCTGATCCCCCAGAGGTCAGGGTCTCGAACGCAGCGGATATTGTTGACAAATGGACAACAAGCTGCAAGCAGAGCCACACTGGAATGAGCTACTCTTCCAAAGAGGTAAATATTTAGCAAAAGCACCAATTCAAATATGGAATATTTGTCCGTGACATTAAAAATGAACCCCAGCACTTAAACTTAAACTGAAAATTTGATCTTGAATTTGAATTTGATCTTGAAATATCCATATGGATTTTTAAAGTAGAAAATGATTGTCAGTGATTCCATTAAAAATGCAGGAAATTCAGTAATAATTCAATTTAATTCATACAGAAAAGTGTCGTGCATTTGCTTTTTATTGAATAACAATCACATTAGCTTCACGTCCATATCTCTAAATAGCTAATGCAAGTTTGCGCATCATTATATACTGCCATTATGCTTGTCATTCATATTCTATTCTTTTATCTTGTGTTTATCTACAGCTGCTCGATGAGCCTCGAATTCTCCCCCGGGACAGTTGAAGGTCTTTAAACTGATTCATCCCTAGGTTTTAAGTCTCTCAGTTTTCAGCTCCAGTCTGTCCATTCAGAAATAAACTCATAAATAAACAACTCATATACAGTAGCTATCGTCTAAAGATGAACCAGCAAAACAGGTTCACAGTTTTAGTATTACAAGTGCTTGACATGTTCAGGGAATTTAATAACGAGAGTAGTGGAGAGCTCATGCGAGGTTACTTCCCACCAGTGCTGACACATGCATCCCCATGCTGTAACTAGCATTACACCAGTACATTTACATTTGGCAGTTTACGTCGGATGGTATTTGATTATGTAATAGTGAAATGGATCATGATGTCGACTCATATCATCAGTTTACAGAGGATGTGATGAGAGGAGCCGGGGTCTTTAGGTTTATTTCCTGGCTTTTTAGTGAATGAAAACGGATAGAAATGGCTGAATAGCAATGATCTACAATGGTGTTTGTATTATTCCTGGACATGAATGAATTTAATCTGGTCAGTTAATCTCTCACATGAGTGTCCATTTCCTACACCACACACTGATGAAGGTCACACTCATTCTGAGGCCGTATTTCAGTCTGTTTGTGTGCTGACACTAAGTCTTTTCTATCACTTAAACCCATCTTCGTCTTCTTGTCTGGAGTGACAAAGAAATTGTATTTGAAGCATTCAACAGCAGCATCTCCTCCAAGTATGACTCAGTATAATCTTCAGACCTTATTTTTGACGTTTACTGCATGAGCAGCGTGTTGTACTGCTTCATCTCCATGCAGATAGTGCTATCATCACGTCAGCAAAAGTGATGCTTCAATAGAAAACAAGGATAGTAAATATGACACTTTTTCCACTTTCCAGTAAGTGCTCTATGTGGCCATGCACGTGCGAATGAGGAGGTTTATGAGAGCCTTGATTTTTGACATGCGGTGGGCCTGGGATGGCCTTAAATCCTGGTCATTCAGTTGTGGTTAGTCATCACTAAAGTAAACTATAATCTGGTCAGTTGGAGGGCAAAAGGATGTAAGAGGTTTCCCTATGTGGGGTCCTATCCCTATCCTAGACTCCATGGACATGTGACACCTAAAGCCTCCTGCGTAACAGTAAATAATCCTGCCTTCGTTAAACCCGGCCAGATTAAAGCAAATCCCTTATGAATTGACTTTTTGTTGTAGTTTCCATAACCATATTAATGATAATATTATGATTCTCTCCTCGTTTTCTCTTCTGCGTATCATGGAGACGGGGATGTGAACAGATTGCAGAGCTGCTGAGTGCAGTGCACACCCACCACCGCCGCCGCCACAGTGCCGCATAGCTCCAGCGGATCGAACTCGGGTCGACCCGCGTGGCACGTACGGGACTTTAGGATGCCCAAAACTGTTTTGTAATTTCAAAACATATTTGTAATTTAATAGATTGAAAAGCGAATGACCTCTGCAGCCTGTTAAGTCTAAGCTGTGGAATCCTGAACCGTCTGTTAGACGGCATAAGCTTTTATTTTTTTATTATTTTTTTCTCCAAAATGAAATATGAAAGGGATCTGATGTAATTCTATTATGGTTCCGTTACTGATGCCAGGTCCTCCGCTAGTGATATTCCTGTTACCTCTTATGCCTCTATTATCTGTCCTTTCTATGCTTCTTACATATTCTATATTCTATTAGCTATCTATCTATAGGGGCGACTGTTGGGCAGCGCAGTTGTTGAAGGTCAGTGGTTCCCTGCAACCAATAAATTGAAGTGTCACTGGGCAAGATTGTAAAAAAACAGCTTTTAGTACTGCAAATTTGAGAGTCTTTGTTACCAACAGACATGTAAATATGTTATCTTATTATTTGTCGCAGTGGTAAGAAATGGAGACAGCTTCAGGCATTGTCACGTCTACAGACTTGAAATATCTCCATATCCTAACTGAATGAAAGAAGATAAAACTCAGAACAAGATACCCATGCCTAATGATGTGACCCACATATTTGCTCAGATTTCAGTCATAATTCATCCTCTGTTTCAGCTCCAACAAGGAGAATGAAGAGTTCTCACCTAAAACAACCTCCGGTGCTTAGCCTCTCTGCTGTTGCATGACAAAACCACATCTTAAACTCTCCTTTCTCTTCTTCGGTCGCCAGATTAATTTTGTCATCTGTGACATTCACAAGTCATTTTGTGCAGTTTACTCTGCTCCTTGCATGACAGATGTCTCATGCAATCCTGATATAATCTGGCATTAAGGTTGGACCAATAGAGACTTTGTGACTTCTTTCTCTTTTTTTTTCTTTTTGTCTGTGTTGTGGTTTGTGTGGCGTCTTGTTTGGATTTGTGCATCCGTTGCTTAAAGTCGTAGACACAATACAACCTGTTTTTATGCAAGCCTGAAATTCAGAAAAATTCCAGTTCAGATTTCCCTGTGGCGCTGTGATGTACATCAAATGATCCATAGAAGGTCAAAGGCTTTATGAAATTGCTTTAAGTACGTTTACAATGTTCATCTGTATTTTTTTCTCTTTCTGTTAGCATTGTATGCTGACCGCAAAGCAGTACTTTATATATTCATGAGATTCCCCACTGTATCCTCGGATAATCGTTCAGACTATGATCTTCAAACAGGAGAAAAGATAAAAGAAATTGTGGTGTCAATCACATCATTTTATTTATTTATTTCATCAAACTCAAACACTATACATAATAAAACCGGAGCCTGGTTGGGAAGAGGAGAGCCCTTCGCTGGTCAAACATGTGCTTGTCGACACTTTCGTACGTCCGTCATAGAGAAACGCTGTTGCCATCTGCGTGACCTGAAATCCGCGATCATGTTGCAAGACCTGCCCTTGTCGCTCTGCCAGAAGCTCTCTGATAATCAAAAGGTTTCCTGGGTCATCAGGAGGAAGTATTACATCACAGACTGAGTGGACATGTACAGATGTGTTGTAAAAGGAACCGAGCACACGCTGATGATCAGCCTGAGGTCAGAGTGGGCACGCTGAGTGGCCATGTGGCTGTTACGCAGTCGGTGCAGCCACATCAGTGCAGTTGTACAATTGTGTGCCCAAAAGTACATTAAATAATACATAAAGAGCACCTGTGTCCACTATTTCCAACCCATAGTGTGCTGAGCCTCAGTGTATCCAGATATTCAAGAACTGGATCTGCATTGGAGAAGAATTGAAACCAGTGATTATGACCGTTAATGCACCATGAAACTTTCCTAAAATAGAAATGAATCAAGCAAGAGCATTATTTTAAGCTTAAAAACAGCCCGATTAAGTTCAAGGGCTGTAGTGCAGTTAAAGTACACAGAGGTGTAAGCACAGAACTCAAGCATTAAGTCAAAACGTTAAAAAAATTATAGGAAACTTTACAATTTCAGAATTTTAAATTGAGGCAAAATACAGCATATATTGCGAATCCCATATGGGATTTCAGTGACATAAAAAGACAGATTCATCATCATGGCACTGTGGAGCTGGACGCCCTGGGTCCTCTGTGTCCTGCCATCTAATTCACACTGTCTGTTCATATGTAACCAAGCGTGCTCTGACGATTTACGCGGGCGCCACGTGGCAGCCATTAATCAGGTCTTTGCTCCTGGCTGGGAGTGGTGATAAGACCAGTGCTTGGAGAATGGCTGCCAGCAGAGATGAGAAAGCATTGTATTTTTAACCCCCACCCTTTTTTTTTAGTACATTTGTCATATTGATTCTTGGGCAATTTGCATAAGAAAGAGTCCAGGTGAGCCGCCTATCTCTGTGGCTCTGTCGGTGGGAGTGTGAACTGTGTGTGCTGTGCTGCTCTGGAAAGTTTCTCTTTGTCATCCTGACATTGGAAGGAAAGCTATTTCTGGATCCCTGTTTGCTTTTGACTCCCATGCAGCAGCCCAGAGGTTTATTGACAGGAGGGAAACTGTTGGGTTACTTGGCATACACCACAGGCCAAACCTCAGGTGACCCGAACATAACGACCTACGAGAAAAAGAAAAAGAAAAATCAATGATAATTATAAGTTATTTTTAAGTAAGGGGGTTTTGGCTTAAGCCTTAGAAATCGTTCATTGTCCGAGTGACAGTGATGTAATTCTATTTGTTAGGCTTGGATAATACTGAGGACTGACCTTTGGATTGCGCACATTTAAAACCACTAATCACCAATCCCTCTCCTTATTGATCCTGTCAAATGTGACTCTCCAATTGTGTGTTTTTTTAGCAGGATAAAAAGAGAAGAGTTTTAACAACTAGCAAATCAAAGGCAGAGAAAAACAGACAAGGGGAGGGACAGATTGAAGGCAGCTGCTATTAGAATTAAGAGTGGTGTTTCATAAAGGGTTTCATAAACACTGAATCCCAAAGAACTGTGACGCTGTAAAACAGAGATAGGCTGCAATGGATTCAAAGTGAAATGAAAGCAGTACAAATGCAGCAGATGCTTCATCCTGAAATAAGGATGAATAACAAGCCACTCAAGGTCCTGTTACATTTTCCACTACAACACCCACATTATAATTCAGAGCTGTTGTAACACAGGTCCAAATGAAGACGTCTTTCTTTCAGAGAGAAGAGATGATCGAAACTGTGATGAAGGAGGAACATTTGTCAGAGGCAGCTCATTGTCCGTGCCAGTTTATCGAATATCCTCGTGCTGCCGTTTTTCCTTCAACATGCATAATTAATGTGAGCGTAGGGGAGCTGGGGTGATGGGTGGGGAAGGATTAAGCTTTCTTGATGACCCCACCCTCACCTCAGACAGATGATATCAGGAGCCAAAGGCAGGTGAACATTCCCACATTACCAGTTATAAGCTAGTTTGCTTTCTGGCTCTCAGGCTCTCTCTTGAATAGATGGATCTTTTATGGTCCTGAGTGATTTGGTCTTGATCCTTTGCTCTTGTCAAGCTCATCAATTACCACACCCGGATGGTCACCAAGGTCATGGCTCAGGTTTAGGTATCGACACTGTAACTCAGCAAAAAGTGCCAAATTATATAAAGAAAATGAGCAAAAAAGTAGACTTTCCTATCTATTACCTTACCCTCATTGTACCCATTGGGGTTGTGTTGGGTATACACATTAGGCAAAGGCACCAATGACAGGTCCACAGTCCATCAACCTGAATACAGTAAGCATGTTTTTTGAGTGTGACATTGGTCAGACCAGGATTGGAACCACTGACGTTCCAGTATGTCACAAATGCATCACAACAATGAGGCCGGTCAGAGTTGGTGCTGGGGCAAAATGATTAAGATACAGTAGGAACCCTGGTACATCATTGTCTAACAGTGTCTGCCCGTCTTTGTGTTTAATACTTCTTATCCGTGTCATTTCAGCAATAAATCAATTTTGATCTAATAGGCTTGAGGAGCTTTCATTTCAGTCTGCCATTTCATTCTCCCTCGCGGGGATGAAAGGCACACAACCACGACTGGTGGGATTGGTCCTTATCTGTCATTTTCTCCTCTAATCGTTCTCATAATGAGCCTCTATATACAGTCACACACATCAGTGAAATCCTTTATTGCCGCCTGACTTTAAAGAGTTCACAGTCCTGCTTGAGTGTGCACCGTTTCATTCCCATGATTTTGCTTTCATGTGCATTTCAGACGGAGCCCTGGTTCACCACCGCTGCTGCTGCTGTTGTTGTTGTCATCTTTATTTTGAGTAAATATAAACACAGATTTAATTTTGGCAACGGGCTCCATCTCCCCGCCGACAGTGTGCGGAGGAAATCAAGTGGTAACTGACTGGGGATCCATCCACAGGTGGATGGCAACAAGCCGGCTGCTGTGATTGCACAGGAAGCAGCAGCTCTGTCTGACAGCTTGAGCAGACTTTGGAGTCGGCTAATGACGCTGCTCAAATTCAGCCAAAGCGCCGGCAGGTCAGAACGCAGCGCCGCTGTAGCTGTCAGGCTGAGGTTGCTCTGCAGGTCTGTGTCATTTCAGCGCTCAGATGCTCTAGTTTGATCTTTGTGAGCTGCGTTTAAGTCACGCCAAACTCTGTGGGAATCGTGCTCGAAGCACCGGGGCTAGATTATTGTTTTTTAATAAATAAATAAATGGAAATTGTCTCTCAGGCAACGATGTCATGCAAGAGCGACTGTGCTTTTTGTGAAGTGTAGTTGTTTGCCACGGCACGTAAACAGGCCGTGAACCCATCAAAACAAAACCTAAGGTAAATTATAATTGACGTAATTACGCAAATTACTTAAATTATGTAGAATTGGTTCCTGTGAGACCACAAAACAAATTTTCCCTTGTGTGGATTCCTGAGACCCACAAACACATTTTGATGTGTGAAATAGTATGTTGTGTTTAGAGAGATCTGTGACAGGTCTCTTATCTTTTGATGAAAATCTTTCTATACCCATGGATGTCAAGTCTGAAAAATCTGTCATCTTTTAACTTAAGTAGATCATCTTGAAGATTTGTCATTTTGGCCAACTTTATTTTGCAATTCAGTTTTGTACGTCCCTGCATCCAAAGATATCAGTTATTAGTTGCTTCTTCTTCTGGTCAACAATATTATGATTTACAATAGATTACATATTACATACATGGCTTCTCTAACCATTATATTATCATGTGGTGTAGAGACACAAGCAGAGCATGCAAACTCCATACATAGAGTAAAGTGATGGATAGATGGTACAAGGTCTGACTGCGTGTTGACACCCGCTTGCTGCAAGGCAACGGTACTAGTCACACATCCAAGATTAAGATCATTGCATGTACCCTGACCATTTTGATTCCCCGCCCTTTCTGGTCCTACTGGTTTCAGTTTCCCACCTTTTTTCCCACCCAGTTCATTAAGACATTAAATGTGTGACTGTACTGTATTTCATGGACAACCTGTTCACTTGTGGAATGATCCAAACAGGTGCTTTTGGAGCATTCACACAGTCTGCTGTAGCCTGTGTACCCACTTCTCTCAAACATGCTTCAAATGCCAACAGATATATTCAAAAGCCAATGGTGCCGATGAAAGCATTTGATATAGCGTCTTTGTACTGTTTTCAGTTGAGTGCATGTCAAAAAGGATTAGCGAGTCATCACTTTCTGACCACGCTGTGAAGATTTCAAGGGAAACTCCCCTCGGGCTGAAGGCTATGGACCATGAACCCCCGAGCTTTATACATCCATCATATACAATAGAAAAAGCCATGTACCCTCGGTTCATCCACGCCATAAGTCAACTTGTGAAGCCAAATTGAATTTTGACGAACAGATGAAAAGAGCAAAGGCTTTTTATTTTATGCTGACTCTGTGGAAATCATTCATGTGTTCATCTCATTTACACTTGATTTACTGCAGCTCTCACCATTTGGGCAAAACGCTGCAGCAAATCACAGTCGATGAGGTAAGGATTTGGTGCTTACAGTCAATTTCTGTCCGCTTTTGTGTTGTTTTATTTGGCCCATGTATCTTAAAAACACTGTGGGGGACTTAAATAAGGAGAAATATGTTTCTTACAGTTAATTACTTTTGCCTCAGACCGTAGCAAGAAGATCCTGGGTTCAACTCTCGGTCAGACAGATGGCCGTTCTGTGTGGATGTTTGCGTATTCTTCCCAGGTCTGTGTTTTTTCTTTTGTATTGTTTTTTTTACAAGTTCTCTATTTTTCTTCCATAGTCCAAAAAGTAGCATGTTATGGTCAAGTGGAGACTCCAAATTTCTGGTAAAAGTGTGATTGAATGGTCTGTGTGTCCTGAGGTGGACTTCCCTGCCTTTGCCCTCTATGTCCTCGTATCAGCCCACTAGACCCTAATAACATGGATTGGATGGACGGACATGGATGGATTTCTCTCTCTCCCTTCATGTCTCTCTCTTTCTATCATGTCGTGAATTTCAAGTCTGTCACCAACAGCTTCTGTCCTTGAGTTTGGCTCTCTGGTAATTAAATCAGCAGGATGAAATGTGCAGGTACTTCAACCGGTTCATACATTTCCAGAGTTAACAGCCCTCCAGTTGACCGACACGTTTTGCTAATCGACTTTGTTTGCAGCCCGGAACACGTGTCGTGTGTCTTTCCAGTGATGTTGCATGATTGGAGAACACAAAGGACACTCAGTCCTGTTTCCTGTCAGTGCAAGTAAACAGCACGTTGCAGATGAGCAATCATGCCAGATAGTGGTTTGGATAATATCATCACACAGCACTTTGATAGCTTCACTTCCTTCCGATGCTCGTGCATTTCAAATGACCCCTCTCATGCACAGTGAGGCAGGGGAAACACTGCACCAAAATGCACTTAGGGGTCCGTCTCACATTTTTCAGCCTGTCACCTGAATTATTACTGTCCTATACGCAGCACGGCAAATTATGCCACTGAAATAAGCATTAATAAATGATAAACCAGCAGCTGGGAGCATCAGTGTTATGCAATCACAGCCTGCCAATAGTGTGTGTGTGTGTGTGTGTGTGCACGCGTGTGAGTGTGTGAGAGAGAGTGAGAGATGACCATGTTGCCGAGGTGAGAAAGAGTGGCCAGGACTCCTGCGACGAGCCTGCGTGAGACTCATCCATATTGATGCTGTATTTACCACCACCGCCTCCCTGCTCTGACCTGAAAAGTTGCTGTTTATTGCATTATTAAAAAGGCTTGAGGGCTTCAAGTGCTCCGAACAATATATAGAGTATGAGAAGAGTTTGATATTTTATGCTTGGGCGGCACAGAGGGGAATGCACATATTTATACGCATATTCAACGTCTAGTTAGCACTTGTACTTTTTAAAGGTGCTCATCCAGCGGAGAGGCGCAACGCCGGGAGGGCGAACACTCACAGAGACGGTATGTACGGCGCAGCGCTGTGCAACACAAGGGTCCACAGAGGTGGAAGTGTGAAGTGTGAAAATGAGAATGTTGTTTAAGCACATCAAGGGAGCAGCCAGTTAAGACCGGCTAAATGCATCCCAGTTATAGACTGAGTCAGAGTCAGTATAACCTCTACAGCTGCAGAGAATTGGGAGGATTCCTTTCAAAATGTATTCCCCTGCAATTACAGACACACCCTAAAATGTTATTTGTAATTTCTTTTGTTAGATCACTCCATGTAAATAAGGGGATCTTATTGTGTTATTGCCAATCGGTACTTTTGATGACTAACCTATTTGCTGCATATCACTTCACTACCATGACTATCAATCCATTCATCACCCTACCAGCTTTGGACCCAAACATACGCAGGAGTATGCTGGACCCTATCTCCAGTACACAAGATGAAAATCGCCATTTTTAGACCGTGGGAGGAAACCCATGTACCTGGAGAAAACTCAATCAAAGTCAAACCAAAGACCTTCTTGCTGTGAGTATGACACTCAAAATAATTATTTGGGATTCTTATTTATTGACTGTTGTCTCACTTAACTATTGTTGCTACAACAGCAAATGTTTGCAAGACAAAGTGCTCGACTACCTGGCCATTGTCGGATTACAGTTACTCATGTTTTGCATTATGAACATGTAACTCTATTGCATGTATTCCATCACTCCCATTCATTGCTTTGATGATTGCTTTAATGGCCTTTGGGGTGCAACCAGTGCATTACTACATCAGTAGTTAAAGTGTAAAGCCGAGCGTGAGATGATAATGTTTGTCCAGTGAGAGTAAATTGTATGCAATCCAGAGGCACTTAACACTGGCCGGAATCAGGTCATTCTGCATCCAGCTGTGTTTGCTCCAAGTCTAACAAGACTACACTCCATCATCACGCCCCAGTTGTTGCAGCAAACTTGACCAGAGGTGTGCCCCATCTCATTCAGCTATGCTCATTCACAATTAGCCTATGACACACATCATGTTTGCTTATGTGGGTTGGGCCCTGTTCTCATGCATATTTGATTATTTTACTTTTCTCCGCGTGAGTTGATGTCTCCCTGATTATCAAGTTTGCATCTGACTTGTCATGTAACTTTCAACGGCTCCACATCCATATGCCATGTATAGTGTAAGAGGGTCCCAACCAGGGGTTCAGCACAGGGTGATTAAAAACAGCACTGCTATAGAGATAAGACAGCTGGTAGAAATCCTTTATTCATGATTCTCACAATTGAGTTTTATATTTGCTTTTGTTTTGGCTTGGCCACACAAAGAATGACAATATTGTACTCAACTATTAACAAACTAATGAGCAAGGGAGAAACTTCATTGGAAAAAGAATTAAGATTCATTTGATACAGAGACGGTGAAACTGCAAAGCGCCCATATGTGGCTGTGACCAATCAAGGTCATATTGCTGTGAATGATCCTAGGAATATTGGTGCGTCTGCGCAGTGCGTAGATGTCAGAGATTAGTTACAGCTTAGGTGTCCTAAAGGATGGAAATTTTATGTCCCGCAGGAGCGCGAGTGCTGCGGCTGCAGCTGGCTGATGGAGAAACCTTATCAGCAAGTCACAGGGAGGGTCGTGCATGTGTTTGTGTGTGTGTGCATGCTGAGATAGTATATGCAGAGCAGGTATATTTCTACAACGCTTGAAAATGGACTACTTGTTGTAACCGCTGCAGAGGTATTTAGTGACAAAGGCAGAGCATGTATCTGAGGACGCTTGCTGCCTGAATCCAAACAGAATTGGAGCTGACTGTGAGCTCACCAGGATTGTGACACAGCTGGACCTGAACACACAGCAAATTTTGAGCCGTGGCCGCCGCCTACACAACCATCCTGGCTCCCTGTTTACTTGCCCGCCAACTGCTGCCACCGCGCCGACATTTAAAATGCATGACTAACTATTTAGTGGCATTTCTGAAGGGTAAATCAGTCAAAAGAGGAAAACTGTGACAGGCTGTGTTGGTTGTGGTCTTTGATTGACATCTTGGCCGGCTCACATGAAATACAATTAGCTGATACAATCAGACCTCTCAGGCGGGTCAGTGGGACAGCGTAGCAGCAGCAGCTTGTTTGAGCTGTGGGACTGGAAAGAGTGCAATCATCCCACATGATTCAAACAGTGCTCAAAGCCAGGGAAATACATGAAAGCCATTATGGGGCAAAATAATGGGCAGACCTCACTAGTATTGCACTTGATATATTAAAAATGCATAATAATAGAAATCCGTAAATCATTATCAATATTTGTTTATGAGGAAGGTATAGATCAAAATGGAATAAAATCTTTGCTGACCTTTATTTCCAACATGGCTGCATGATTCTGAAAGGTAAGAGTGTACCTAAGCTTTTAGTACCATTGAGTTTAATATTAGATACACAAAGACAGAAGCTCTAACCAGTGCAGTGAGAACATCAGTCACTGTCTGTGCTAGACCATTACATGCATATACACAAGGTATAACAACAAAACAGTTCTTGTGGTGGCATGTGATAGGTGAGAGACACAATGTAATCCTACAGCAGGTGTCTGGAGCATTAGGACAGTGCAGGAGAGATGTAGACAGACAGGGAAGTAACCCATCCAGAGGCGATATCCTCACCTGTGTGTTTGCAGCTTGCCAGGACTGATCACAGAGCCGGTGAAAGGTGCCCCTCTGCACTGTGTCCACACTGAGCTGTACATGCAGGTCGACACCAGACCCACGTCGCAGCTTCGCCGTCCAATCGAAACGTCGCACTGTGCAACAGCACACAAAACTACCTGAATTTAATCCCAGCCAGAGTGGAAAATCAATGATGACCGGCCGCCTCTGCAAATTCTAATATCCCGGGACAATAAAAGGAAAATGAATGGGCATGACAATAGCTTGCAAGCTTAACAATATGGCTCTGTGTGCCGATGCATGATGCCACAACTGGGCCATAAATTCACTCATAGCCGGGGCCAATTTTGCCTAATGCTTCAGAACTAATTCAAATGACAATGAGCCTTATTACCAGACCTGTGATCACTGAGAGTGGCCGGAGCAAAAAGAGCGGAAAGATCTGAGCAGAATCAGTGGAGGTACATTCATCCGTCAACGAGCTGAAGTAATCCTTTTCATGGAGGTATTTCTACAATATAAACCCTGTCTCAGAAATGCTTTTATATTGCAGCTGTTTTCACATCGATCACATTTTGTGAGTTATTATATTCGATCTGTGAAATGTCACGCCGGTGCAAAGGGCCTGAGCTGAGTTTGCTGAGCGAGAGAAAGATATAGTCTCTTCTTCCTCCCATTTTTCCTGCATGGGTTGCCACAGTCTAGCCATCTGCTCGCTGGCCGTATATTTCAGTGCATCCAGATCGACCAATATGCAGCACATTCTCCATGTCGGAAGAAATTAAACCATCCATCTGACATGGGAACTGTCAACAGTTCTGCGAGGCATTTTACTGAAGGTTAAGCAAATCAGCAACATCACCCATAACTCATCCTCGATTTTATTTTTGCTTATCATGAGCTCCAATACTGCTCACCTCCCCAGCTCACTTCACTCGCTTTGCCACAGAGGCCGGTGGAAATGGCCGGATAGGTTCCTCTATCAGTTACTATGCGGCTCTGATAGGAGGATGAAGAGGAAGGATGGACTCAAAGTGCGACACAGTGGACCGTATATGTGTGTGTGTGTGTGTGTGTGTGTGTGTGTGTGTGTGTGTGTGTGTGTGTGTGTGTGTGTGTGTGTGTGTGTGTGTGTGTATGTGTGTGTGTGTGTGATGAGGGAGTGGGGGCATAATGGCAGGTAGGGGCTGTGAATTGTGGCCAGCCCAAGGACACTGCACTGAGGTTATATTTATTGATGGCTGCTGAGGGGACACGTGTGGTGATATGTACTGTACTAGAAGTGAATTGCAATTTCACAGTAATTGTTGTCCCTTTATTTTTTTATTTTTTTGTTTGTATTTTTTTGGTTTTTGCGCCGTAGAAATCAAGGAGAGGCAAGTACTTTAAATCGGCTTAGTGCAGACTTTGATTGTTTCCACAGGGAATCTGTAAGATTGAACTTGTGGGATTTTACCCACAATATGAGCAAAGATGAAATGCTATTTTTACTGTGCCATGGCACTTCTGCTCTTCTAGAATCCAGATGTTTCTGTGACTAAGCACCACCGCCATCTTCCTTATAGTTCTGCTTTGCCAGGATGGCCTTTATATGGATGGGTGTGTTTACAGTGGATTTGCCTCGCACATCGTATCTCCGTAGCACGTTTTGTGATTCACCAGGGAACCTTTGAACAGCTGGAAGAGAGACGGGTAGTTTGCATTTTGAAACTCAATGTAAGGGTGACATCAACAACAAAGTGCTCTATAATAGCATCAAGAGCAAATAGCAATGCGTGCCATATGTGTGTCTATATGTGTGTGTGTGTGTGTGTGTGTGTGTGTGTGTGTGTGTGTGTGTGTGTGTATATATATATGGATTTCTGGGCACAGGAAGCCCTGATTGTAACACTTGATATTGACTGTAGAGTTGTTGTAACACATCACTGAGGAGAGCTCGCTCTTCCCACGCTAAAGGGAAGACAAAAAGCAGTGACATGCTGTGCGACTGTCAAACTGCTATCCAGGTAAACATGGTAACAATTTGTTTGTTCTTGTTAAGTACAGACAAAGAAATGCCAAGCGGTGAGGTGGACAGTCGGACTCCTCTCCACGAATAAACAATTACCAGGGTAAGTGTGAGCACTGTTATCCCACTGTAAATGGCAGCTTGGTTTGAATCCACTGTCAGTTTTGCGCCAATTACTGTCCCCAGATATTTACTGCTTATGCTGCTTTGCAAGGTCTCATAGATAATTATTTGTGTTATATTTATTTATCCAAGTACAAAAATAAATGATAAGCAACAGTTATAGTGTTCAGTATAGTGTACAGTAGTAGCAATATACATGCAACCACAGCAACATTATATAATGAAATTTGCTCCCAGATTGCATGAGCAATGATTTAATGTACTGTAGCATACTATGGCATTATTGTGCACCGGAGGCTTAGTTGTTTAATGAAATGTACATGTGAAGATAGCACCTTGAGATGTAAACTGCAAAACGCTAATTAACATAGAGAGAGTGCAACAGTATGGAGAGGCTTAACTATGGTGTCAAGCTAACGCACTGTGGTAATGACGGGGAAAGAAGATGAATTGCCGTAGTGATGTAATTACTGGCGGTGAAGATGTGTTAAGACTGCAGAGGGTGCGTTCGCTCTGCACTGCACAGTTTGTGTGTATAAAAAAAAACTTGTGGGGAGGAGGATTGACCTTGAGACAAAACAAAACCCTGCAACGAGATTGTCACAGGTTCGACTCCTGTCACAGCCGACGTGTCCCTGTCGATGCATTTTAACCTTTCAGAAATGTCAGGGAGGAATTCAGACTTTTGCATTGTTCCTTATGCAAACACTGCTTGCACAGAGCACATGGTCCTGAGAGTGTGTGTGTGTGTGTGTGTACAGTATGTGTGTGTGCGTATGTGTGTGCGTATGTGTGTGGTGCAGGCTGGTAATATTTCTAGTGAGCTCAAAGTTGCTGTGGCTCTCTCCCAGTCTGTCTGGGCATGTGCAGAGGAGCACTGCAGTGCTGCACTGAGAGGAGAGAGAAAGACAGAGAGAGAGGAGTTTTGACAGTGGGGTGCTCGTTCCCCGCAATATTCTCCATGTCATCCCGTGTGCCAGAGAGCATTTAGAGGATAAAAAGGCTATATTTGTGTTCCTCCACCGCAGCCGTGCATTACGAAGGATCCATTAAACATGAAAAGGTCAATGTCAGGAGCCTACAAGGCGGGGAATTGGTTTTCATGGCACATACTGCTCATCATGCAGCGCATCAGTGCACTAGAACTTGTTTCTGCTCAGATTCTCTGAATCCAGCCTGTTTGGTGCAGTACAATCCCTGAAACCACGTTTATCTGTGCTCCATGTTTCCTCAGTTCAGCTCAGACAGAGATCTCAAGGGCAGCTCCTTAATCAAGAGGAACAACCAAGTCTCATCCTTGACAGTTTTTTGTCTTCATTGGCCCTTGTTTGTTCCTACACAAACCCCCACAGGTCACTTTTCATTCATCTGATCTAATTTCAGGTCCATTTGCTCTCTTGCCGATTCAGTCTTACCTCGGCAGAGCTCCGCTTGATGTGGCACGGCCAAGTGAAACACCGAGATTTCCACCTGTGGGAAGCCACCAGCTCGCATCAGCAAGACTGATACTGACTGACTTGGGTAAACTGTGAGGAAAGGGAATCTGTAATGAGACCATAGTCTTTGCTCTGCCTCGCTTAAGATTGTAAATTGGCAGGTGGATGGACAGACATTTAAACAGAAAGCGAAGGAGAGAGAGAGAGAGGGGAGTGATCGAGTATAGGATGCCAGCAGTTGTGGAGGAGAAGCTTCAACTACTACAGCATAATTTAGCAGTCATTTATTTGAAGGAGACAGTAAAGCACAGACTAATGGGTAAACACATCCTTTGTTGCTCAGTGCTGCTTGCTAGAAAATAATGACTCGGCAAAAAAGAGCCTCAGACAATTATTTCTTATCTCGAAGGCAGGAAGATGTTGACAGATACTGTAGAGAGGTTATTAGCCCTGTAGCTCTCAAACAGTATCAGCCTGCACCATTAACTAACTACTTGTGCCATTGCAGGCATGATCCTTCCCTGCCTCTCGGGCTGCTGAGGCATCAAAACAGGTGGAGCATAAATGGCACAGCATGTGCACCTCAGAGTCGTGACGCACCCTGGTATTTCTAAAAGCTGTCATCCATTTTGTGGGCAATGATGACGATAGTGGCGAAAGAGGGTTGGGGGGGGTGGGGATGGATCTCTTGGTTGAAAGGGCCATCAAGTGGCAGGAAGTTAAACTGCAGCTGCAGACGGTTGCTGGGCCACAGAGGCAAAGTGCTCTCACTTGAACTGAAATGGTCATGCTTGAGCAGGCCCTTTGAATCCAGTTCTGTGTGTCTTTTTTCTGCTAAATGACACTAAAAGAGCGCAATTCACTGTCTTCTATGGGGAGGTAAAACGCTTGGTAATAATAGGAAATATTGTATTACATGTCACCCGAATAGACGTTCTGAATAATGATGTATTTCTGAATGAAGTTAAATCATACCCGACCGACCTCACAGATTGAAAAGCCTCCATAGTGGCTGTAAGCGACACCACGGTCCTCTTGTTTCACCGGGATATCCTTTACCAGCTCCTCCGTGGCTCTGCTTTCCAGCCCCCTGTAATGGCACACTACATTCCTGAGAAACTGAGAAAAGAGCAGCGCGGCTCTGCAGCTGCCAGTGGACGGAGCGTGTCCTGATGGTGGAGGTCACCCAGGGGGCGACATCATCAGGAACAAAAAGTCATCAGCATATTAGGGCTCCTCATCAGCCCCCTTAGTGAGATAATGAGGCAACTTTGGCTTCACGGAGCAGGAAAGTTGCAGCTCATTTGTTGCTGATGTCGGTGGAAAGTGAAAGCCTTTGTTTTCAGGTGCTATATATACAGTGTGTGTACATATATATATATATATATATATATATATATATATATATATATATATGTAATGAGGAATATTTTGAGTATTGTACCTCTATCACACTACTTTTTGATAACTGCCAGACTGGCACAGCCTGAACCCCACAACTGGAATCTATTCCAGTCGACATAAGGTGAAGCCAGGGAATACACCCTGGACATGTCACCAATCTATCACTGGACATGCATACACAGACTCACTCACACCCAAAGGCAATTTAGAGTATACAGTTGACTGTATACTGTAGCAGGGTACCCAAGCCACGCAACCACAGGGAAAAGACCCAAGCTCAACTTGGAAAGACCCTCAGTCAATCTGGGATTCAGATGCTGAACTCTCTTGCTGATCTCCTAATCAACATACAAGTAATTGCTATGCAATGAATTAAGTAACCCAGCATCATATAACAGTGATTGTAACGTTAGCGCTGCCTTGATTAAGTTTCTCTGTGCTGCTCACATATTAATGCAACACTGCTGCTGCATAATGACATACATGAGTATTGTTACTGAGCATGCGGCCATTTTTGAATGTGCGACATTCACATTAACTGCAGCTTATACAGTAAGTGCCAGACTCAAAGACAGTCCACAATATCAGTCTGATGAAATAATTGATACTTCTGGGTTCTAATATGTAGCACTTAGAATAAAATGTCAATGCACAGTTAATGATTCATAAGGAGGCAAAATATTAAAATTCATTGGGTTCTTAAGTGTATTTGGTTTGGTGCTTAACCATGCAAATGTTTGAACATGGTATAATCAGACTCTTATTTTGCCAGGCTATGAATATATCATCGTTGCCCCGCAGTTGGTATTTTTCATTAATGCTCAGTTAATTCACAGGCTATGCTTGTCTCTCCCAACATGCTGTTCAGCTTTGTTTGTGATGACTTGGCTGAAATTTTCCTCCATAAATCCTCAGTGTTTTGCCACAGTAAATAAAGACAGTAATCTCCTTTGCTCATGCCGAAACTACAGAAAAGCAGCCCTCTGCAGGGTCTAAAGCGGTGTGAAATGAATTGATCTGACTCTCCTTGTTCACATTATGATAACTAGTATACATTATGTTTATTTTGGCTTTGGTTTAGTCGAAAGGATACCGCGTTCTAGCATACTTCAAAATAGTTTTCAAGGTTGACATACTCGAAATGCATGCAATTTTCACCAATTCTTGCCATCTTAAAACATTAATGGTAACTCTGGATTTGCTTCTGAGAGAAAAATTAAAATTCAATGATGGGAAAAGATGAAACCAAAAGTCAGCAGTATCCTGATTTCCAAAGTTCATATTTAATTTCTCATTTATCATTAACAGTTTGTATTAAACCTTAAGTTAAAACTATTGTTAACAATTGTAAATTTGAGAGCAGAGCACCCTTTCTTCTATTTTGGGACCCCTACTTAAATAAACTGCTGAAAAAATGTATACTTCCATATTCAGGTGCACTAAAAAATGTGAGTGAAATGTATGTGAATTCACATTACATCTTTAATGCCTTCGAAGCAAAAGCATCAGACACAGAAATTAGCTGTGTACATATTGTAACTTTCAGATATGACACATGCAAATTATTAAGCAGTATCTGAATACTTGATTGATTTATTGACTTACATGATGATTTAAGTGACTGCTTTTGTTGCATTAGTCCCTTCAGAATAGCACTGTCATTAAACAAAAGAATAAGTAAAATATGAATGGATATACAGTTCAAGACGAAAATGAATGCAAAGGAAATGAAATTTTGCTACATACACGACCAGATTAGAAATAATAGACATAGGAAACTATAGTGGAAATGCAAAAATGTGGCACAAATGAGCAGAAATACTAATGTAATCGTTGTACATATATCGTCTATCTCAAAAATCTCCCGATCCACATAGAGAGTCCTATCTGTCTATCTGTCTGTCTGTCTGTATGTGTGTCTCTCTGTCTACCCAATCATATGGACTGGTGTAGTTGCTGCCCCAGTAACAGCCGCGCGGTGGCACCAGAGACGTACACGTCATGACGCACGCAGCGTCGCCCCCGTGTACGTGCTGTGTGCGCGTGTATGAGCGCGTTCAGCCTCCGGACGCGCTCCGCGGGGGCGCCTGTTGTACTTTAACCGTAAAAAAACACGTGAAGAAACCGTAAAGTTTCAGCGACGGGACGCCGGCTACTTAAAACCCCACATCCCAGGTGAGGGCTCCTGAGACGCTCCTGGGTGGGATGCTCGGAGCCGGTGTGGAGGAGCAGGAGGAGGAGGTGGGGGGGGAGTGGGAGTGTCCGTGTGGCTCTGCTACACCCCAAACTCTCCATCCAGCAACAGCTGCAGCTCTGAGGGGGGGGACCAGTCATTACGGGAGAGGACTGCTGACAGCACCCAGGTGATCCAGCATCGCTGAGATCATGATCCTCAAACACTCCGGCACCTCCGCCTCCTCCACCGGCCGACAGCTTCTACTGATCGTCTTCACCTGTTCCTACTTCTCCGGAGGTTGGCTGTGGTCCTACCAAGAGGAGGACGCCAGTGGCGGGTAGGCTGATAGAGACGCTCTCCTGCATGTTTCAGACGTTTTTTCCTCCTCCTCCTCCTCATGGAGAAGCTCTGATGACCAGGCACTGATTTGACTCAGGTGTAGCATCTGAAACATGCAGGATCAAAGTTGGGGAAACAAGTTGGTTTACTGAACGCAAAGGCAAACTCCTGTAGCTGACTTTGTGTGCATGTGTGTGTGTGTGTTTCACAGTGGAGAGTGTTCAGAAAATAACATTTCCACAACCAAGTACCCCTGTGTGAAGTCGACTGGAGAGCTTACGACGTGCTACAGGTACCGTGGAGTGATTGTTGTGCATGGATGCTGCTCACACTGCACTATGATCCACATGGCACCCATTAAATTGTGTTTAATGGGCTCAAAAGTTTTTAGTGTTAGCAAAATGATGCTCCGCGTGATCTATGGGTACACGATGAGTCATAATTTTGCCTGATGGCTTTTAAAAGTGTCACCGAGATTTTGGTTTATGATACGGGCATAAATGGAAGTAGACAAACGTAATCACCTGAGGCTGCTTGTAGGTGGGAAAACATAAATCAACGGCCTATTAAAGTCCTCCTGTGTGTCTTTTACAGTGCATGTGATGTGATGATTTTCATAGACGCTACTGTCTGATAGATGTTTATGTGAGTTGTTAAAATTCGGCTTCAAGACCCGAGCAAGACTACAGTCTCTCAAATGCATTGAAATGAAGGGAGTGTCGTGATTATTTGTGAGGGTGAAGGATCAACACAATCTAACAATCCAAACGCTTTCAGGTTGAGCTGTTGGGCTCTGATGCAAAGTGTAATGATGACAGATCACAGACATAGTGGATCCAAAATGCCTGGCGGCAAAACCTGGGAGAACTACTGATATAAAAATGGTATTTAAGTCTCAAATCAGCTGAAGTTGATGCTCCTCTATCCATCCATCCTATTACCTGTTACATCCATCATATTACTCACATTGCACTTTAAAGGGTTCCCTGGTGTCTATCTCCAGTTCACACATAGTGAAGGCAGGGACTGTTATGGACAGGTGTCCAGTCCATAACATTATGGACACATACTGTACATCGCTGACTCTCTCATTCGCATTTGGGGGAAGTTAGAGTCACCAGCCGACCTAGTCTTGGATGCCTTTGCGTTGAGGCTGGAGTGCTTTGAGGTGACAGTGCTAAGTGTCCCCAGTCCTGATTTCTTTCACTTGTTTATACAGGATAAGACAAAAAAACATAGAGAAATTAAAAAGAAAATGTCAAAATAAAGACAGATAATAAACACAAAACAAGTAAGCAAAGCGAACAAAATACGCAGCAAAAACGCAAGTTTTAGGTGCCCTTGTTTTCCAGTGGTCTTTGCTGGAATGCTGCGCTCTTTTTCATGTAATCTGGCCCGATTAGATAGTGATATATGCTGTTGTTTTGGAAACGAACTCGTGCCAATTACTCCGGGGGGGGGTGGGGGGGGGGGCTAATTTCAAACATTTTGCTCTAAAATGATCTTGATTCACGGTCAGTCTATTTCTGTGCGTCTCCCTCTGGGAAAGCGTATGGAGGAGTGCAGAAACGCCAGAGCGCCCGGTCCCCTCCCTGAGAAGCTCTCCCAAACGTCGACCCTCGCGAGCTCTCGTCCCCCCGCGCCTCCGGACAGCCGGGCTGGCCGTGACTCAAGCGCACAGCGACATCCTGTTTGATCTCCCAGTCTCAAACACATTCTTAACATAATTGTGTTGGTTTATGGTGATCGGTTTCAGCCATGTTGCCCCCCCCCCCCACACACACAATGTTTATTTAAAGAAGAAAAACCGCCCCGGCAAAGAGCCGGGGGTGCATTTCGGTTCACCTGCCCCGCGTCGGCACGGGAGGCGTTTCATGGCGGCGCCAAGTATTGAGATTAACGGCCTGCGTTTGATAAGGTGAATGTGACGCAAACGTGCATGCCGCATTTGCTCCAGAGGAGTGCAATTGCGCCTTGGCATGACTAGGACGTAGTTCAAAGAGAGCCGAGTGATTCAGGTTGGCAGAAGGGAGAGCTGGGCGTACGGCCTTTATTGGACGCACTGTCGGGCAGCGGCGTCCGCACAGCTTGGAACGTTTTACGTCTGATGTTAACAGTTTTGTTTAACGCGGTCATAAGTTCTGTTAACGGTGTGTGCGAGCAGGTGCGCTTTATAAGTTTCGGTGTTGTGTCATGGGCCCCCCCAACGAGCCGAACGACACGCGTTTCTCTTTCGTTTCTATTTTGTTCACTCGAATTGCCTCCGAGGGGATCAATAAACACAGTTAAGTAGTGGAATGAATTAGATGGAAGCACAGGTGTCGGATGGGAAACCACAGGATCATTTCGCAACGTGTTCAGTATCAGTATCTTATCGGGAAAATACAGGAGACAGGATCGCTACCACTGAATTTCAACATGGGGCAGTGGTTAGCACCGTTGCCTCACAGCAAGAAGGTCCCTGGTCTGAATCCTGGTCGAAACTTTGATGGTGCCTTTAAAAAAAAATGAAGCAATGAATGTAAACCGCCTTACAGAATGTCATCCCAGGTCGTGTAGCTTCACCATGCGCTGTCATTAACTAATCTAGGGGCTCGGTGAATAGATTTGTTGCCCTGCAGCAGAAGGGGCCCGGGCTGGGCTCCTGGCTGGACCGAGGGCCTCTCTGTATGGAGTTTGCATACGCTCTCTTCTCTCTGGGTTTCCCAGTTTCCTCCCATGGTTCAAAAACAACATTAAGGTTGATTAACGACACTGAATTGGCCTGGTGTGAGTGACAGAGTGCAAAGTGTGTGTGCGTGCCCCGTGGTGAACTGGAGACCTGCCCAGGCTGTGCTGGGATAGGCTCCGGCAGATTCCTGTGACACCATTAAGGTACAAAGCAGGTAAGGTAATGAATGGATAGGTTTATTTGGTGGGGGGGTTTGCCAAGACTTAAAAGAGCAGACGCCCTATCTTCAAATTTCACTGGAAGCTGTGAAACTGCCATTGGCTATTTCATCTAACACTCAGCGAGGAGGCAAATAAGATTATTTCTGTAAATGTCAAACATTTCAGAGACACTGAAATTCAAATCTCCTGTAGGTCCAGAGGGAGAGGAGAGGAGCGGAGAGGACCGCATGAGGGAATTTTGAAACAGGCCCCCTTCAGCCGTGGCATTCCAGCGTGTGCACAGTTTAGCACTCATCCTTGGAGCATTTATCATATTGTGAAACTGCACAAGGGGAGATGCCAAAGGCCCAGAGAGCATATGTCACAGCACAAGAAGAGAAGTACCAGGGCCTGAGCTGACTCGGACCAAATCTGTCTCCCGCTGTCAGCGGGGGCACATTCTTCCCTCACTGTCTCTCTGGATAGTCTTGTATGTAAATTGTTGTCTTTGAGGTCTGTTATTTATGTGCAGTGATTAAGGGCTCGGGATTTAGCATTGTTTGTTCCAAACGTTCCACTTAAATAATGAATGCGTGCGATCGCGGCATCAATTTTTCACACACACACACACACACACACACACAAAAGAAAAAAGTTTGAGGGTCTGAGCAAAAAAGCTGTGCGTGCGCTGCTCCTTCCAGTTCTGGCAACATCTTAGGTGCTAATCGGTCACTGCTGTTGCACTTAAGCGTCAGTTTGTTATCAGTATTGCCACGAGTTCGAGTACTTCAGCTTTGCTCCACGTCTTTCTTTTTGTTTTTGTTTTTGTTGCTGTCCTTGTGGTTATTTCTGGTCCCGCTAACCATCCTCCGTATCCTCATCGTGTATATTTGTACAATCCACAGTCGCGGCCGCTGAAAACATAAACCCATCAGTTTGTGCGTCCAGGGAATTTTCTTCCTGTGGTCCGTGTCGCAAATCACGAGGTGCACCGAGCGCAGGAGGAGGAGGTTCGTTTTTATTCGTGTCCACGTTGCAGATTTGTGTGGGGGGGGGCTTCAGAATCGTCCTGGGCTGTTATCAAGGGTGGAACAAATGTTCCAGCTCTCCTGAAATACTTTCAGCTGAATCACTTCATCAGTTGGCAGTGGTAGAGTGACCGGGTTTAGAGATTTCTCATTTCATTGTTTTAATGTTGCTCAATCAAGCGCACAAGATTTAGAGACTTGTTTTTTTTTCCACCTGAGATTAAGTATCCTCCTTCAGAGCCCCGAGATCAGAGCCAGATCCTGCTAACCTGCTAACCGCCGTGGCCTGGGGACGCATTAATAATCTTTGTTTAAAACCTCTCGTAAGTGGAGAGAGGGTACATGAAGCAGACATTGCACCGGTTTGACGCATTGCGTAAATGGCTTGGGCCTTTTACCTACCGTGCAAAGGGAAATGCTTCCCTGGAAAAGAAGCAGAACACGGCCAGCGCGAGTCTCTCCCCTCTACAGCTGCAACAGTTACACGTAATTGATGTGTGGCATGTGTAATTGTTCCTTTGTTATTTTTCCAAATAATTCTGCTGGTACTGAGCATTCTGTTGCCCCCCCCCTCCACCCCCCCCCCTTCCCACTTCTTTGTTCCCGTCACCCCTGCTCTGGAATTCAGGGAGACTCCGGTTTACGTTGTGAGGAAACTGAGGGTAACATTTCTTCAGCCTGCCTCGTGAGACGCAATAACTACGATGCTTGTCATGATCTTGGCCGATCCTTAAAGCGCTGTACAGTGTACGTCCCTTAGATCCGTACGCGCATTATCCCCACACATAGCAACACATAATGGGATTGCAAGCGGGGAGTGCACCCTGGTCCCTGGTCGTCTGATTCCCTCTCACACTTGGAGTCTCCCGTTGACCTTAACATGCCAGCTCCACACAGAATGTCCCCTAGACGCGTTTTCTTCCAGCGACTCGGGTCTCCCAAAAACGTGCCAGGAGAATTTTCCGTTGACTTGGAAATTTGTAATTGATTTATGTTGTTATGTTGATTCAGGCACAGCGGGGGTTTGCTGCCCCGTTCCAGAGCAACGTTTCATTTCGGGCCTGATTATTCAATTTGGCCACGAGGCTTCGGGTCTTTCTAGCGTCCTTCGTCACGTCTGCTTTTCGCATCAGATTTAAATTTATTCTGCACCTTGGAGTAATCCTCTCAGCTGAACTTCTGCCCCCCGTTCCCAATTCAAATAGCTTTCAACACGAGATATACACTCGGGGGGGGTTTCTTTGTTGCCATATTGTCGTCGCTGCGTGAAGGATTTATCGAGGCGTGACATAAAGAGTTCACCAGACCCCAGTTAGTCATGTTTTGTGGCTTTTACATCTATGATGCTAATATAAATGTCTAGCAGTGAGATCAGAATGAGTCGTAGGAGAAAACATATTACGGCAACAGCATTTTTCTGGAGGGTTTCTTTGTGGGCGGGGAAAAAAAGGAAATTCAGGGAAGTCTCCGTGTCATTTTGTTTCTAAGTCAATGTCATCACACATTTGGGCGCACATCCACTATTACGAAGCAGCCGTTTAATAGTTTGGAAACTTTTAAATGGATGTTTAACCAAGCCGTTCCAACATTTCGAATGCTCGCTCCTGCCGAGGTCCAAGGTGAAAACGCGCTGTTATTGTCAGAAACCATGAAAACCCCTGATCGAAGGCACGTGAAGCCGACTCTCAGACAAATGAGCTTTTCATTGCTTACAAATGCACTTGATATCCTCTTCATTTATGCTACTGGGCGTGCGTCAGAGAACCAGTCGGCGGAGTCTGCACTTGTCAAGTCTTGTCTCCTTGTTTGTACTGAAAAAAATGTCAGCAGCTTTGGGAAGATTTTGGCAGGTAGCGCCAGAGTGAAATGGCTAAACTATTAATCCACTTGCTGTAGTTTGCTTTTCTGCTGTAAACAATGTTCAAGTGGTTTCCATTTGAAGGTCTCCAAAAAAACATGACGCTGAGTGCCAAAATGGGGCATATTCTGGCTTTATTGAAACCACATGTGGACTAGCCCGCGAAACACTTTCAGGCTCGCCTTAAACCTCTCATCATTATTATTTTACGCGGTGACAAGGCTGCACAGACGTGATTGTCAGTCGCGCAGTCGAAAAGACAAAAATGCGTCACGATAAAGTAAATAAGTTGACTGTGAGTCAAGGGATCGTGGAATGGGTCCAAGCGGTTTCTCAACAGCCCCTCGAGTGAAGTCAGTTTACCGGAATTAACCTCGGGAGACGTCGGGTCAGATAACATCGCTGGAAATCACGCCAATCAAAAATGATTTGCGGCTCTGTGCAGTCAGAGCGAGGGGTGGAAGTTGATGGTATGAAGTGCAACATTACTTTACGCCGCACCGCTGCTATCAAAGGGCGGCGGACTCTTGCTTTTTAACGTTTGCGCCACACATCCTGAATGACTGACGCAGCCGTAAGACCGTGGCCTCTGGTATCCCGTAATGCATCATAAACCTAATTCCCACAATGAGACATAATGTCCTGTCAGAGAAAATGCATCAGCATCTGCTTTCAATCAATATCAGAGAGAGGATTTTTCTGCCTGTAGCGGAGGGAGACGGCCGTACCACAAAGCTGCGCTGTGAATTCGATGCGGAGTCGATGTGACATTTGGTGTCGGCCTCTAACGAGGACTCCCACGCGGATGGACATTAAAAGGATCTCAAGTATAAAGGGGAGAGGGTCAGTTGTCAGATTAGACCCAGTCCGTCCGATTTAAAATACCACGAAAAGTGCTATTAGACGCACAGATAACTTATCTGGCGCCTGTGGCGACAGGAGAATTAATCTGCTTTAAGAGACGAGCCGCAGCGTCCACTGAGGTTTGATACAGTTGAAGTATGAACACGGTAAACGTGGTGGAGGAAGAGCAAAGCAGGAAACAAACAGCGGGCTCTTCATCCCTCTGTGACAAGTCCTAATTACCTTCTGCTTCAGGGATTTGCCTCCTGAAATTTAAACATATGTTGGATTTGGAGCACCTGTTGAAGCGGGTGATACTGGTGGTTTCCCTGGGAGGACAGTGGTGTCATATCGATGGTATTGAATACAATCGTATGAAAGGGTGCATGAGGTGTGAATTGCCAGTGACTTCAGCACGTTGTGTTTACGGGCCGGATGAAAGCTGTAACGCCGGGGCCCCCGTGGTGCCATATAAGCGCCAAGGTCAGCCTCCACAAGCTTCCGCTGCAGTTTTATGTATGTATGATTTCCTCAGTCGAGCTCCTCTACCTGCTGCATCCACAGGACTTGATCTTCTCGCTCCACCGGCGCCAGACCCTCGTGAGACAGTCTCATTGCACCCTACCGTTGAGGCGTGCTTTCACAGCCCCGCCCACCGCGCCATCAGACCTCGGCTGCTGCTCTTGGCGGAGGAGCTGGCGGCGGGAATCCCTCCCGGATGCAGAGAATCGCACGGTTCTGCGTTGTCGCCGGCCACGGGTGCTTGGCGCCGGGTCTGCCGGGGACCGCATCATGGCGCGTGTTCACGGTCCACGCGGTTCGGCGCTAAACGGCTCGCAGGCCGCCCGATTCGGAGTGGCGCAGCGCGGCTGCCACCCCTGGAAGGTCGTGGTGCGGTGGAGTGTGGTCGTCCGGGGATCGTAGGTTTTGGGCTTTCCATCCCAGTCCCCTGCGGCCTGCGCGCCAAAGGATCCTTGGGCAAGACGTCCGTGATGCTCTGTCATCGAATGTGTGCGTCTGAATGAAGGCTTCAGTGCTACTGGTGTGCCGGGCAGACTGCGTAGGGTAGCCTCTGCCACCAGTTTGTCAGTGGGAGTTTAAAGTGGTCGTGAAGACCAGGAAAGCACTCCAGGAACTAGAAAACGCACCTTTTGAAAGGTCCATCGGATATCGGACTCTGACGGAAGTACACACTTTGATGTTCGTGGTAAAAGAGTCCCCGCTGGGAACATGGCAGCAAACGGGTCATGGCATGTTTTAGTTGATTTGCTTCTTCATAGTTTTGGATTGATTATCTTCCGGGGTGCTCACGTGCACGTCCTAGTTCCAGTAAATGCCCCACACAGATGGATTAAGCTGCACCTGCGGGCGCAGTCCTGACCTCGTTTGAGATACGACCTAAGAGACCCAAGAAGTTTGGACGCTGTGCAAAAACACGAACCAAAGAGATGGTGAGATTTTCTTTGCCCACACGCGTTCAACTGACACGCCAATAAACAATCCCGCTCTTGCGTTGGAGCGTTTTCTCATCTCAAATTGGGCCGGGGTGTTATTCCGCAGTCGTAAAAGAATCACCTCCGAGGTGCGAAAAGGAAAAAAAAGGAGCAGCAGTTAAAGGAACACCTCGAGGAAAGCCATCAACTTAATGTACGATTATTGTTTCCCGCAAATGCCTGCGCTTAGACATAAATAACCGATCGCTTCGCTTTGTTGTTCCATCCCAGGGAAATATTATCAGTGCCAGTGTCAATAAATCACGGCGTGTACGCCCCGGAGCCGTCCTTTTTGTTGTTCGTCTCATTAATGGTGTTGCACTTTGCAACACGTTATTTAACAACAGAAGCTCGGCCAATTTCTCCCGAGTCATCTCCGCGGCCTCCAATGTATTAGTGCGGCGCTCTCAGGCCTCGGTGGAGCGGCGCTGTGAGGCGGTGTGGGAGGCTGGCTCGATCGGGTCTGATCGGGTCTGCTCCCCGTAGGTGGCGGCGTGTAAACAGTCATTTCGATGGCAGGGATCGTCATCGAGATCTCGTCCAGAGGCCTGTCAACAGCTTAACTGGATGGTCTATATATCCTGTCAGGTGAAGGATGAATCCCCATCCTCAAACGCGCAGAGGACGAGACAGTGCAGCGTAAGTCATCATAGTTAGGCCAGGGGAGGACATGTTGGTGTGGAGGAGCATTCCTCTGTGACTGATATGGAGCATAAGCAGTGGCAAACATCCCCCCTCCCACTCTCCTTGATGTCTCGCACTGCATGCTAGTCATATTTCGCGATATGTCAAGAACCGGAATCCCAGATTTTTCAGATTCTAATCAGGCCTATCATCGAAACATTTTCAGTATAAGCTGGACAGCGTAATTAGATTTGGTAGCCCCCCCCCCCCCCAAAATGCGTTCTGCCATCTGCTTTCATTTAGAAACGAGACTGTAACAGAAAACATTCCTCTGCGGGAAACGCCGTAGCTCTTGCTTGGCAAGGTCTGATCAAAACCTGGTCGTGATTTATTGGAGGAGTTTGACAGCTCTGAGGCGTCACTCGGTGTGCGCGCCGCTGTACAGAAGTCATCAGACGGCGTGTGGGACAGGTCACACGTCTAAGCTCACCTTCAAACACACGTGTAGGGTGTTGAGGCTGATCATTGCCAGCTGAATACCTGCTGTACGTAAAAAAAAGAAGGAGCATTTTAGATATTTGCATCACGTCAAATGAATACAAGCTGAATTGTAGAGTTCCTGGGGTTTTTAGATCTTTGAGACCATGTGTGGTCATTCCCCCCCCCCCCCCTGATTGTTTAGGATCTTAAAATCCCCCCCTTGTTGCTCTTGGCCCGACGCTTGTTCACACATCTGTTTCTCCCCTCGGGGGGCCGCGGCGTGGTCACGCTTCGGCCGCGCTGCGCCTTCGCTATGGTTAAGAGACGTGGCGATGCGTGAACCGCAGGCGGTTGTGGTCTCCCTGCCCCGCGAAGACGTCGGCCCGGATGAAAAAGAGAACAACGTTTGCGTCGCTGGGTGAAAGGCGCTTCTCGACGAGTGTTCGTCCACCTGTCGGCCCCGCTTGTTTACCGCGGCTGTGGCGCCCCGTCGCGCAAGTCTCCTCGCGTTACCGGGACGCTCGCGGTCATTGACCTCCCCGTTCCGTTGAGCGCGGGCCGAAATGTTTCTTTTGTGGGGAAACGTGAGCGTTAGTGATTCCACATCTTAATCTCGGCTGGCCCACACCGGCTAATTTTTATGCGCGGTCCCTGGACGGAATATAACATTTCACCACTTCCACGTGTAAAAAAACACATGAAAACCACGAAACCTCAAGTGGGCTACCATATGTAACATAGCACAGATCGGTTACTTTACCTGCGTGCATATGAAAGCAATAAAAGAAAGAAAACTGATACTATAACTGCCTGACATAAGGATGTAATAGGCACCTTGACACAGCCACCTTATTTCATATAATGTGTTTATGGTCACGAACATTAAGTCTTTCACGTAATGAATGAGAGCCATTGGAATAATTGAGATGCATCATCTGGGAATCGTGAGTGCATGAGTTTTTCAGTCCATTCATCTTGTCTGATTATCTTCACAGTTGCAGCAGTTCTTATAAGATCTCCCTCAGGGTCTCTCTCCTCACAGACATGCCCAGACCAGCACCCCAGGGGCGCATCCTGGGGGGGTCATCCTGGGCAAACCACCACAGCTAGCTCCTCTCTATGCAGAGGAGCAACAGCTCTACCTTGAGCCCCTCCTGGATGTCTGAGCTCTTCGCCTCATCACCTCTAAGGCTGGGCCCAGCCAGCATGAGACAAAAGCTCCTGTATCCACGATCTCATACTGTATTCTTGGTCCCTACCCACAGCTCATGACCATAGGGGAGGGTGTGAACACAGACAGACCAATAAATCAAGGGCTTTGCCTCTCTCTTCACCACCATGGACTAGAATAGCCCCGTTCTCCCTGTCTATCTCCAGCTCTGTTCACCCCCCCCCCCCCCACTCATAAACAAGTCTCCAAAGATACTTGGGGGAACTCCTCCACTTGGAGGAGGAGAAGGAGTGGACACTCCACCCTTTCCCTGCTGAGGATCATGGCCGCAGACTCTGGGATGCTGATTCTCATCCAGGCCGCTTCACATTCTCCTGCAAACAAAATCCTTTGTTTAGGAGGGATTGGGGAATTTAGGAGGAATCTGAGAGGAAAGCTGGTTTATATCTATTCGGGAGACTGTAGTGGCTGAGATATTACACACTACAGGTGCCGTATACACACATTAGCTTAAGAGTCGGTATGATTCATTTTCCGAAGATCACGAATGTCTGCCGTGAAATTTCTGGCACAACCTCCAAGATGCATAGAGCCGTCTCTAGAGCCGCTTCTAGAGCCATGCCAGTAGCAAGACTTCATCCATGGGATGTGCAAGCAAGAATCCGGCACATGTATCCTGATTTTCCAAAGGTGAAAAGTGCATGAGACCTTTTCAACACAGAGAGGCCTCAGCCACGGCTCGCACGTTTCTAACACCTCATTCACTGCTCCCGAGTGAGCTGATAAGCCGTCTCTCGTCCCTCAGTAAATGAAGTGTATTGATTTCTCTCTCATGTACCGTCTCCAAAGCCCCGGCTTCAACTGCCGTCAAATCGTTTGCAGTTAAACCGATTGATTGAGAGCCCTCTTTAGATTTACAGCACTTTCTCATGGTACGTCATGTTTGCTGCTGAAGCAAGAATGTTGTCGGACGGACAGCTCTGCAACCAGTCAAAGACAATCTACTTCTTTCATTGTGCACCTATTCACATTGAATAATTTGTTTCGCAGCAGAGTTTTCCACTCCGATCACGTAATACGCGGTTAAATCTGTGAATCAAAGCAAAAGAATCTAATTAATAATATTCCTCTAAGAGTCTTTACACATGTCCCGGAGGTGAATGTTGTACTCCTTCACAGTAACCTCAGAGTTTCCAGGGCACTGGTAATATTTGGCCTGAATCCAGCCGAATGGTTTGAGTTAGAAATGCATGGAAGGGCTGACGGTGGTTTTCAGTAACTGGCCACAGACAGCCGTGCTTAGTGCAATTTCCTGAGATGTCAGTATCGGAGACATCACACACACACACACACACACACACACACATCTGCACTTGTCACTTGTCTCTTTTTTTTCAAGTATTTGAAAGTTTATATACATGAAAATTTGACTCCCTTAACTCAAAATGCGGCATGAAAGCAGATTTCATTAGACACTGCTTCACTTTTTACGACACGTGGTCGGAGTCAAATCCGATTTGCCTAAGCCTGGTACACCACTGAGGATACACAACTGAGAGAGGGAGAGAGAGAGACAGAGAGAGAGAGAGAGAGAGAGCGGAGGGTCGAGCTGCCTCTTTTGTAACCGACTGGTAGTTTCTCAGCTCCAGCTGCCCGCCCAGGGCAGAGCAGGGCTGCGGCGCCGCCTGTGCCCCGACTCTCTCGCCGAAAAACTGACAGTTTTGTTGGATCATGTTGCGGATGCCGGCGCAGTGGGGGTGCTGTGCAAACCTCACGTTTCACACCAGCCACGTTCACTCCTCCTCGCTCACTATCTAGGGAATTCTGTGGAGAGGGCTACAACACCGAGCTTCCAGGGACGACTCCGGACACCACTCCATCACTCACACCACGTCACGTGATTGCTGCCAAATTAGCGACGACTGGTGGGCTTTCAAAACAAGTACAGAGGTGTATTTTTGTGATAAATCCATATTATGTCCGGCCTATTTTCCCACATTTCTAAAAACAAGCTCTTAATGTCGCTCGAGACTTTCATTTCACACATTCGTCTGCCGGACGGCATCAGGCAACGGTATGTGGGGCACTGCCTTGAGTGTCTCACGGTGAGACATTATTGCAGTTATTTATCAAGCCAGTGTGCGACCGGGTGCGAATCCAGGTGCAAGAATCGCACTGAGGAAGCAGCACACAGCTATGTGAGTCTCAGCAGATTTGCAGTGGGCGTGCACAAGAGCTGACCTGGCTTGCCATTTGGTTGCATCGCACGCTCGCATCCAAAGAGGGAAAATGTACGATTTTGCAGGAAAATACGCCTGATAAGCAAAGGCCCGTGAATCAAAAACAAGACGGTATGTTTCGTGGGTCGTGCCGTGAGTGTACTGTAAAAGCGAAGGTGGAGCGAGGAGACGGTTGGCTTCGCCTAAAACCGCATTAGCCAGGGCTTTCCCGTCCCTGTTGTCACAAGAGATGGAGCGAAAACAAGACGGGCTGGAGAATCAAAAGCCGAGCTCGGAGCTGATGGCGTTAAATTGAGCGACGTGTTTGCACAGTTTCCCCGAGGCAGGCCGCTTGTTTTGTTACCGTGAGGGACCTTACCGAGGGGTAAGAAAACCGTGCGACCGTCACGGGCCATGAACGCAGAGCTCCAGTCATTAACCAATGGGCTGTATTAATGTACCATGCTGGCGATCGAATGGGCCTCCATTATTTCTCTAGGCGGCACAGAAAGAAACAGAAATGCACAAGAAAAATTGTTTGAATGTGGCAAGAGAAGGGTTTTTGGATGGCTCCCGTGCACAAGGTCAACTAGAGGTTTCCTATTAGGCACTACAAGCGATATCCTGTGTCTCAATCTGGTCTCCCTTCATTCTTCTAATACCGTGACTTTGTAATGTAATTTTATTTCCCAGTTGCTTTGTTTGTGGCTCCCCGTGTCCCATTTACCACATTATCATTTACATGTGCATCGGGACTCTTGGTCCCGGGGCCATAGCATCGTCACATGCGCGGCTTTGTTTGCCTGTTTGGTCTCGGGCCGTTGTGGTTTTACGGATTCCAGCGGCTCGACGTTGCCGTGTTCCTGCTCGTTGTCGGGTTATTGTTTTCTTACTTGTCATCCAAAACAGTTTTATAATGCGATTTCAATATTGTGCGTCTGGCAGCTTGTCTTGGAGTTCCTCCGTCTCTTTCTGGCCAAAAGTGGATCAGCACAGCTTGTAAATATCCTGTCCGTCCAAGTGATTCCTCAAACGTGTCTGAGAATCAGACGTAAGAGAGACGGGTCTCGGCGAGGAGCGGGTTGTATCGCAATAATTGCTTTTTGCCTGTTTATCAGAGTCCGTACGTGTTATTGTGGCTTATGTGCGTCATTTGAAGAACATGCTCTGAAATATTAAACAGAATGTGTTTGTGTTGTTCGAAGTATTGTGCCAGTAACAACGCTCCCGGTCCAGTCTTCTTGTAAATGTCAGTAAAGCTCTTAAACAGCTGAGGACCTACAAGTCCTTAACTTTGTCCCACCGATTTATACTGTGTGTGTGTGTGTTCTTTTTGGGGGGGGGTTGTAATGCTACTGAAGTGTTGTCTGCAAAGGCCTTCCAGACAGATATTAGCTGGTGGAAAAACACATTACTCCAGCACATATTTACCTTTTATGGCATCTCCAAACAAGCGTCTGTAATCACATTGTAATTGCCGGCATAATCCGGCATGCACCGGAGCTAAAGTAACACATTTCTAAAGAGGAATGCAAGAACATTAGGAATCACAGCTAAAAGTCTGCCAGAATAGAGAAAATTATGGCCCGCAACAATCCCTGAAGTCTTTCTCCTTCCTTTTCGGAGTATTTTTAGCGGACCGAGTGACCTTTCCAGCAGTTTTTTTTTTCAGTCTGGAGGTTTGGAAAACACAAAGGTATCCAGGCGTTCTGAAGATGAACTGTCTGTTCTCCGTTTTTTAACGTGTTCCTATAAACCTGTGCTCCCTCGGGGGTTGTTTTTTGGTGATATGTCACCAGCACAAGCAACTGTCCTTCTTAATAAGCCGTGGTTTTGTCTTGATCCTGAACAGCTAATGTGTTGCTTCACTCTATCTCCTGTTTGTCATGACAACCAGCCCGTGCTTGCAAGAAATAGGACACATTTTGACATGCTGGAGTTTTATTTCCAAATGACATAATGGGACTCTCCAGAAATAATGTCCAAACCAAAGAGGCCTTACAAACTGCAGTGCAGACTTTTGTTCATTTGTTTATATTAAACTTTGGAAGGCCTGAAGCCACAGAAAGGGAGTCTAATGTCTTTATCTCTGTGGATTTCCTGAGGCATTGAAAGGGGACGGATCACTATGTTTGATCTAAACTCTCACTTTTATGCTGCCAGTATTGAACTTTGTGATTCCAGACAGTTTTTTTTCTACTGTGGCACTGTAACAGTCATCAATTACAGTCTGTTTAACTTCTGGTCCGGTTTAGCTAACACCTTGCAAAACAAAGCAGGATTCTCATCACATCCCAACTCTCACAGCACCAGTGCTCATTGCTCTTATTGTCCACTGTGACAAAGTTGATTGGTGAACGGTGAAGGTCTCCAATCCAAACCCTGGCTGGACTGAATTACTCCCCATGAGTAGTTTTTTCTCCAGGTACTCTTCTTTCCTCCCAAACTCCAGAAGCGTTTCAGTTCAAGAGTCTAAGTAGGTGAAAGGTGTTTGTGTTCCCTGAGATGAGCTGTCGACCTCTCCAGGGTGTATTCCTGCTTCTCACCAAACACTCAATAATATTTAACATATTAATATTGCAAAATGCAAATACAATATTGTCCACGTAGAGTTTTTCCAGCTAAGCGTGCATGTACAGACTGCTCAACCTATCACTAATGTCCATTTTACACTTTCCCTAAACGTGCAGCCAAGGCCAACCAATCACAAACCTCCCCCTGAGCGAGGGTGACATGTTGCTGGTACGCACGCTGCAAGTGGAGAAACAGAAAGATGGAGAAACACTTGGTGGTGAAAATTTTGAGACATTCTGGGCTCAGGAAGGAGATTTTCCAAAAGAGCAGGGTGAGTGGTTGTGACGTACGGTCAAAACAACAAAATGTTTGATTCTCTCTTTTGTTTAGTGGTGTCTTTATGCCACTGTTAGTGTTGACCGTGGTTGGTTTGTTTTGATTCATAAAACTGCACTGTCCGTTTGCTTTGGTACTTTTATGCCGTAGTGGTGGTAGTAGTAGTGGTATCCTATATGGAGGTATGTGGAATGAATAAAGATAAAGATATACCATCTTGTCCATGTCATCCAACCCTACTCCCACTCTGGGGAACGCTATGATAAGCAGACCCCCTGCGACACCGAAGGCGCGTTAAGAAAGTGAGGGAGTGCTTTTGTGGAACGCTAAGAGGATGGGGAGATATTTCCCTTTCTTGCCGAAGACGTGCTTAAAACTCATGACAAAACCGGGACATTACAGGAAGGCCTTCCTCGAGATTACGGAGACAGTTAGTAGATAATGTGTATCTAGAGCACACGCAGCAGTAACAGCAACAGCTGCTGAACTGTAACTTTGCCATATCAATAAATATCTCTGGCTTAAAAATAGTGAGGGGGGTGGAAGGAAACAAATTCCAGTAAGTCCACTTTTTTTCTTACTCTGTGTTTACCATCCTTACAGGAAAAGCATTCATATTTAGTGAGCAATCCGTGACGTTTGGGTTGAGCTGAGCGTAAAAACAGCAAAGACACAACTTTAATTTCTAATCACAACCGCATCACGTCCCTGAGTCACTGCCCCCCCTGTGTATTTTCACATCCACTGACTAAGCTGCTCAGGTTTTTACGAAAGAGGTGATCCGTCTCCCTGCTCTGGATTCCTTCAAGATAAGCTTTAACCAAGACCTGTCAATGATAACAGAAAAATAATCCCTCCAAGTGTTGCTTCAGACCTATAATTTCAAGGGCTTTTTGACAGGCGTGAGCAGTGACACATGTGAGGTGACACGTGAGGGCAACGCTTGCAGAGGGGAGTGGGAATGAGCCTGCTGCGGAGATCTAGTTAAGACGCGGCTTAGAGAGGTCTTCATTTTGCGAAAGAAGAAAGCGTGAGGCGCGCACTGTCTGCGCGTGAAAAGATGAACAGGTGTCCTGTGAAGAAGAACGTGGTGTGGGGTGTCCGTGGCGGGGCTGGGGATTTGAACTTGGCAGATAGAGCTGCGCCCAGATTATCCAGACTGCATCTGGAGGAGATAAAAGAACTGGAGGCCGGAGGGAAGTGCTGCGGTTTTCAGCACAGGCTGGACTCCGAAAAATCTGGGCACGGTTGTTGTTGATGAGGAAATGTCTGAGCAGATGGTTTCTGTGTCAACAAGCGCGGCGCGTTGCTCCCTCTGTTGTTATGTCCCGCACACGGCCGCCGTCGTGTCAGGGATGACACCTGCAGGGGGCTGCCGTGTCCCCTCGTTCCGATCGAGTCTTCCCACTGATGCACGATCGAGAGGAGAGGTGATTATCATCCGCGCGGACGTCATCTATATCGTATAATGATCGATGAAGGTAGATGCTGTCACATTGATCTTGATATTTTGATAGATGCATGGTAAAGAGTTAGCCGGCGGCTAGGCAGCTAGTTGTCTTTCGCGGTCCCCTCTCGGCCCGCACCGCCGTGAGCTGGATGTCGTGTCCTCTCCGCTTCGACAACATCCTCTGTCGGCCGGAACGCAGACATGTTGTATACCACTGGCAGCCATGCCGGACAAATAAGCCTCCGCTGAGCAGGCTGCACGTGTTGTCTCACGGCTGCATGTTTACTTGTGACAGCCTTTAGCTCCGTCATCGCACGCTTCATCACAAGGCAGAGCCAGACCTGGCTGGTCCGCCGTGTTAGTTCAGGGGAGGTCCAGTGTTTATAAGGTAATCGGAGCGCTCGGGGTTCAGCCGGGGTAGCCGAGGTCGGGCTAATCTACGTCTGCGTTTTTGGTTGGCGGGGGGGGGGGGCTGTAAAGTGATACGGGGTCGCTGGCAAAACGAAATAACCTTTGAATGAAAAAAAAGAAAAAAATGGACAGGTGGCAAAACAATCCCCGATGTCCCGCTCTCGCCACCCAACAAGTGCGGCACTGGCAGTACGTAGCACGCCGCAAGTCAGATTAGCAGACCACTGGTGTGTGTGTGCGTGTGGACGGCTATGTGACCTGCTGCGCTCATTGATATTCCTGTGGAGGAGTGTTTGTCTCTCCCTCTTGTTCTCCGAGTCATGCATACGGATGAAATCCACACGTGTTTTACATCTGTCGAGCGCTTGCCCTGAATTGTATTCTTATTCAGTTGTGTTGAAGGGCGCCAAGGGTTTCACCTCCAATTATTCACGCTTGATGTCTTCGGACGGTAATGTGTGCCGTAACAACGAGGAAACATTCGCATGCTCGTGCTTGCCTACGTTACCACCGGGCTCTGTGGGTACCTGGCCGCACAGGGTGAGGGATTACCCTGACCCCCTATTTCTGTCGACCATCGTAGCCTGTGGGGTGAACGATGACCACTTTGATCCACGCCTGTTTTCTGCCCTCGGCTCAGGTCAGTTTATCTCATGCAGTAGTAAATAACGTAGACTGAGACATTGTATCAGTGACCCACTACTGCTTGAGATCTCAAATGACTGCTTCCTATGTTATCTCCATCCATTTTGATGGATGAAAGATGAGGAGAAACATCCTCCACATGAGCACAAAAGACCATCAAGTAAGAGCAGCCAAAAGAAGATTATACATAAAAGATATGGGATATATGTTTTGGATCTGAGCAGCAGATTGACTGACAAAGATTTTTTTAAGGCTCAGACAGCCTTTTTAAACACAGGCGAAGGCACTTGAGTTACATCTTTGATTCAAGCGCCTGCATCCGTAGGAGCTGTTACCTCAGAGTTTACACAAGCGTTCGCTTGGCTCTCACCATGGGAAAACATTGCAATTTCACCCCCGAGCAACGTACCGAACTCGGCTTTCAGGAAAGGTGTGTTCCCGATCCGACACGCCGATTGCAGCACTGCCGCGACATGTCGTTTGATGGGAATCTTTCCGAGGGGGAGAAATGGCCTGACAACGCTCTGAATGTCCTTGCACCCTGACACCGTTCCAACGCTTTCCACCTGGGTTTTAGACTTTACCGCGCGTCTATATTACGTTGAGCTGTGCTTGCGGTATGTGATGGGAACGCTGTTTTCATGCATCAGCGGCTTATCTGTTGAAACCCATCTAAGGCCTGACAGATTGTCCTCCCCCAAACACTGAATCACTGGGTGCGTTTGGGGATACTTCATTGCTCTGGTGCATTGACCCTCAGCCCCGTATCGGTCACCCGGAGTCTCCCCGTGTTGTTTTAACTCGTGGACAGGTCGTATCGTGGCCATCTTTGCTCTGGGTGTCTGCCTCTCCCTGGCCTGCCTGTTTTCATGCCCATGTCAAAATAAGGAGGAAAAAGGCTTATTAGAGGGACATTATAAGAAGTCAACAGGTTAAATTAAATCAGCCCGTGCAAATGGAAAATGGCAGACAGCGCTGTCATCGTGCCGTAAAAGCACTTTAATCTGCAAAGTAACCAAATATCGCAGAACTCAGACTTGCTTATTTGATAATGTAATGGGAGAGAGCGAAGTATTGTCGGGCTAATGAGCGCCTCCTCGAATGATTTAATAAAGATGCGGCCGAGTAAAAGCGAACTTCAGCAACACAGATATGGATCCGGTTTCCATGGGACGCCGCCGCCTCCCTCTTGATCTTCCGCGGACGAACCTCGATGTTTGTTTTCTCACGAGTGTTCGGCTAGCTGCGCTTATTTTGCTAAGCTGGCTATTTGCTATAAGTGCCTCCCGTCCTCATGGGGACGTCGTTGTGACGTGAAATGTCGGGTCACGCAGGAAACCGTCCGCAGCGCCGCTCGCTCGGGGTGTCCAGGCCGAGTCCTCTCCCACCCGCAAACGGCTCCGCGGGCGCCAAAGTGTCACTGGCTCGACACAAATTGAAAGGCCGTGATGTGAACGACTTTCTCTCCGGAGAGGGCCTCCTCACGGGCTGTTGTTTCTCTTTTTACCTGAAGAGTCTCAAGAGTCACACGAGAACAAGAGCAAAGTGTATATTTTTTTTCGTTTCAAAGAACGGAAAAACATAACATAACATAACATAACATAAACATATAACGTTGTGAAAAAACATGAAAACATAAACATTCGTTCCTCACGTTTAGCCATACGCTCATGCCGATGTACTGTGTGTGCCCCGGTGTTCGTATTAATGTAGTGCTGTGGTTGCTGCATGTTTTTATGGACCTGCAGCATCTCCTGAAGCTAAGCAGCTGTGACGTAGCGTCGTCCGATGAGTGCTGGGTCGCTCTTCGTCTGCTGAAGGCAACGGGAGATAGAGGTGAGAGAAGCCAGTCAGCCTCTCTTCCCTCTTCCAGTCAGTCGCCCTGCGTCCTCCTGAAAATGCTCCTTGTTTCCAGATAGAGAGAGAGAGATGTGCCCGCTCTGTTAGCGACAGAGACGGAGCGCTGAGTGTCAGCCCCTACTGACTGGCGGGCGGCTTGACGGCGCTTGAAATGAGACTGTCCCAGGTTGATATGATCTAGAGTGGGCTTCGAGCGAGCAGGGGAGAGCTCTGGTGGCCCCCCTTTAGGTCGAAAGTATCCCGCTGTGCGGATTAATCAGCACTTGGCCGATCTGCAGGTCCTGTACCCACGTAAGTGACTGTGAAAGCAGTCAGAGCGCAGTGGTGCAGAGTCGGTGATCTGCATTGCGTTTCTGTGAAGGTCCCGCACAATACCATGCCTTTTGTGGATGGCTCGTTTGATTCACAAATACAAAGCCAGGCAGAAACTGGAAAATCCTCATGTAATAAGGAGCGAGGGGCGCTGCGATACGTCTCTTCCCTGTTCCAAGTGTCCGCCGAGCTCCGAGATCAATCTCGAATCGAAGCCATCGTGTCCGCACCGCGTTTCCATGACGTCATGGTGCGATTTGATTTCCTTTTTTTTTTTTTTTTTACCACCTCCTCTTTCAGAGTTGCACACCTGGTAGCGCTTTTCGTTCAGTCTGAGAGCAAGGCGAAGTGGTGATCGAAACTGTTCCAACAAGGCATTATCGCTGCGGTTGTCAATAAAACTGAACACAGATGAAAGTGGAAACTAGTCAGCAGAGGAGGCTTTAAAGGAACGGTTTGGTGCTTTCCACTCTCCTACCAAGGTTTCTCTTTCACTTGCAAATTGTATAACTTAACAGGTGAGATAATCCGGATCAGATCGGGGTTCCCACAGATCCTGTAATTACTTAATAAGGCGTCCTTGAAGGATCCTGGAAAAGTGACTTCAAGTCGAGTGGGAACCCTGATGACGTACCAGACAGAATACATGGAGATGCGTGGGGATTCAGCGCGGAGATTTCGTCAGCCCGATGGGAGGTTTCAATCAGAATTCATAGGAGTGTCATCAAACATGAACAAACATGCAACAGCAAGCCAGATACAGCAATGAGACCTGCAGATGGCAGTCTGTGTGTGTGTGTGTGTGTGTGTGTGTGTGTGTGTGTGTGTGTGTGTGTGTGTGTGTGTGTGTGTGTGTGTGTGTGTGTGTGTGTGTGTGTGTGTGTGTGTGTGTGTGTGTGTGTGTGTGTGTGTGTGTGTGTGTGTGTGTGTGTGTGTGTGTGAGGAGTCTGGCCCACATTCACAAAGATGTTTCCCACATTACAGATACAGTTGTGAAAAAAAAAAGGAAAAAAACTAACAGGCTGATTCACAGGACCGCAGCCATAATTCTCCAGACACTAACTCATGCTATATGTCAAACGTAAGCTCCATTATATGGAAATATGAGCGCCGTTATGTGATCGTGTTGTGTATCTTGGATGCATCTCTCATTTGATGTTTTACAGGAAGAAGTGTTGCAAGGGCTTCAAGTTTGTGCTGGGCCAGTGCATTCCTGAAGGTACTGTAGGAAGAAAAAAAAGCATCTGGACGCCTGCCTTGGTTATTTGTAATTGTTTTGGATTCCTCTCCCGTTATGTCCTGTAAGGTTTTTCTTCTCTTTTTTTTCTAAAGTCCTCTCACACTTTTCTCCTCGCTCGCTCATTTTTCAACCCCTCTTGAATGTGCGATAACCCCGCGCGGGCGCGCTGCCCCGCGCTTGTCGACGGGGGGGGGGGATAAAGAAAGTGAAACTCCTCTTCTCCTCCGCGCAGACTACGACGTGTGCACCGGCGCCCCCTGTGAGCAGCAGTGCACGGACCACTTCGGCCGAGTGGTCTGCACCTGCTACCCCGGGTACCGCTACGACCGCGAGCGCCACCGGAGCCGGGAGAAACCATACTGTTTGGGTGAGGCCCTTCACCGTGGGCGCAGCGCCCCCATGCTTCACATAAGTGAGCCAGACAGAGTCAGACTTGTTCCTCTCCCTTCTTTAAAATGTCTCGGGTGAAACATCCCGACTTACAGCTGCGTCTCCGCACAGTGTCGGGCATGTGAGATCTGAGCTCAGGCCACTCTTCAAAAGTCTTGCCCCCATTCCCACTTTGCAGAGTGTAAAAGTGTCCAACAAGTCCAACTTTATTTGCTCATTTTGAAACATTTGCCGGGCGTCCCGCATCGCAGTGAAATGGTACAGTGGAGGGAGTGAACCTCACGAAGATGAGTGATCATCTTCGTTTCGTTTTTGTTTACCGTCCATGCTCATGAGCCATTCGTTATTGTTGGATTACGTTTACTTTTTATGTATTCTGTGGTACCGTTTACATCAAGCTGTTTACCCTATGTGACAGTTAAGTCCATTTAACTAGGGATGGGCCGGACCGCACTTTTTAGCCCCAAATCTGTCAAGTCTGCCAATACAGATCTGATTCATCTCCAAATTCAATACAATACATTATTGCTAGTATTCTGTTTAACTTGACACACGGTTGAAATAAAACAAGCAGCACTTTCAAAAAATAAGCACAAGTGCTTTGAATTTAAAAGCTTTCCAAATGAATTTACTTATGTTGCATTTCGTATGAATCTGGTGGCAGTGACAGCTGTTAACGTGCTCCGTATTCCTGAATAGCAAAGACTGTTGTCCGTAAAATCGAAGCTGTACCAAGAGAGCAGGTCAGGTATCTGAATAAGCTGCAAAACCTTGAAGGGAAGTACAAAAAGGTATTAGAAAAGTTAAGAACAATAATCTGTCTGATATCCTGCCTAGACATTTACTTGAAAATCGTCCCAGATACTGGGTCGGATCGGCCCCATCCCTAGGTTTAACATGTCTTTTATAAATATATATATATATATATATATATATATATATATATATATATATATATATATATATATATATATATATATATATGTGCATATGTTGTTGCATTTGTGTGTGCGTGACTCATTTTCATTGACGCTGTCTTTAATGTGCTTGCTGTCCCTGTCCCTGTCTCTGCCTGTGGCCGTGTTGCGTAGACATAGACGAATGTGCAGACAAAAACGTGACTGCATGTTCTCAGATCTGTGTCAATTCTGTGGGGAGCTACAGGTGTGAGTGTGAGAAAGGCTACTTCCTGGAGGAGGACGGCCAAACATGCACCAAAGGGGAGAGAGGTGAGAGCTTTTATTTTCGCCCCCGACGTTTTCTCCCCCGCGTTCAAGGGCACGTCCGACTGAGATGTGGGGCTGACCACACGCTGTTATTCGGTGTGTGTGTGTGTGTGTGAAATAGAGAATGAAAGCGATGGGGGTAATGGCAAAACATAGGCAGCTGGAAGTCATTACACGTCCCAGCTCCTTGTGCATGTCAGAACAGTTCTGTCTCTCAAACACGCCGTTGCCCCGTGACTCCCGGTCTTTCCTGATTTTCCCCGACGCATTTCAAGGGGAATATCGCAAATGATTCGGGCAATTTGGAAAAAAAGAGGCTTTGTTTTTGCCCTTTGCCGGTGAGGCGGGCAGGGTCCGTGGATCTGCCTCCCGTGAGTTCACCTCCCGTGGCCTTTCGGGAGAAGCTGGCGAGGGCGGGAGGCTGTGGTTCACCAGAGTCCCGCTGCTGCTTTATGTCCCGCCGCTTTGTCGCGTAGCGGGGGGAGAACGGCGTCCAGACACTTTCACTCGTCCATGAAATATATGCGTTCTGTAAGTGGGGCCCATTTTACCAAACCAGGAGACCTGGTGAGGTCAGAGCTTTTTATGTCATTTTTCTTTTTCTCTCTTTTTTTGTTCACGGTCATACAATGTTATTGCTCAGACTTTTCATCATGTTTTCATAAAAAAAAGGTGGTTAATCATTGAATAAACCTTTTTGCCGCTCCATTTTTTTTCTTTCCTTCCCTTAAAATGTGGGATCGCAGTGAGTTGTTTTGCACTGAGTGGAGCCGCTGGTTCTGCACCTTTCAGACTGGAGGCTCTGACACATTTACTAGACCGCCCTCCCGTCTGAGCTCAGGACTTCAGACGAGCCACATCACGGCATCACAGAGCGATGCTGGACTGTACGAAGCAGCCCTCTTTCACAACCTCAGTCAGACGTCGTAGGAATCGGACGTCTTGGTCTGAAGCAAACATGATTCTTTTCGTTGCGATGCTGCAGAAGTAGCGTCATCAGCACCAGTCTCACACTCACAAATAGGGACTTTTTAGAGTCTCCAATTTTTCTTTTTCATGCATTTTTTGGACTGGACCAATGCAGATATGGGGAGAACATGCGAACTAGACCCAGGAAGACTTCTATACAGCTAAATGCACCACTGGTGCCCGAAATCTCAGGAATGTTGGCATGTCTTCTCCTAAATGCAAACCTGTACAGTTTATTTCAAATGCGTTGTATTCCCAAACCATACTGAGTAAATAAGGTCATGTCGTGTTTTTGTCCAGCCTCTCTGACAGTAAACTTTTCTCCCTCCCAGCAATGCATGTCTTTGACAACTCTGACAGTGTAATGGACACTGGGTCGTGCTCAGCCACGTGTAACGATTTCCTCCAGATCAAGATGTCGGTCCTGCAGCTTAAACAGAAGGTAAGGGTCAAACACAGTAAAACCCCCCCCCCCCAGTCTCACTGACAAAAATTCAGCCCTCAGTCGCATCGGGTGATATTTGATTTTCTTCACACGTCTTTAAAAAAAGAAAAACAGGATTTTAGGCGCTCCGTAGAATCCGCACAACTCACCTGCAGCTGAAACCGTAATCCTGCAGACTTGCAGTTTCTCCGGCTCCTACGAGCCTCGAACTTACTGATGGGGGCCTTTGATTGAAGCGAATATAAATATCTGCAGAGCTGCTCCGTTTCCTTAGCGCCACATCTGAGATATGCCGCCTTATCTCCGAGGAGCCTCTAACTGACAGCGTCTCGGGAAGCTCTTTTGCACCTACTTCGAGATTTATTGCGGCACTTCATTCCGTCTGAGAAAACGCTTCTATTAACTGCGGCCGATGCGCCCGCCTCCGTTAAGTGGGAATTGCCGGGTAATTTGAGTGAAACTCAACGGGCGGGTTTACATTTCCATCTGTGTAATCACAGGCTTCTGAGCCCATCCGAGCACGGGTCTGTCAACAGCAGCGCTCGGCACCCTCCACTCTAACGTATCACATATTGCTTCCAGCTGTGTGGTCTCTGCGCTCCAGCCGCTACGCGCAGTATGGTTCCATAGTATTGCTGTTTTAAGAAGGCAAAATGACACGTTGCACGCATATGTGCGTGTAGTCTCATTCATTCATATAGGAGCATTCGGATCGCACAGCGGTTCACACACCTGTGCCAGAGGCCGCGGGCCGCCGTCTGGCATATCGCTGGCCGTTGAGCAAGCGACCTGCACGTGTGCATGCGTATGTGGACATATGCTTTTACGTCTGCGCGCATGAATTCTGATTTGTAGGCCTCTTGCAGGATAGCGAGGCCTTTGACATGTTCCCCCGTGGGAGCGTCAGATACACTCGATGTTACACAGAGATCAAAGATAACTTTTCCTAAGGATGCCACTTAGCATCCCGAGCAGGAACTCTCCTGGTCCTTTCTGAATTATGCAGAGGGGTTGCCTGGCCCTCCATCTGTCTGGGTTACAGCCCGTAGCCTGGTGCAGATGGAAGATCAGCTTTCATCTCAGATCGGGGATATGATTTTAGCATAATTTTACTTGAAGTTGGCCCTTCAATGTGTAATTTACATGTCCTGTTTGACAGCACTGTTTTTTTTAACAATCATTGTTGCTTAAAAAAAACACTTTGTGGATGACAGCCAACTGTCGAAATTATGCAGGTTAGACGTTTCGGGCATTTAGATGTTTGACATCACCTCCAATATAAAAGGAAAATCATTAGCCGGCGAGAGAACAGGCGTTTTTGTTGGCCATGTTTTCTATTTGGTATATGGTTCATTCATGCCTGTAGTTGGCTTCTCATTGACCTGTTCATCCAGTCGTCATTCTCTAATTGAAGGTGGCCATGCTGTCAAACAGTGCTGACGTGCCCGAGCAGATGACCAGTGAGAAGATCCTGACATCGCCTGTGTTTTTACCAGGGCCTCCCGGTCTCCCTGGTCCACCAGGTAAACACATGACACTTCAGGTTTTCAAGGCTTTCAATCCGGCAGTGATGATTCCTTCCTACCAGGACCTACCAGACCCTGGTCTCCATGTGTCGGACCATTTCCGACCCCTTTTGACGAGCCTGTATTGTTTTAGGAGTCCCAGGACCAAATGGGCCCCCGGGACCAACAGGGCTGTTGGGGCCTCCGGGGCCTCCAGGTCCCAGGGGCCTGATGGGACCCATTGGTCCCACACCAGACCTGTCCCACATCAAACGAGGCCCTCGAGGACCTGTGGTTCGTACACTTTTCCATTTTTTTTCCCCACTTTTTACAACCAATTTAATCTGTCATTTTCCTGCTGCAGCCTGGTATAGATTAGGCTTCTGAATCAGCAAGTATGAGTCCGTGTGTGTTCTAACCATACGTAATACTTGGATACAGTACAGAAGCCTCCTTACGTCCATCCTCTCCTTTGTTTTTTTTTTTATTGGGTCGGTTCCACACTTCTGTTTTTCGTTACGCAGCAGAATTACTTAATACAACGAATGTCAGCACTGGCTGCAGTTGGACCTGGAAGAGCTCTTTGTACTTAAGACAGTATGGCATATATGATTGTAATGGGATTCAGGTTTTTGCTCCCCAAAATTAGGGGATAATTTAGTAATCCTGTATCACAAGAGGCACCCCAGGAGAGCTATGATTGATTGATTGATCAAGAGAGCAACCAAGTGTCTCTGGAAAACTCAAAAACCATGACATCCGGCCCTCTTAAAGAAACACACACACACATAAAAAAAAAAGATGACACATAGTTACAGCAATAACAACAGAAGAAGGCCGAGTCAGTTTACAGCTTTAGATGTTTTCTTTGGCCGGCTGTGTTTCTGAGCCGCGCTCGGTCTTGCTTGCAAGTGTGAACCCTCCGTGTTAATGTGTGGGATCTGGATCAAGAATGTGCAGGATGTGGCCACCGAGACATATTTCTAGTTTTTAAAGGCTCGAGTATTTACGCCATCTTTGTTTTTGATAAATCAGAGCACTGACACCTGCGATCAGTCATCTCACAAGCAGCGTGATGCCAGAGCAAGCAGTCTGGAACACTGTTTTTACAGGGAAGGTGATCTATCGCTTTGTGCGTGCGACAGGGGCTTGTGTTTTAATTCACAGCTCTTTACGTCCACAGGCTGTTAATGCATTTAATCGTTGCAACCAAAAAAAAAAGGTGGGGAGTTGTGCGTCTTTCCTCGCAAGAAGCCCGATGCACAGACATGAGGTCTGGCCACCGCTTCATATGCGTGTGACTGCAGCTCAGGTTCTCTGACGAGTGACTCACGGGCTACGCACTGATCTAATTATTGGCTTCCCTCCCCACACTATGTCTTCACACTTTAATGGTGATTGTTCCAGGAAAGAGATCAAAGCGCGCTCCCTCCACCGTCGGGCCGGAGTCGCTCAGAAATGGCCAGGAGGCAAGCAGCGGCGCTTAATCTCGGATAATCGTCGCTGGTGGAGCCCGCTGTCAGCTTTAGATTTAGAAGAGATAAAGAAACAATTAGTTTTCTATGAAAGTCGTCGATTCAGCACACCCTCACGTGCGTATTCACATTCATGGGCTTAAGGACAGCGTGTCCACCCAGCAACCAGCCGTGACGGATATATTTGTGCAGGTGTCAGCCGCCCCCTCCGCATGTCCTCATGTTTGCTGTGTTTAGCTTGTTTTAGCTTTTGAATAAACAAACTGAACTCTCAACATATCAATATAGGAAATATTCTTTCGGATATTTTTTGTTATTGAGCCACACCTTATGAATTCTCTCTCTTTCTGCCACAGCGGGCCTCTTTGGGCTACAGGTTTCACTTTATCACACACAGCACTCCAAAAACAACAAGTGTTGGACTTAAAATATGGGCAGATATGACTGTCCATTCACCTTACTTCTCACTAATAGTTTCTTAAGAGCGTGAAACTAGCCTGACATAAATCTGCAGAGGTGATTGAAACTGATATCAAATTCAGCTTTTTCTCCCACTTGTAACAGGGGCCTCCCGGAGCTCCTGGCAGAGACGGCTTAAAGGTGAGATTTTTCCAAATCTATTGTAATTTCTCCCATTTCCAGATGCAGTCTTTCCGCTTCTCCAGACAAGCGTCTCTTTTGGCACAGTGTGTGAAAGAGGTCCGGCGTGTCGCCCCCTCGGGCTGAGGAGCCATTCATGCTGGCAGCGGCGTTTGAGTCTTGGCTCCGCTGATCGTGGCCTCAATCAAAGAGGAAAGATACCAGACTTGGCAGACGGAGTTCAGAAGTACCAGCAAGACACGTTTGGCTCATCTGCCCCACACCGCGTCTGTCAAAAGAGATTTCTCAATAGCGTAATTGTTTCCCAGCTTCACCAGATTTATACAAGGAGAAAACCACAAAGCAGGTGCCAGGATTCCCACAAATCCTCCGCCGGAATTCATCCCCGCGGATGATTCGATCAATGCGAGTTGCTACAAGTTGAAAGCAAAGCGGCGGAGCGACCAGACCTTTCACAGTTTCTAAAGTTCTGTTGTGTTGTTGATGCTGGGAAAAAAGGGACCGAAGGTGTATTATTTAGCTGAACAGTCGCTTAGTATTAGCCCGCGGAGAGCACTCTCTGTCTGGTATGTGGGTCAAGGCCTCTTGAGCCACACTTGTGCAATTTAATTTTGTAGCTTTAATCAAAGGTTGCACTTGCTTGTCTGTTTTACAGCAATATACTCTTTGAGAAGTGGGATTTCTCTCACCTGTAAACACTTTTTTTTTCTTTGCAAACATGAGTCAGAAAGGAGCTTAGGTGAAACGCCGCTCTGATACTCCTTCCTGGCCACCAGTGGGAACAGTCAGGATAGCTCCGGGCTATTTCTGTCATCTGGAATATCACACGGACTGGCTTTTGGATTGTCTGACAGGAGGTAGAAAGTATCTTTCAAAGGACTATCTGGAATGTTTTTCTCCTCACTTAGCCTCTCTGGGAAGCCTAAGGGGAAGCGTTAAAAAAGGGGCTCCAGCAGATGGTTAAGCCTTGGATTAAGGAGGCACAATGCAGATTTCAGCGTGGTTACAGTGAGATTTGTGTTTGCATTTTTTTTTTTTTTTTACTTTTTTGAAGCATTAGACCAGATTTGCTTGAGCAGCCTCTCTCCTTCTGCAATATCCCTAAAAAGAAAATCAAAGAGCAGCCGAGGTCAGGGAAATTGCATCTTTGCTTGTGTGCCGATGTTGTTTTGGCCTTCAGACGCTGAAGACTGACGAGCAGCTGCAGCTGAGTCCGATTACTGTGCACCCTCAGACAGATGGGGAGCGCTCATGGAGCCAGCAGGAGATGTTTAGCTGCTGTTTTCATTAATGAACACAAGGCATGAACTATGAACATTAGCTGAGACCGTGGCACAAGTGGTGGGACGAAGCTGTGCAGCATCCTGCCGATCTGGAAGTAGTGCTGTGCTGCGTGCAGCGAGAGCCAAAGAACCTCCAGTCGGGAGTTTGAGCCAGTGATGTGCGTTCATGTAAATATATAAATATGTCAATATATATAAGTCAATGGCAAATCTGGAGACGTAAAGAGGATCTTGCATATGCAACCAGACAGAGACGTGCAACAGGTCATCATCATACATCATCATAATCTCATTTTTACATACATTTCAGATACTAATACTGATTGGGCAAATCTGAAAAGAATGTGACAGAAAATATGAGTGTGATTTAACTAAACCGCCTCTCGTCTCCAGAATCATTTGCGTATTCCTGCCTTTGTTCAGGCACGCAAGTGAGCGATGGCACGTGGCCGCGAGGCAGCCGTTTCCAGCAAATCATTACTGTACATGCTCCTGGTTCTTCCTCAGTATCTGATTCCTCCTCTGACTCCAGCTCACACACATAAGGCTTGATGTGCATGCGCCCCATAGATATATCGCTCCAGTTACCGGAACGTAAAGTCATGTGATCGCTCGTGTGAGTGGCAGCCAATCGCACAGCCAGCGTGCGGTTGCTGGAAAAACATGAAACAGATCTGTGCAGAAAATGATCGTAACATACCCACACCGCAAACAGCAAAGTGTGATGCAATGGCAAAATGGCGTGTGAAATAGCATCTGAGGCGTTTCTGATGCAACCAATGTTCAATAGGTTCCATGTTATCACCAGAGAGGAGGATTCAACCGCTCTAGTTCAGCAGCGAGAGATCGTGTTGGTGTTCAATGTTGTACGAAAGCCTGAATCAGTTGTTATATCTCTGCCAAGGCGCCAGACAAACCATGCTTGGATCCGTTCCGTGATTCCTATCTCCTCTACAACTTAATGGGTTTTGTCCCGGCCTGTGCAGCACCCTTCCACCAAATTTCACAGAAATTAGTGGAGTAGTTCTTGGCTCAATCTTGCCTCTGTAGCAGCAACAAAACCGTGTCGTTTTAGGCAAGATTTATGGACAGTTACGGTTGATTTATAACCGCAGTATTCCTTGTGATTTTAGGCTGTAATGACTCCATCATGATCAGACACCAATACGGCACACACTAAGTAAAGTGTGAAGCATAAAATCTGAAGAGATTCTCGCCCAATATTGACTCTTGGATCTCCTTGTACTCATAACACAGTTTGTTTAGCTTGTGGATCGCGTATGGAACAACTTAGGTGCGTCTGCTTTACTGACACAGTACCTTGATTTTCTTTTGGTACGGCTGCCATGTTTGTGTGGATAGATCGGAGGGCGATGGTAATCTTGCTCTCTGAGTAACAAATCCAAACCATCTGCCAAAACACTCACAGCCCCGGTGTGACCCTGAGCACGACTCACAACCACAGTAGTCAGGTCAATACGTGTGTGTGTGTGTGTGTGTGTGTGTGTGTGTGTGTGTGCTACTGGAGGTCAGCAGGCTGCCATGAGACATCACAGTTAGTATTTCATGAACCTACACGTCACAGAAACACTGGACACAGTTTCAGGAATAGATGGGTGAAGTGTGATACCCCACTAATGACATTTGCACCTATGTCCTTGCATTAACCCCTGTTCGGGGCCTAGCTTAGCTTAGCATGAAAACAAGGCACATGGGGCTGTGCCTGCTAGCGCTAGAGCTAGTACTAAACCTTACCACCTTTGTTTTCTTGTACCATAAAATCATTTAATTATAAACCATGTTTTTTTTTGTTTTGTTTTTACAATGCTTTAGGGCTGTTCTTCATTGTCCTAGTGACTGGTATTAATGAAATAGTTTCATTAAGGAGCTTTTGAGGCTTTATGCTAGGCTAACAGAGTTGCCAACCAGCTGCAGTACCCTGCTTGAATTGAAAACATATGAAACTGTTCATTTAATTAACTAAACTAAGAATGTTAAAATTAATATTCCACATGTTTCTTTAAAGTAACACCCGTCCTTGTGGTTTCGCCCATTCTGATCTCGGTTTTCCCTTGCTTCCCTCAGCGCCTAAAAACTCCAATAATATGAATTCTTCTCATGCTTTTTTCCCCTCCCACTGTAAATCATCTAAGCTAAATATTTGTTTTGTTTCCCCAGGGGGATAGAGGAGCTCCTGGGCCTGTCGGACCACCAGTAAGATCCCTTCTATCTACATTGATACCCCCCCCACACTGTTTTAGCAACGTTACCATCGTTCAGGACAATACAGTCAAACCACAGCGTGAATACAGACCTCTGTGGACATTAAAACCACACAATTGATGATACTGTCAGGCTCAAAGTAAATCTGTGCCTGGGACAGAGTAAGCGCTGTCCCTCTAGATAAACACTGATGAGGATAACGTTAACACACCGGGAGAAAACCAGTGAAACCAGTCGCCAGTGGCAGACAGTCCATTGATCAGCTGGATTTCTGTCTCCGAGTGAATACAGACGCATATGGAAAATTGTCTTTAATTGATCATTTTTCTGCTGTTTCTTTCCGTTGCCAGGGCCCTCCGGGCTCCTTCGACTTCCTGCTCCTGCTGATGGCGGACATCCGCAACGACATCGCCGACCTGCAGAGCAAGGTGTACGGTCGACCCATCCCCTCCCCGGCCGAGGACTTCCCCACCGTCCCCGACAGCTGGAGGGACCACCAGGACAATCTGGACACGGGCTCGGGTGAGGACTACAAGGAGCCTCCGCCCCGGACAGGCGGAGGCTCCAAACGGAACAGGAAGAGGAAACCGGCGCGCGAGAGAACAGACTTTGACTGGAATATTTAAAGAGCGTGGGTAGGAAAAGACAATATTGTGTGTCAGGTGTAAATATTTCAGTGGTTTGCTTTTTTATTTAACTGTGTCTAAACAGAGTGTACTGTATGCTTTTTTTCCCACAGATGTTTATTTTTGTATGATATACGAGAGTTTGTGTGGATATTTTGGAACAAAACGAGCAGACTGTGCAAATGCATGTTGCTATTCTATGTGATTTTTTCAGAAACTTCACAGCACATTAAACAAGTCTCTCATAAAACCAAAACTCTTTACTTAATTCTTTTCTCATAAATTGTAGATAAATATATATCTATATATATTTATATATGGGAGCCACACAATAATAGCACAATTATTCATGAATTCACATGGTACAGCTGCTGCTAATGATTTTTCTTGTATTTTTTCTGTTGTTCAAATAAACATTTGTTTATTGAAATGTTATAAATTTGTGGAAAAACACTGAGCCATTCAAGAAACTATTATATGCTTCACCTTTTCATTGTTTTTCCTCATAAAGTAACCAAAACAAAGAACTTATTGTCAAAACAGTTGCCAATTATTCCCCTGATGAATCAGTTAGGAAATGGTGGCCGTGTCTCGACCTCAGGTAACGATAATGTTTGTCTATCTCATTATGTATATTCTGGTCACTGAATGCTATGTTAAAGCTAATGCAGAGAGCTGACTCATTCATCTGCATGCACAGCGCCTGGTCCTAATTATCCTATTGGCCTATGAGTGTTTTCCATGCATAAGATATGAGGAGACGTGACTATTAAAAATTATGCGTCGTTAGCAGTTGAAATGCACAATGATGAGACTAATCACTGTCTAATTCGACAGCAGAGCCCTAAGAGGTGGGAATGGCACAGCTTGTAGCGTTATCTACCCTGAGATGGACGGTTGGACTCACTTTAATCACACACTGTAGAGGGCAGACTCATAGACACTCCAGGCCTCTTCTGCATGTCTACATGTGCTTGCTGTGCTGTGTGCAGACACTAGAGGGAGACCTGCACCCAGCCAAACACAAACGTACTTTCCATTATCCAGTTCTTACCTCAACAGCACCATGATGAAGACAAGTCAGTGCCAGACAGATAAATCTCTTACTCAGGACACAGTGAACTCACAGTGGAAAAGATGTCTCACGTTGATTCTGATAACTTTTTGGTCGAAGACAGGAGTGCAACACAATGACACCACAGCTCTCGCTTACAGCTAAGTCCTATTGATTATCTAATCAGTCTTGCAGCTGAAGGAAATGCATCCTGTCTCTATGGCAGAAGTCAGGCCTTGACATCATGTGTCCAGCTTAGTTTTGGATGTTTTTCAACTCATAATCTTTGTTGTTTTCCACCGTCTTTTGTTACCCTTTGTCCTTTTCACTCAAAACTGATCCCCCTCTCTTTGTCCTGTCCTTGAATGAGCAGAACCGGCAAATGTTTTCTCGGGAACTTTACCAAACAAGATAGTTTAATTTATTTCCATGAATATCACGCTCATACTGTAGCAAAGATGAACCTTCGGTGTTGTTCACCAGCGCTGCACCGACGCCTTCGTGCTACTATTTATCCATTCATCATTTAACTTTTATTTCACAGATTCATGTTACAGCCATGTTTTGAAAAACAAATGAACGGATGATACACAGATTCTGTTATTTTAGACCCGACTCTTTTTATCTGTGGCGGTTTCGCTGCCAGACATTGTCAAGGAATGAGGGGGAAAAAATCCTCTACGAGTCCGTTGCTGCAAACAATTCTGTTTTATCTTCACAACAGATCATTAAAAGTGACAGAGGGAACTTGTGCCAACAGCTTTCATTCTGCCACAGTTTTAAGAGAGGGGAAATTCTCTTTGTTATGCACACTTGTTGGCACATTGTGTCAAAGTGTCTCACACGCACAGCAGTTTTAAGCTGTGATGATATGCAGCACCCGATTACCACTTTGTGCATTTACTGCACTGACTGTACAGTTTATAAGGTGCTTGTACATGACATAAGCGTTAATATTCTTTGCATTTAACTCATCAGATTATATAGTCTTAAAACAACATGAATGGGTTGCCGTTGTCGATGGGACATTAATGGACCGCAAAACAACCCATTAAACTCTCATATGCCCCGATTAGCTGTCATCATACTCAAATTGTCAGAAAAACTCAACAAAGTGTAAAAAAGAAAAAACTTTAAAAGATTTGTGAGATACTCTGGTGTGAATGTGGTTCATGTAGCTCAATGTCTGGTTGTTTTGTTTTTTTTTCGTTTGAGGCTATGTGATAAAACTGTTCTTGACTTTCTGCAAGAACAGATTTGTAAACTAATCTTATCAGCAGTTGTTCCTCATGTTGTTTTGAACACTACTTGGTATATGTCAATTATTATGTTCAGATGTTCATGCCCTTTCTTCATGGGCTACTTGCACTATTTTGTCCAAACTTTGGCCACGGTTTGAAGTACTCTTCCTACTTTTTGAAGAGGCTGCGGTGCCTCTCAACAGTCATTCAGTACCCCCTCAATCCACTAGGTGCCAGTGATTAGTCGCAGTCCTATGTGCTGTGCGACCGCAGCCATCTGAATGATGCAGAGCACGCAGGGTCCAGTGAACTCATTAAACTTGCAGTGTAGTTCACACAGAAGCACATGAAGACAATCAAAACGCAATTATGAATAAAGCTTTGTGGTGGGATTTGCCCACCGCAGATAATGTGTGTTTTCTTGTTTATTTTCAGGCTCAATTACCAAAGTAAAATGTTCTTACACAACAAAAATGTAAGGTCTGCCCACTCAGAGATGTTTGGAGCGTGGAGACATCGGCTTGAAAAAGACACAAAATGTTCTTGGCCTGAAAGAAAAAAGTCTGTTAAATTCTCATCCTAGAAACAAAGCAATCATGTTTTTCAATACGAGTCTTGAAACTCACAATCAAATATGCAGTAACTAACCTCCACATCAACCTAATCACCAATATTCTCATCGTTTCTCAGCGAAATGAACAAAACCAGATTTGTTGTGGTCTGCACATGCCGTTAAACACTACATCATTGTTTACATGTTGTTTATTCATTTCAGACAGAGCCCATTTTCAGAGAACAGTACATGTCATGATTCACATTTGATTAAAGACAGGGCCGAAATTAAAGTCCTGTGCACATCTTTTTAACAAGCTGGGGTCATCTCGTCCAGGAGGGGGAAAAAAACTTGGCAATATGTTTCTCGAAAATCCCTTCTGGAAGTAATTAATCACCATCACATGGGGGCAAGCCTTAAAAGATTTCAAATATTTGCTGAAGTGCCCCCTTGTTCCTAATTATATCTCCCTGCTCGTCCCCCCTCATTATTTAGAACTACCCACAAAAAGATGCAGCTCTGAATGGGAACCATTGCACACCCAGCCCCCGTCCGAAGAAAATGTTTAAATGGCAAATGAATGAGTGAGTTACTGTGCCGCAATCAAGGCCTTAATGAGGTAATTTTATTAGTAGCGGCTGCCTAGAACTGCTGGACACAGAGAGAGGCAGCACAGGGAAAATTAGTGCTACCCGATTCATTAATTAATGCATTAGTGTGGGCAGCAAATTAACTGCCCCAAAAAACCCCATTCAGTGAAGATTATGATGGGAAGAAAATACATTGTTGCCCTCCTGCGTAATTACAAGACAGTGCAATTTCAATTCTAATGAGGCGAAAGGCACCCCCTTAACATACATCCCCTGTTTCCCCCCAGTAAAAGGACCTGCTCTTGTCGGAGCCTAAGTTTAAGGAAGTATTGAGAGTGAAGGAGACAATAATGAGAGATCGGCCTGGGCCTAAGTGCTTTATATGCTGCAAACAGGTAGAGGGGATTGAATGCCTCTCTTTCTGGGACTCCTGGGGGGCCTGTCTTCCCAGCACAACAACACTTGGCCCTGAGAAAAAGGGTCCACTGAGGAGCCTGCGGAGTGAAAGGAGCTGTGCTGCAGTGGGTCGCAGTGAATGGCCACAAGTTCTTCAATTATTACAAACTATGTTGTGCCGGCCTGGGCTGCACACATGTCCGCAAACACAAGCGCGCACACACACACTTAGACGGCCCTCACCCTTCCACCTCTCCCTCTCATCGAGTTATCTTTACTCAGGCTTTGTCTCCTCTAATTGGAGCTGATGAGGGACTAATTGGTAGCTTTTTTACAACACCCAGTACTTAAGCAATGGCTGGCCGAGGGAGGCAGCATGAGCAGAGTTAATGAGAGGCTTTGCACAACTAAAAGCTTTAAAATGGGCCTGCTTCACCGAATGGGGAGAAAAGGAAAGTTGAGAATATCTTTTGTGTCCCCCACATCTTTCACTTATGTGCAGGTATCTGAAAAGAAGAGCGAGCGGTGGAGGGCACGCAGTGGTTTGCCGAAATGTTGAGCACTTGTGCGCACAAAGGGATCTGTTCTGCATTGTTTGCGTCATTTAGTGTGTCTGGTAATAATGAGAGAGGGCTGCTCTTCAGATGAATGTGGCAAAGTCCTTAGTGGATAATAAGTGCCCTCTCTTCCCCTGGACCACACTGGACTGTGTTGAAGCAATCCGAATTAAAGATTTAGTCCCTCTGCATTGTCGAGAGCATGTGGCCTATGCAGCCCTGATGTGGAGTAATTGTCAAACCTTCATAGATTATTGTTTGAAGTTAAATCCATTGAAAAAATGTGTGGTTACTGGATGCACATCCATCAAATTTGATGGTACAGAAACACAGACTCAAATAAGCCCCTAGTTGAAACCCAGGGTCCTTCTTGGTGGAGTTTGTTCTCTGTTTGTGTGTGTGTTTTCACTGGGTACTCCAGTTTTCTACACAGTCCAAAACCATGCATGTTTAGGTTGAATGGACACTCTAAATAGCCCCTTGAATGTGAGTTTGTATGGTGTGTGTGCCCTGCGATAGACTGGCAACCTCTCCGGAGTGTGTTCCCTTCCTTGGCTGCAGTGCAGAAGGACATCAGCAGACCCCCCGCCTCCCGTTAATAGAGGGATGGATGGAGGGTTATGATTTTCCATCATGGTGGCAAACTTAAGAGCACAGCAGGCCCGACAGCAGGACGTTTCCTTCGCATGCTGTCATCTCAGCTGACGTTTCGTTCGTGTGTTAATGGATTGCTTTGTGCTTTTCAGGTGTGGATAAACACCATGAGGCAGCAGGCCTCATTTAACTAAGCCACAGTGTCACCCCAGGGGGTGACAAGCCACTCTCCCTTTCCCCCTAGTGTGACAAGGCTAAGACAAACATCTTTAGATACCCACATCCTACATGGAAACGTGGCAGCGTGCTTAACACAACTGTTATTTTTTCATGTGATCAGGATCTTTAAAGCTGATGGTTTGCAACATACAACAGACAGAAATGTGCACATGTGAGATTGATTGTGATCAAAACATTGGCAGAAATTGGGGAATTTTCTGGATCAAGCTCCATTTAGTAAATTATGACATTGTACTATAATATAACTAACTAATACCCTGGTCTATTTCCTGAATGTTGCACTGTGCCATCTCGATCTCGATCTCCACACAGTGCACAGTTCTGCATACACGCCATGCAAATATTGTCTTTACAATGTTTTTCTGTCTGTCCGAAGGCTTTGTACTGTATATCAAAGCAGTATTTGTAGAAATGATGATAGCTCAGGCTGTCCGGATCAACTTGCTGTCATTTCCAAGATGCATTTTCCGCAGCATCGGATAATTCACTGGCCAAATATTTGTGCTGACTCATGTGATAGGCTATTCACAGTCTCAGTGACCCATTAACATCCTACAGGTTCCCATTGTCCTGCCCTAAATGGAGCCATTAGCATTGCCATTGTCATTCAAATCCTACATTTCCTGACAAAGAGTGTGGTTTAACTCTCTAATGAGGACTTCCACAGACAAAAGGCCACAGGCCTCTATTTTCTCTGCTCTCTAAACCCACCACAAACCTGAGTTATAGTTTAAGATGCGTGTTTTAAAATTTAATTGAAAGAGATCACGCATAATCTTTATTGAATGTATTGGTTACTCTTCAGAGCTGTCAGTGCTTGTATGTTCACTGTCTAACTGTAGCTTTTAAAGCAAGTATGAAACCCATTTGACACAAAGCAGCAATGGGCCGGTACTGAATGTTATTGAATGGGTTTTAATTTTAATATCATGCTGGACATTTAGCCCCTCAGAATAGAGAATGAGCACACACTGCTAGAGTTATTCATTTGTGATTCGAGCCACATTTTCTTATACTTTAGACTCTAGTACCAAAATGCATTTCTTTCATCACTGTCAATCATCAAGTGTGTGAAAAAAAAATTCTGCGTCACAATATGAATAAACCTCACAGAGAACACTGTTTACTGCTCCTACAGCAACCAAGACAATATTTGTTTTGATTATACGAATGTCCATGCTTTGAGTACTTAATATTGTGACACACTGAAGCCATCTTGAGCAACAACGGTGGAACGTCATTTGAGATGTTGAGATGAGATGAGATTGAGCAAATAAGATCATGGATGTATGATTAAAATTTTGTGCAGACCACTCAGACAGCATTGAAGAAAAGCTGCCCAAAAAGTATTAAATCATCTTTATTCATGCAGGATTTGTTGCAAAGAAAATATGCCTTTTACTGCAGCGTTAAGCCTTGTGCAGATCCGTCCGCCTGGTTGCTGATCATTTGCCAGAATAGCCAAAATCCCTAGATTAGTGTCACCACAATTGCCTGTTATGTTCCGGGGGGTTCGTTGGTGAACCCGTAATCACAGGCCTTCACAGTAAGCGATGCTGTGCCTCCAGAGGCAAAATGAAGAAGCTGGCTAGAAGAGATAGAAAGTGAGTGGCACATAATTGTGTCACCTCCTGTCTCCCACTGAGGCTTTCAGGCCAGGGTGAAAGCTCCTGCAGCCGGCATCACCATGTCAGCTAACCTTTCACTGACCTCACACAGGCTTATGAACCACAGAGGTAAAGCTGAAAGGGACTCAAACCTCCGTAAGACAAGATAATTCACTTTACATTTAAGATGACTTTGCTTTTGTTCGTCCAAGAAGCGACCCAAAAGAAGAAACATATATTGAACTACCAGCACACGTCCCAAATGCAACAAAAAGAAGTAACATTGACATAGTTCAGATCAGAACCATTGTTAATAATTCCAATCAGTCAATTGTCATGCGCTCATGTTGTGATGAGTTTGCCAAGCCGTAAGCACGCGTTTATGCAGCTAAATTTACTCTAGTAGAAGTTGTTAGCATTATCCTAGTACGCCACTAGCATTAGCATTAGCACTACCGTTATCTTAGGCATATCACAGCTAGTTTTAAAATTAGCATTACCAATATTTTTTAATTGGTTGTTTCATATGAAGGCCATTATTGCGACAAGTAGCACAAGAGTATGTTAGCATTAGCATCAGTTGGAGACGGGAGGGATTCTTCATAGATGTCTATGAAGAACAAAAATGATATACTATGCTATACCATCTTGCACATCAGAATATTTCTGATACAGTCACAAGCTCCCAATTATCTCCACACAATCACACCCGCTACTGATTTGAGGGCAAACGGGGGCAATATCCACAAATGCAATGACTAATTAACATATCAGTGGGGTCAAGGGCAAAAATTTGCTACCGGGCCCCTATTAACCTCCCCCCAGCTCCCACATTGTGAGCATTGTGCTTTCACCCTGTCACCTCTCAAGTATACTGCACAGCGCTCTACTCAGCAGAGTGACTATTCTCCCAGATATTTGCCCACAGTGGAAGAAGACTATAGCCTGGACCCCCTTTTCTCCATGGCAGTTCATGGCTGACAGGTTAAAAAGAGCATTGTCTAGGACTGCAACATGTGGGCACAATGTTAGCAAGAATAAGCCATCCAATCCTATTTTTAGAGTCCATGGCAGAGCGGTGTGTAGTGATGTTGCCTCACAGCAAGAAGGTCGCTGGTTCCTGGTTTACATATTCTCCCAGGTATTCTCCCAGGCATGTTTTTGACAGGTACTCCAGTCAAAAACATGCATTAAGGTTAATTGGAAACTCTAAATTGACTCTAAAGTGTGCTGGAGATAGACACCAGCAAGCCCCTGTGACACCACTGGGTATAAAGTGGGTAAAATAATGGAGGGATGGAATAGACTTGTTGACATGTTGGGCTCCTCTCCACCAGGCCCAACAATGCACAGCCCGTTTTTGTTCTCCTTTACTGTCTCCTTCCAAGAGGCTTTTTTGTTTAATTCATTACCAGCATCAAAACCCTGGACACCAGGACCCTGAAGTCAATTAAATATAATTAGTCTCCATTAGATTATTTATTTCCAGTTATGTCTAATGGTGCAAAAGCCATGTGTGGACTCATTAATTAAATTACTTCAAACCAGTTGGCTTGCTTTTGAGGCCTCAAGGTCTCAGGAGCCTGGTGGAGTGCTTGTTGGCTGTGCGCGGCTCCAGCCTTGACATTGAAATGCTTTTTCTTGAAATAATTATAATTAAAGCTACAAATAATGTAATTGACAGAATAAGGAATTCAAGGGTTTGAGGCTCTTAGACCAGACCACATAAAATCACTTTCAGAGCCCTTTATTATCAGGCACCACCACCCCACCCTTCACCCCCAACACACACACACACACACACACACACACACACACACACACACACACACACACACACACACACACACACACACACACACACTAAAGAGAGAAGGTAAGTATGCTTTTCAACTTTGCAGAACTCACTGCCTCACTACCTCTAGGAGTAGCAGAGTAGCCTCTGTAGAAATTACACATAATAGTAATAATAACATAAACATACTTTGTATTGTTTACATTGCTTCATATCATTTTATCTTGACTGTGTATACGCAACAAGTAACAGGTATACTTGTATACTTGTTTTCTTCTATTATTTTTTATAGATAGATAGATAGATAGATAGATAGATAGATAGATAGATAGATAGATAGATAGATAGATAGATAGATAGATAGATAGATAGATAGATAGATAGATAGATAGATAGTAGGAAGGGGTTTAAATATGGGTGCAAAAACAACTTATGACAATATTAGTATAGCCAGATCAGCTGCCTCTCGAGTTGCACATGCACACGTGTATGCAGAGTACAGCTGCGTTACGTAACGTCTGATTTCTTTGTTTGCGTGACATGGTGCACGGCGTGGCTTGGTTTCCCGACCACGGATGCAACAAGCAGGGTCAAAGACGGCCAGGGAGAGCGACAGAGACGGCAGCGAGGGAGTCAGCGGGAGCAAAGGACCAAAGCGAGCCGTCCAATCAGAAAACGCCCTGTTGGCCCTACAGGCATCCCGTCATGCTCCTGGGCTCAGCGCTACGTCAGCAGTGATACCTAAACATGGCGGTGTCCATGTCCCTCCGCCGGGCCGCCTGCTCTCCGGCGCTGTCGCTGTTTTTAACTTTCCTCTCCGCCTCGCTACTCCACCGCGGCGTCGCCGACGCCGGCGCCGCCTCCGACGAGGCTCCCCACCGCCGCTTCGAGTACAAATACAGCTTCAAGGGGCCGCATTTGTCCCAGAGCGACGGCAGTATCCCCTTCTGGATCCACACTGGAAGTAAGTTGAGAGTCCAGCTGTCAGCATCCGCCGCACCGCTGGATGCCGTTTTAACCCGGCGAACGGGGCTGACAGCCGGCCAGCCGCCTCGGGCTGCCCCGCCGGGCTGCTCCGGGTGTCCACAGACGACTGTCAGTCCAGACGGAATGAGGAAAAAGTGTTAGTTTCTGCAGCCGGATGCGTGTTTTGCTGCGCAGGGGCTCTGTCACATGCAGACGTGTCCTTAAGGGTCCCTGCTGAGCCGCTGGACTTCTCCCCTCGCAAGAGACTCAGGCCTGTGTATTGTTGCATCACAGGGTGACATCCGCAGAGTTACATGCTGCTCTATGCCCAGAGCAACTCTGATCACATAGATAGGCAGATAGAGAGGGGGGGGCCTGCAAATTATCAGCCTGCAAGTGCAGAACTGTAGGTGATCCGTGTGCAAAGTGCAGCAGTAGTGGTAAAACTGAAAGCATTGGTATGAATCAAAGGTGGTTTATTATTGTTTATATCTAAAAATCCAGATGTCGATAGTGAGAACGCAAGTGTTTCTGTGAGGAGTTTTTCTTTAATACTCAGTGTGACAGGAATAAAGGCAGTAATTACAGGACTCACGCCAGACGGGCTGAAACGACACGCTCAACGTTTTCATCCCGTAGACCTGCAACTTTTCACCGACCGTCAGGTGTGCTGTGTGGAACGATTTACCTACAGATAATTCAGTTCCTGCTGATAATCCGACTGCACTGACTGACCCAACGAAGTTTCACTACCATCTCCAAATCGCTCCAAAACCACAGCACGGATCTGCCGTTTCCTCTCCGCTCTGCTGTGCGGTCATGCTGAGAAACAGGTGTCCGCCTCGACGGCCCAGAGTTTCACCGGGGTGACTCGCTTAGAAAGAGATGCTAAACTGTGAAACAAAAGTTTCGGTATCGAGTGAGGCTGCAGCGTGTAGCTAGAGCTTTGTGATATTCCAAGATCTCTGCCAGTGGGGAAAAAAAAACCCCAAAAAGCTAGTGGGATGTTTCACGTATTGGTCACATAGGCGACGAAGCCGTTTTAGTAGAGCAGTCTAGTCTTAAGTTTAGGGCAGGACAAAAAAAAGATCCGTAACAGCTAGGTGTGCGATTCTCCATACAACAGTAAGTTGTCTAAACAAACCCGAGGGGAATATTGTGCAGCTTGTGTACCAGGAGCCCAGCCGGTCAAAAGGTGAGCGGGTGCGCCCTGATAACACCGATAACACCTGATAGCAGTGAAGCTGCCTGCTCGCTCCACTACACCGTGACATGTCCTGTAAACCTGCCGCTCTCCCCCTCTCTGCAAACATCGGACGTAACGAAGCCCGCTCTCTCTCTCTCTCTCCCTCTCCCTCCCCAAACCAGATGCCATCCCCAGCGCGGACCAGGTGCGAATCACGCCGTCTCTGCGGAGTCAGAGGGGCAGCGTGTGGACCAAGAACAAGGTCAACTTCGAGCACTGGGAGGCCGAGGTGACGTTCAGGGTGTCCGGGAGAGGCCGAATGGGAGCGGATGGTTTGGTAAGGGACTTCTCCCTCCCCCACACTCCTCCTCTACCTCCTCTATGTGTCATTACGGTCTCTGCCTGCTCAGGAGGGCACCCCGTGGTGCTTTTGTGTGTGTGTGTGTGTGTGTGTGTGTGTGTGTGTGTGTGTGTGTGTGTGTGTGTGCGCGTGCGCGCGCACTTGTTCCATCCAGCGTCTCGTTTCAAAGTGACTCTGCTTTGTCAGGGCTCACGCACACAAACCCAGAGTAAACATTCAGACTCTCTCCGCGCCCTCTGTTGACATAGTAAATTAGCTTCTTTTTTCTTTAATTAAACGGAAAAGAGGTTGAACCGTGTCGATAATATTCCCCGAAGAGAGGAGGCGTCGGAGGGACGGCTCTCTCAACCGCCGGGCGGTCCAGACCGCCGAGGCGTGTGAGAACGAAGAGCCTTTTAGTTTCCGACTTAGTTCGACTTTCGGGCCCCGAGCAGATGCTTCCTGTCGGAGGTCTGAGAGGGCACGGCGCGTCCGGTCTTGCCAGCCGTGTTACTTACGCCTGCGGGGTGTAAATCAGCGTCTCCTCACCTGAAAGCCAGGTCGACACATCTGGCGAGCGTCGCCCGTCACAGCTCGGGCCTGTCGAGCTGTGCCATAGCTGAGCAGACACGTTGACTGAATCACGCCTCTGTACGGGTGCGTTGTAGTGGCTATAAACCAGAGCACTTGTGCTCATTACAAGCAGTTTTTGATGGTCATAACCACCTTGCGCTGCACGGCGGGTGAGACGGACAGAATGTGTGCCCTTCCTCTTCGCTGCCTCGAGTGGACCCCCTTCACTCAGAGGAAGCGGTGCTGGCACGGTAATCCTCACTTCTCCTCACTACTCCTCCTCTCTGTGTGACAGGCCGTGTGGTTCGCCGCCTCCCAGGGCCTGGACGGGCCCGTGTACGGCGCCGCCGACCAGTGGAACGGAGTGGGAATCTTCTTCGACTCGTTCGACAACGACGGAAAGGTCGGTGAGGAGCCGGGCGCCCATTTGGCTTCTCGGCCTCTTTCCCGGAGGCGTCTGGCGGAGGGTTTCAGGTCAACACGTCCAGATAGATGAACAAATCACCGGATAGTCGGGCATGTCCTCACGTTGTGCTGACCAACGAGTTCAGTTTTCTCCCAAATCACATCGTCCTCTGTTGAGTTCCTTGTTGCGTTTGTGTCACCACTGGGGGGCGCCCATATCTTTCCAGTCTTGCTGGAATTCGTTTTCCCCAGCTTTGGGAGGAAAAACTCAAGGCCAAATCACTTAGACGAGGCATAGCAATTTTCCTAGGGGGTTTGGCTCCAGGTGTTTTTGCAGGAAGAGCAAAAACTTCACATTTTGAACAATCTACCTCAAGATATCTGGACGAGGATGTGGAGCCGATAAGACATTAAACTGTCATTTTAATGATGTGATGGACATAACTGGTCGATGCTGTGACTTCAAACAGCACCCAGAATATTTGCTGGTTTCTAATTGTCTCTTCTCCACCTGCTGTTTGCTAGTCAACACCTGGTTCAGTCCCAGTTCCAGAGCAATGACAGAAAGCCGCACATACGCGTGCTGATTTATTGCTACATGGCGCTGTGACGATCTGCTGAAAACGTCGGCGCTCAGGTGCGATTGCTGCTCGGCCGAAAGCCGAGGCACCTGTGCTCCTCGGACGAGAAAGAGGCCTAATCCCGTCCCCTTGTTTTCTGCCCCTCTGTCCAGAAAAATAACCCGGCCATACTTGTTGTGGGAAACAACGGCAAGCTTGTTTACGACCACCAGAAGTAAGTCAACATTCCTCTGCGGTGACGTCGCCGCCAACTCAAATTTCAGCAACTTAAAGGAGATTAGGAAATATGATTATATTTGCTTGGAAAGTAAATAATCCTCTATCTTTCCTAATCCCCCCCCCCCCCCCCCCCCCCCCCGCCCCGCGGGCCAGTGAAAGCTTTAAATCACTTTTTCACTAAACAAGTATTTACAAAAACAGACACGGCCGCCCGTGTTATTCACTTATTTAATCAACTTTAATCGGGCTGCCCTTCTTCCCGCCCGTCTCGGCCTTGTGTGTGTGTGTGTGTTTGTGTGTGTGTGTATGCGTGTGTGTGTGTGTGCGCGAAGGCCAGAAATGACGGGAAAAACTCACACTTTGTCCTTCGCTTTGTCCAGTGACGGCAGCACACAGGCCCTGGGCACGTGTTTACGAGACTTCCGAAACAAGCCGTATCCCATCAGAGCCAGAATAACGTACTACAAGAAGACGCTGACGGTGGGGGAAGCCGAAAACACACACACACACACACACACACACACACACACACACACACACACACACACACACACACACACACACACACACACACATGATCTGATGTTCCGAAACACCTCCATCCCGGCCTCTGGCTGAGCTTCGCTGTGTGCTTGCGCGCTCAGGTGATGATCAACAACGGCTTCACTCCGGACAAAGAGGACTACGAGTTCTGCACCAGGGTGGACAACATGATCATCCCCGGCGAGGCTTTCTTTGGCATTTCAGCCGCCACCGGGGGCTTGGCAGGTGTGTCGTACCGTCCCCTGCGTCGAAACGCCTCAAAAGCCGACGAGAGAGAGCTCGAGCGAGCCGATCCGTCCACAGTGTTTTGTCTAGTTTTCTAATAGGGTTTCTCTCTCCCTCCCTGCAGATGACCACGACGTTTTGTCCTTCTTGTTATTCAGACTCTCGGAGCCAGGCCAGCAGCCGGTAACTACACTTTCACCAGAGCGCCTTTCCTTCCCCAGAGCAGCGCGCGTGTGTGTGCGTGTGTGAGAGTGTGTGTGTGTCCATGGCGAAGCTTTAAGCGCAGCCTCCATTGAGAGAGGGTTTTTTTTCTTCTTCCCTCCCATTGAAGCCCCCACCCGAATCTGAGATTCCTAAAGAGGAGAAGGACAAGTACCAGGAGGAATTTCAGAACTTCCAGCAAGAGCTCGACAAAAAGAAAGAGGAGTTCCAGAAAGAGCACCCGGACGTCCAAGGAGAGCCCAGTTAGTTTTCTAATTGCATTAAACGATTGCCCACAATCAAGACTGCTGCCTGTTAAGCATGCTCTGCGGCACCCGAGCCACGCGGGTTTTAGGGAAAAACATGCGTCACAGAGTCCTCAAAAGCCTTTCGGTTTGTTTTCCCTCCGCCCTCAGTTGAAGACATGTACGAGAGCGTGAACGACCGGGAGATCCGCCAGGTGTTCGAGGGACAGAACCGCATCCACCTGGAGATCAAGCAGCTGCACCGGCAGCTGGCCATGATCCTGGACGAGCAGCGCCGCTACGTCTCCGTCATCACGGACGAGATCGCCAAGAAGGGCACCAACGCCGAGTCGGGACAGGTGAGAGCGGCCCGGAGTGACGGGCCCTGGGCCCAGAACTTCGGCAGGAGGTTGGGCCTCTGGCGAGCAGGAGGAGCGCGCGCGGCCTGGTCCGTCAGACGGACGTGGGACGTCCCGGCAAACCCTGAACGTCACTGAACGATTTCCCTCTGAGAGTGAAAGAAAAAGTCAAATGTCCTGGAAAAACTTCAGCCGTCCTCACTCCTCTCCCTGCATCTGTTTCCAGCTAATGTCTATAAATCTGTCATGATTTCTAAACATGTCAGAGACTGTTTCATTAGTCAATTAGACGTCTGGACAAATGCGGATGAATCAAAGGGCTTGAGAGAGGAGTAAATGTATCTCATGTATTAGTGTATGACGTCACAACTATAGCAGCTCGTACCATAGCAGCTGCAGCAGTTAGTGCTGGGAAAGTGGTTTCATCCCATAGCTGCGTCCTCCTGTTTAAGTGAAGTGGTCAAACAGCAAGTGATTAAACTAATGAACCGCCTTTTACGGCCCGTCTATCGAGCGGACTTTGACCCTCGGACTCTCGTGTCTCCCGTGTTTCCTCCCCGCAGCTGGACGCCGGCAGCCAGCAGCAGCTGGGCTCGGTCGTGGCCTCGCAGCAGGAAGTCCTCAAGAACCTCAACGATCTGAGGTGAGCCACGCCGGCGTCTCAGTGGTCCATGTGTGGAAAAATGAGAGGGAGAGGAGAGAGGGAGGAGAGAGAGAGGAGAGAGAGACAGAGAGAGAGAGACACAGACAGAGACACAGACACAGAGAGACAGAGACACAGACAGAAAAAAAGACAGAGAGAGAGGGGGAAAACGGGAAATCCTAGCCCGTTACGTCCCAGAAATGATATTTAATCTGGGGCTGCGACGTCGCAGGTGTCTGCCACCTGCGAAGGCCAATCACACTCGGTGCAGACACGGGACGTCCCGACACAGCCCATCAGAGGGGCTCGCGTGAAACGAGCTTCGGCCTCTCCGCCGTCTGTTTGTGCGTTTGTGCGTGCGTGTCTGCGCGAGGTGATACCCACATGTAATCCTCTCCCCTTTCCGTCTTTCATTTCAAAAAAAGGTTTCCCCCCTCACCGCCCTCAGACTGCGCAGACTTTAAGATAATGCAGCTTAAGAGATTTGACTCCGAGATGAAGACTCCGAATGGCGTTGTTTGATTTCGGTGCTTACAGTGAGTGAGTAAGTAAGCCTGATTAGGTGTCCGCAGTGTAACGTTTCGGCGTTTCTCGGCCCGTATCCAGCACAGTTGTGCTTTTGTCTCCCTCTCTGCGGCCTAAGGTGCTTGTGGGCTTTAGTCGTCGCGAGCACGCGAGAGGATTAGGGAGACAACGTCTCCTTCGGAGGGATCCGTCCGGGGGGTGTGGGGGGGGGGGGATTTGTATGGTTTCTCTCAATTTCACCGGCGATT